>ML663573.1:9634542-9741229 GCA_007570785.1 Antilocapra americana
AAAAAAAAAAAAAAACAGATGTTTATATTTCTTCACTTCTTTGAGATTTTCTGTTAAAATCTGCTCTCTATTAAAATCGCCATTTTTCCCCAAGATACAAAGAGTCTTACTATAATTGAAAATTTTAAAATAATTAAAATAAGGAAATGTGTGTGCAATTCCAAAGAAGAATACTGATACCCATTTATTCCCCCCCACAGGAATGAAAACTATCAAATGCATTATATTCATGCTATCCAAAATATTTGAATAGTTAGATCAACACTTCAATTTGCAAATTTAGAATATAACAAATATCTAAAGAAAAATCATAGAATCCCTTTAAACTTTGTTTAAAGTTTGATTCTATGTCTAATCACATATTGGAAAGGCAGCTACATGGAGTTGACATCTGTAAACTCTATGGTGGAAGAAGCTACATTTTGGGTTCAGGGTGATACCACAGACTCAGGTTCCTGGTTTCTTTTATCTTGGTTCTGGGAGACAATTTGTTCATATGAAGGAAAACTACCATAAATTATGGTTGGAGTGGGAAGACTCATCTCAACAGATCTGAGAGGCACCTAAAGTCCTGCCACTGGATTTTGGGTATCAGTGTTTAGTGCTATTTGTATGTTCAGAATAGAACGTACGTGAACATCCAAAAAGTCATGGCAATTAAGAAATTCACGAGCAGAATCTGACAACTGTTACACTGTTGCAGGAGCTATGTAGATGACCTGAGAGCTCTCTGGTTTGTTTACATTTTTAGAAATGTAATTTATCCTAATGCTATATTCAATGAACGTACGCATTCATAAATTTCCTGTGCTGTGCTACTAAGAGGAGTATTTTTGTATTCTAGTTATAGGCAGCATAGCTTCTCTGAAGTGCATATTAAAAACTATCAAGCAAGGCTTAATTATAAGCCAGAAGAAGTTTCCTCAATAGTAGTATATAAAAGCTCTCCTGCAACAAAATATTCATATCTCTGGACTATCAGATAGCCTGGAATAACTACTACTAAATGAGATTCCACATAATCTGGAAATAGTCTCCAAAGTCCAACTTTTAAAAAAGAGATCTAAACGGACATGTTATTTTTGGCCAACTCATTGGAAAAAACCCTGGTTTTGGGAAAGACTGAGGGCAGGAGGAGACGGGGGTGACAGAGGATGAGATGGTGGTACGGTATCACCAACTCAGTGGACACGAGTTTGCGCATACCCAAAGATGCTGAAGGACAGGGAAGCCTGGCATGCTGCTGTCCATGAGGTGGCAAAGAGTCAGAGGTGACTTGGTGAGGGAACAATGATCGCTATAGTGGCTCAGACTGGCTGTTCCCTGTCCTAGGCGAGTGTGCAGGCACGCAGACTCATCTCATGTGGTGGGCCAGCGGGGACAGAGAGACAGACACTGCAGGGGACAGGTCCGGGTGGCACAAGGGAGAGAGGTGCTGAGAACTCCTGGGGAGCGACAGGTCGCTAAGTGTATGAGAGCCAGTGCGAGCCTACCACAGTTACTGTGCTCATTTTACACTAAACACTATTGTGTCACAGAAAAATGGAATCAGATCCAAACACAAAGACACGTGACCTGAAATTAAGGGGTGCTTATATTAAAAATCTACTGATTGCAAGGTATAAATGATAGCTATTTTCATTAATTGACAGCCTTTGGTCTATAAACAACTTCAAATAAGCAATACATATTTATCAGTCATTCAAACATTTTTCAGGCATCTACTATGTGTTAATCTGGGTGTTATAGACTCGGAGGTCAATGATTAAAATGATTCAGTACCACACTCAAATATCCCATAATTTAGGGGAGGACAAAAAGATACCAAACTTTTGACAATTAAATGTATAATAGACTAGGGAAATTCACACACAAATCTGGAAGTAGGAAAATGGTACTGATTAACCTATACACAGGACAGGACTAGAGACATAGAGGTAGAGAATGGACTTGCAGACAGAGAGGGGGAAGGACTGGATAGGATGAATGGAGAGAGCAGCACTGACCTACAAGCACTACAATGTGCAAAACAGAGAGCTAGCGGGAAGCTGCTGTATATACCGACCAAGGAGCTCAGCTCAGCGCACCATGCTGACCTACAGGGATGGGATGGTGGGCGAAGTGGGGCCAAGAGGGAGGCAATGTGTGTTTACCGATAGCTGATTCATGTTGCTGTACAGCAGAAACCAACGTAACATCGTAAAACAATTATATTCCAATAAAAACATAACATTCCTTCTTGCTCTTGTGATGGGTCACACTATCCTTCATGAGTGCTTAGATATGGATTATGTAAATCGCCAGTAATACATCATTTGATATACAGTCTCCATCCAAAAAAAAAAAAACCCTTTATATAAACTGTCTCTTGACTTCTAAAAGGCAGAGCAGCTTTCAGTTTTCTAAGATGCTCTTCCTGCGTTAAAACCCTCAAATTTGGCTTGAATAAAGTTTTCCAATTCTTTCCTTAAAAAACAAACAAAAAGCAAATGGTATAAAAAATCTTTACAAGTTGGGGGTGGGTAAAATATTTACCATTTATTCTCAACCTAAACCAATCAAGTTCCAATAAAATAAGCACTCATGTGGGTTTGCCGACAAAGGTCCTTCTAGTCAAAGCTATGATTTTTCCAGTAGTCATGTGCGGATGTGAGAGATGGACCATAAAGAAAGCTGAGTGGTGCTGGGAAAACTGGACAGCCACTTGTAAAAGAATGAAACTAGAACACTTTCTAACACCATGCACAAAGATAAACTCAAAATGGATCAAAGATCTAAGCATAAGACCAGAAACTATAAAACTCCTAGAGGATAACATAGGCAAAACACTCTCCGACATAAACCAAAGCGGGATCCTCCATGACCCACCTCCCAGAATATTGGAAATAAAAGCACGAATAAACAAATGGGACCTAATTAAAATTAAAAGCTTCTGCACAACAAAGGAAACATAAGCAAGGTGAAAAGACAGCCTTCAGAATGGGAGAAAATAATAGCCAATGAAGCAACGGACAAATAATTAGTCTCAAAAATATACAAACAACTCCTGCAGCTCCATTCTAGAAAAATAAATGACCCAATCAAAAAGTGGGCCAAAGAACTTAACAGACATTTCTCCAAAGAAGACATAAAAATGGCTAACAAACACATGAAAAGATGCTCCACATCACTCATTATCAGAGAAATGCAAATCAAAACCACAATGAGGTACCACTTTACACCAGTCAGAATGGCTGCCATCCAAAAGTCTACAAGCAATAAATGCTGGAGAGGATGTGGAGAAAAGGGAACCCTCTTACACTGTTGGTGGGATTGCAAACTAGTACAGCCACTATGGAAAACAGTGCGGAGGTTCCTTAAAAAGCTGCAAATAGACCTGCCATATGACCCAGCAATCCCACTGCTGGGCATATACACCGAGGAAACCAGAATTGAAAGAGCCACGTGTACCCCAATGTTCATCACCGCATTGTTTACAATAGCCAGGACATGGAAGCAACCTAGATGCCCATCAACTGATGAATGGATAAGAAAGCTGTGGTACATATACACAATGGAATACTACTCAGCATTAAAAAAAAAAATTCATTTGAATCAGTTCCACTCAGGTGGATGGAACTGGAGCCTATTATCCAGAGTGAAGTAAGCCAGGAGGAAAAACAACAATACAGTATACTAACGCATGTATATGGAATTTAGAAAGATGGCAGCGAGAACCCTGCATGCGAGACAGCAAAAGGAACGCAGACGTATAGAACAGACTCGTGGACTCTGTGCAAGAGGGCAAGGGTGGGATGATATGGGAGAATGGCATTGAAACATGTTAATTATCATATGTGTAATCAATCTCCAGCCCAGGATTGATGCTCGGGGCTGGTGCACTGAGATTTCCCAGGGGGAGGAAATCGGGAGGGAGCAGGGAGGGAGGTTCTGGAGGGGGAGCATATGTAAACCCATGGCGATTTCATGTCATTGTATGGCAAAATCAATAAAAAAATAAATTAATTAATTAAAAAAAAAGAAAGCTGAATGCCAAAGAACTGATGCTTCTGAACTATGGTGTTGGAGAAGAGTCCCTTAGACTGCAAGGAGATCAAACCAGTCAATCGTAAATGAAATCAGTTCTAAATATTGGAAGGACTGATGCTGATGCTGATGCTGAAACTCCAATATTTTGGCCAACTGATGGGAAGACCTGATTCATTCAAAAGATCCTGATGCTGGGAAAGATTGAAGGCAGGAAGAGAAGGGGACGACAGAGAATAAGATGTTTGGATGGCACAACCGTCTTGATGGACGTGAGTCTGAGTAAACTCTGGGAGTTGGTGATGGACAGAGAAGCCTGGTGTGCTGCAGTCCATGGGATTGCAAAGATTCAGACATGACTGAGCCACTGAACTGAACTGAATATGTGGGTTATATCATTAAAATCAATTGGATAATTTGAATCAATGGCTAATGACCCCAGGCCAGGCCACAGCTTCATTTTATTGCTCTCATCACTGTCTACTCAGTCTAAGATTATTTTTGTAACAGAATTTTACCTGTCCTTTAAATGTATTTTGGGCCTCAGAGATGAGAGATTATAAATAAAAGTAATTCAATGAAAACAGAATATAAAGTGCAGAAGATTTAAAAAAAAAATAAAATCAGGGCCTAAGAGAATGTCCATTATGCTGCATCCATCTAATTAGTTCTATTAATACTATTTTCTTTCTGGGACTTTAGAAATTTCTCTACTAAAGCCCTTATGTTGAGAATTTCAGTCATCAAACAAGAAATAAGTAGAGAATGAGCTCACAGTTATTGCATGCTCTTTTTCTTTTAATAAAAACTGTACTCTTTCATTGTCCTTCTTTCCAATGACCCTTTAGCGAGTGCTTCTTTCCATATTTACACTGAAGTCAACCCAGTCGGCCCTCAGCTCTTCTCAAATTTTAATGAGTTCATAACTAGTCTGGACACCTCAAAACTCAGAGACTGTGTGTGTAAGGGAGTCTTTATGTTAACAGTCCTGGCTGTTTGAACAAAAAGCAAATAAACCTTCAATCTTTTTCAGCGTACACATAGCTCACAAAAGTGTTCGGAGGCGGCACCTTTATCACAGGTGGAGAGGAAAAAAGAGTAAGAGACGGATGAGCAGAATGATGAGCTGTTACCGTAGTGGCGATGTCAGCACCACAAAACACAATCTTTAAAAAGGTGCTGGCATTTTTTTTTCTATTTTTATCAACAGATAAACCAAGGGCCAACCAAATTCAGATACTGAGGATTAAGACTAAATCCCTAGACAGTGACCAGCATCCCAGGTAAGAGCTGGCCTACTTTAGAGAAAAGTGCAGTTGAGCAGGTGGAGGGCACACCTGTACAGACACATCCATGGGAATACTGGCAGCTTTTTATTTTTTTTTTTTTGCATCTGAAATGAAATTTTTATTTAAGGATTACAGAGTTGAAGTGATTGCATCCCTCTTGACTTTATGCAGAAAATTGACTGTTAAAAATTTATTTTATAACACTTCTATTTAGAATTTTATCTCAATCTTAACCACATCACTATTTATGTATTAACTGTAGAAAATCTGTCTCTCCAGCTAGAATGTAAGCTCCTTGAGAGAAGGGACCTTTTTGACCTGAACTTCAGGCAGATTAATGGCTGCTGGGCGTAAAATATGTGCTTGGTTCACATTTGTTAAATGATATGGATGAATATCTGAGGATGCCTTAATGACGTGCAAGTCTAAATTAAGATGAAAGTATGAAAAATGCCAAGAAGGAAACATGAACTGTATATAGCAAGTGATATGCCATAAATATTCCCAACTTCAGGGCTTCCCTGGTGGCTCAGTGGATAAGAATCTGCTTGCCAACACAGAAGACATGGGTTTGATCACTGGTCTGGGAACATCCCACGTTCTTCAGAGCAGCTAATCCCACGAGCCACAGCTATTGAGCCTGTGCTCCAGAGCCTGGGAACCTGTTGAGCTGGCATGCTGTAGCGTCTGAAGCCGGTGTGCCCTGAATCCCTGCTCTGCGACAAGAGAAGCCACCATAATGAGAAGCCCATGTACCAAAACAGAGAATACCCCCTGCGCCTCGCAACTAGCGGAGAAGGCAATGGCACCTCACTCCAGTGCTCTTGCCTGGAAAATCCCACAGATGGAGGAGCCTGGTGGGCTGCAGTCCATGCGGTCGGGAAGAGTCAGACACGACTGAGCGACTTTGCTTTCACTTTTCACCTTCATGCACTGGAGAAGGAAACGGCACCCCACTCCAGTGTTCTTGCCTGGAGAATCCCAGGGCCGGGGGAGCCTGGCGGGCTGCCGTCTGTGGGGTCACACAGAGTCGGACACGACTGAAGTGACTGAGCAGCCGCAGCCGCAGCACTGCAACTAGAGAAAAGCCCGCACAGCTAGAAAGGCCTAGCAGAGTCAAAAATAGGCAAGTCAAAAGAAAAGATAAGCAAGATTCCCAGTTGCATACTTCACCTCATCAGTCTTATTTCATTAAGAAATCTCCTTTTCTAATATTTCGGAGATGCCAAAGTGCTCAAGTCATGCCAAGGGAGGGGAGGGCATATTCACAAGGAGGAGACCGCTGTGTGCTTGTTTTGAGGTGTTTCAATCTTGTTTTAATGTAAGTCTTACTTACCTTTAAATTCTTGGCTAGACTTCCTTGTTCTATGATGCTAGAAAATGATTCAAATGGAAATGCCCCTGGCTGTTACATAATAACTAAAATTGTGCTAAATTGTCAAAATTAATATCAGTAAAAACTTCCATAAAAAACAACTTTAATATAAGAATAAGAACATGAGGATGGGTACCCTTATGATAAAGAAAAGGGACTAAAAAGAGAAATCAAATACATATTTTAACTGCATGAAAATAGGTTTGAGTTTTCATTTTTGTTTAAATTTAGTTCAGAAGTGAGCACTTACTCTGTGTGTTAGGCAATGTGCCTCATGATTGAATAGGGATAGTATCTACTTCAAAGTGCTTACAGACTAACTTCCAGATTCGAATAACTCAAAAAGAGTAAACACATCACAGACATTCTACTTCTTATACCAATGGGCTCCAGTGTTCCTCTTGGGTGAGAGGTAGGGATTAGAACACAGACTTGGGAGGAAATAGCACACCTAGGGGCGTGAGTTGCAATCTAGAACTGGTCCAAGTTCCGTAACCTGGCCACAACAAGGGGAACTTTCAGAAAAACCACAGTATTTATGACATTCTCATAATTCAAAAAGGGCCTGGACCAAGAAAAGACATGGGCACTGCACTGTGGGTCATCTCCATTCTCCATCCCAATTATGATTCCAAGAAGGAAAATATCCAAAAAGCGTCCAAGGATTCCAGAAACATCCTGACAACCGAAGATGTGGGAGCTGGGGCTATTCCATGACCTCATTACTCTTAGTAGCTCTGCGTTTACCAGGAGCTAGGAGAAACTTGTTTCTTTCAACCCTCAGAAAACTACAAACTAATAATATATGGCCAGTTTTAAAATTAATTATACATTTTATCAATTTCTCAAACTATTTGTCGCACCCAATCATTAAGAGAACTGTGTTTATTAAGAAAAATCAAGCTGGATTAGTAAAAAATGTGTTTCTAATTAGCCTAGAAAATGCTTTGCACAAAGAGATTAGACATTGGATGCTGATAATTACTTTCTAAAACTGGATACGATTATGCCAACAAATTAGGCAACCTAGATACAAAAGACAAGACTCAGAAAGACCAAAACTACCAGAAATGCTTTAAGAAGACACATAAAATCTGAAGAAAGCTAATGAATTTGTATTCTTAAAACTTTTGAGAAAGAAATCCTAGGCCCAAAGGAGTCACTGGTAAATTTGACCAAATATTCAATCAATATTCAAAAAGAGTACCAAGATGATTCAATGGTAAAAGAATAGTCTCAACAAACGACATGAGGACAGCTGGATATCCATATGCAAAAGAATAAAGTTTAACTCTGACTTCACACTGTATATAAAAATTATATCAAATGGATCAGAGACTTGCACACAAAGGATAAAACTGCAAGAAAACTCAAGAGTAAATCTTTATGACCTTGGGTTTGAGCATAATTTCTTACCTATGACATCAAAAGTAGAGGTGAACAAAGAAAATAGAGATACTCTGAATTTCAAGTTTTGTGCTTCAAGAACATCATCAATAAAATGAAAAGGTAACCTAACATGTGGGAGAAAATATTTGTAAGTCACATTGTTCACAAGTAGCTACATATCTATAGTATATAAAGAACTCTTACAACTCAATGAGAGGACAAGGAACTCAATTAAAAACATAGACAAAGGACTTAAAGAGACATTTCTCCAAAGAAGATATACAAATGGCCACTAAGCATATGAAAAGATGTTCAATATCATTACTCATTTGGGAAATGCAAATTAAAACCACAAGACATTACTTCTCACCCACGAGGATGGCTAAAATTAAAACCAGTAACTGAGTGGCAAAAATGTGGATAAACTGTAGTCCTCATTCGTAGTTGGCAGAAATGCAAATTGGTATAGCTGCTTTGGGAAACATATGTCCACACGAAATCTGGTACAAGGTTGTTCATGGCAGCACCATTCATAACAGCAAAATGTCAGAAATAACCCAAATACGCATCAACTGAATAGATCAACAAAAGGCAGTCTATTGATACAGTGGAGTACTTGACGATAAACAATGAAATTCTGTAAAGCAATTATCCTTCAATTAAAAAATAATTTTAAAAAAGGAACGGGGAACTAATACATGCAACAAACAGATGAATCTTGAAACATGCCAGGTGAAAGAAGGTAATTACAAAAGACCACATATTATCTGTTTCCATTTAAAAATAAAATGTCCAAAATAGGTCTTCAAAAAGTGAACCAGTTGCAGCTAGGGAGGGGAGAAGAGCGATGTGGGGAGGAGGAATGTGGAGTGGCTGCTAACGGGAATAGGTTTTCTTATTGAGTTGATGAAAGAGTTCTAAAGTTAGGTGGTATTGATGACTCCACAACTCTGTGACCAGATTAAAAACTACTGAATTGTATATATTTTTTTTTGTAAAAAAAATGTATTTTTATGAAAAAATTCACAAATACACAAAATTAGAGTGTATAATGCAGATATCTATTATCTACCTTCAACATAATATCAATGTTTTGACAATCTTACTGTATTTTAGTAAGGGACTATTATTAATATCGTTTTAGGTGTGTTGGCTATGTTAATGAATAAATATATCTGTGATTGATGAGTGAAAGTGAAAGTCACTCCGTCGTGTCTGACTCTTTGTGATCCCCTGGGCTATAGAGGCCATGGAATTCGCCAGGCCAGAATACTGGAGTGGGCAGCCTTTCCCTTCTCCAGGGGATCTTTCCAACCCAGTGATTGAACCCAGGTCTCCCGCATTGTGGGTGATTTCTTTACCAGCTGAACCACAAGGAAAGCCCCTTAATGGATAGATTTATAATAATGAAATATTTAAGCCTAGAGATAAGAGTACATAACATTTTACATATTTTCTCATCTTATTATCCAGTGATTTTTCCTTCCAGTCAATTCTAAGTATAGGATATTACAAAGGTTCTCTTTACACAATTATATAAGTATCCAAACATCTTAAAATGAAGGTATTAAAATAAAAATTAAAAATACTAGGCTATTACGGGGCATCCAGCTGGTGCCAGAGGTAAAGCATCTGCCTGCCAGTGCAGAAGACACAGGAGATACGGGATCCATCACTGGGTCAGGACAATTCCCTGGAGAAGGAAACAGCTACCACTCTGGGAGATCCCACAGACAGACAAGCCTGGCGAGTGGCAGTCAATGGGGTTGCAAAGAGTCGGACGTGACTGAGTGACTGGAAAACAACAACAAAAGGATGTTATGACTCTAAGGCTTAGGATAAATGTGCGGTGCTAGGCGACAATGTTTGTGACATGATGTAAAGCCAAGAAGGAAGAACAGGAGAGGGACCGACACTCCTCCCAGAACTACAGAAATGTGGTGCGTTCTTCTCTGGTGCTTGAGGTTTGGGAAAGACTAGACCCTCAGTTGTACTATGGAATTTGATGGTCGCCAATGAGCTTGAGAAGTACAGGCCATGGCCCCTGTCCTACTGGGCGAGACGCACCTCACTGCTCTCTAGCTAGTTACACTTGCTCTTACAACACGAGATTCTTAAGTAACCGTGGGACTTTCCTTTTCAGAGCCTCCCTGTCTGCTCTGGGATCTCTTGAAGTATCATTCAGAATATGGATCTTACTAGAAATACCATCTCACTTTGATAAATAAAGACTGCCTTATTTCTTTTGTTCAATTATCTCTCTATGTGGGACATTACTGCTATGTGATTATAAACATTTTTTACTGTTGTGGGTGAAATCATAATCTAACTATAGTTTGTAGGTTATATAACATTAAAACAGCTATTATTAACTTATAATAAAAATAAAAACAACTTAATGCTATTTATATCACAACTGTTTAGAATAAGACAAGAAAAAAGAAAAAAAGAGACGCAGTCAGATGGAATTGATACAATTTACTAATAAAGCTTATACTTCCCCATTCAACGCACAAAGGCTTTTAAAAATTCAAACTAACAATTATTATCAAAACCATTAGATGCACATAGCACACCATCAAGCTAGAATTATTAGGATGTAGAAAGTGTGAGGAAGTCTAGGGTCAGGGGACCTACAAAGCGATTGATCTGCTCGAAGGCCTTTGCCATGCTTACTGAAGAACTTTTTTCATTAAAACGAAAACTGCAAGGCAGGTCTAATGCAGTCTGAACTCTCTGAGGACATTTACCGTTTTCTGCTTTCTTAAAAGTACCCAGGTCAGACAAAGAATTCATCTTCACTGCAAATAGAAAATGCAGGTACGTTCAAATCTGCTACGTATACTACATATTATATTTTGTTTAATTTTATGGGTAGAAAAAAAAGGTCATATATATTACATATTATCAGCTAAACAAAAAATTTTGTTTTGATTAAGGAACAATCATGATATATGATTATTATAAAAATATAGGCTTGTAATTAAGCTTCAACTCTTATTGTAAGTTTCTACCATTCTATTAACATATATATTATTATTTTGATAATATGATCTTATGATACCAGAGAGTAAATAAACATACCTATGTACCCACATTCCATATTTAAAAAAAATATAGTTTTAGTAACTAAACGGGCACATGCAAATAGAAAAATACAGTATTGTCAAGCTGCACTATTCCATGCTTTTACAACGACTGTTTCTGATAAAGTGCTATACACATACAAGTTATATAGAAATTTACCTCATAGTTTTCAAAATCACTGACTTTCCAAACATTTTTCCTGGTCTTCTTTTTAAAAAAATAAACATATCAATGCTGATGAAGGGGAAACATGAGCCTTCTGCAGATAGTTTCTAGGAACACAAGACTGATAAAAAGTATGAACTGCGTTGCTCGGAGCTGAGCAAGCAATGTGGACCAGTCCTTGATACTAATGTGTGTCTCGAGCTCGGCTCCAAAGCCTAAACTCCATGGAGAGATTTGAACTGCTATCCGGAGGCATTTCACGATTTAAGCCAAAAGGTTTACAGTCCTGCATTCCGGCTAATTCTGCCACTTCTAATTCCAGCTGGACTTAAACTCTTATCTCTGGACGCCAGGCCCACAGATAGGGCCTATCACAGGAGCTCCAATTCGCAGAGGGTACTCAATTCCACGACTCCCCTGAGATTAAATCCTTCCAGATAGCCTAAGTAAATGGTTCATAACTTGCTCCTGTCACTCCCACTAATGCCTTTGTACCGTGAAAGAGACTAGCAAAGGTGTAAATATCTCCAAATTATGAGCTGAGCTTCCTCTTCCTTGCTTCTGTCAGCAGTTCCAGCATCCTTCTCCTTATGGAGAGGCGGATCCAGAACTTTCTTCTCGAGTATTTACAAATCAATTTGCAGGAGTCTGAATATTACCGGTGATATACAGATACACAGTTCCCTTCTCTTCAACATCTTTCTGGTAAGCTCTGTGCACCCACTTCCCGCTCTAACAAAGACATCATCAGCTAGAAGGGTACAGGTCAGCTATATAACTTGGACTATTACCTTGAATCAAACAGGTTTCACCTCAAGGACAGGTGCTTCTGAATGTAAAGCATCTGGCTGGCCATACAGGGGTCGGTTGGGATCTCCTGTGCTCTCTGAAACGTTTATTTAAGATAGTCAAAACAAATACATTATGGTCAAGGTTGCTTGAGAACCACTGAAGGAACGAAGTTTTAAATCTTCCATAATTCTGATTTTGCATCCTTCTCTCTGGGAAGGATGTCTCTGAGAGCAGAATCAAACCGTGATTTGACTTGTTTGTCCTACAGTTCACATTTTTAAACATGCATAATTCCAAGCACATTTCATACATTTTATAATGTACAGTATTTTTAATAAAAGGTTGTTGGATTTCTGAGGTGTTAAACAATAATATGCCCAGAACCCTCCTTAAAAGAAAGAAAATTGCTGTTAGAATATGTTTTTCCATGACACTTTCAACTTTGGTATAATTGAAATTTGAGTATATCCTTTAAATTCAGTCCAAAGGCTCCCCTGAGTCACTTCCGGCCGTTGGCAGTCATGTATAACATCGTGGAGATGAGCTCTTTTTTGAAAACCCCTTTTTCACGACCTTGACCTCTTTAGTGCATTTAAAATTATTTTAAAGCGTAGAAAAATATGGGCTTTATCCTGCGTGACCACTTTTGTTAAACTTGTAATTTCTTTGTGACTTAATTAAATTGCATACTGCAACAAGTTAAACCCTTTTTATTCAGAGGCAGTCTCTGACAGAAATGTGTTCCTCTTTGGAGAAACAGTTGCTCAGGACCTAGGAATGCATAACACCAATGATTCTGCGTATTTTTAATTTTACAGCTTCACTTCTAATGTCTTTAATTTTGATTCCTGGCATAAAGCAGGCAATGGGGTAATGCTTTTTGAAATCTTTAATTGAATTTGTGTGTTACGGGCACACGTTTGTTTGAAACACCTCAAACTTAAAATTTAAGTAGGAGACAAAGATCTATTTCTTGAGAGTAAGCTGCTGACACGATGCTCTATCATATGGTATGCATTTTCTACCATTCTCTGTCTAGTCATAGTCCACTCACCCAAATCAAGAATTAACACAGTCGCACTACTATCATTTAATCCTCAGGCCTCATTTAAACTGTCCCAATTAGGCCCTTTATGCTAAAAAAAAAAGCCAGCTAAAACTCACACACTGTGTTTGGTTGTCAAGTCTCATCCCTTCAGATATTTTAGGCTGGCATCGTTCCTTGGTTTTTGCGTGACTATCACAACTGTGGAATTTTTGAAGATGACAGGACAGTTATTTTATAGAATTTTTGCCCTGTGGACCCGGCTGCTGTTCCTGCATGGCTCCGGTTGCGTGTCTTTGGCAGAGCTATCACAGCAGGCATGCTGGGCCCTTCTCCTGCACCATCAGGAAGCACGTGGGTCCAGTCTTCCCATCACTGAGGACATTCACTTGGACATGTTTAAGGCAGTATCTGCCAATGTCAGCTTCACTGCAAAGGTATTCTTTGTAATTAGTATGTTATGGGAAGGGTATTTTGAACTTCTTTTCCTTATTAAACTTTCAATTTATTCAGTGCAGGCTGACAGATTCCTAGTTCATTGTATGGGTTATATTCATTTGATTACCATCATTAATAGGATGCTTCAAATTTTCCCAGGTTTGGCCAGTTGGACAAGTTAGTTCCTTTACTTTTTTCATGTAGCCTCATCATTTTTGAGGGACCTCCTTGCCTTCTGACATTATGATCGTTTTTACCTTCCTCAATAATGGAAGCAGCCTTTTTTTTTTTGGTAGAGAAACGTGGGTTTAGAAGCCAGACAGAGCTGCATGCTTGTTGCCCCTCAGGCATCATTCTTTAAGGGCCTCTCGGCAGACTGAGCTAGGGAATAGATGGGCAACACCCACGCCTATGTACATACTTGAACGGCAATTTTAACTCTATACTTATTTCCACATCCATGTTTATATTAAAATTATGAATTCGCACCAGTAACCCAATGTCCAATTCAACTTCTGTAAGTGTCCTTTTTGTTTCCTTACCCTTTTCGTAACTCTGTTCTCAGATGGCCAGGAACATCCCCCTTCATGGGTCTGCTTGTCTGCTCGGTTCCTCTCGTTGTTACAGTCACACATCCTGCCGCCACTTGGACTCCGACATCCTCAGCTAGGCCACCCCTCACTCTGCTCAGGCTCTGCCTTCACATGACGGCTGGTCCCCGCTCACAACAGAACTTCTCCAACTGTCGGGCTCTCAACTCCCTCGGGAGGCTGTCCCTGCCACACACACAGAGATGCCCGGCCTGCCTCCACCTGGGTCCTGCAGGCTGTCACGGCGGTGCCAACCTGTGCAGAGATATTTGTCATCTTGGCCAGGCTGCAAGCATTCCCGGGCTAGCCCAGGTCTACTCATGCTCCCCCTCTCTTGTCTGGGCCCTGAACTTCTGCTCTGAGTCATGTGGCATCCCCCTCTGTCCCTAGCACAAATGTCTACCGAGCATTCATTCTGGCTGTAAAGTGTTCAGAAAAGAAAAGAAAAAAACCGTGCATCCAATATAAAATGACAGTGAAGGGTCCAGACTTAAGGACAAATTTTGTTTGTACATAAATAATAAAAAATTTAAAAAATATGTTTATTTATTAAGTACAAAAATTATTTATCTGATAATTTTATTCATTACTAATCCAATTAATTCTTAGTGCAAATACCTCAACTGAAGTGACAATTATCAAAACAGGCATTTGGGGCCTGGATAAATGTGCATATAGGCAAACAATAAAAACTAATGGTAATAAAACAACCTTCCCATGGGACTCAGTGGTAAAGAATCTGCCTGCCAGTGCAGGAGATGCAGGACACTTGGGTTCAGTCCCTGGGTCAGGAAGATCCCCTGGAGTACTAGAGAAGACACCTTCTCAGATTTAGCTAGATGTAATTTATTTCTGCTTGCTTTAATGAGACTTCTAGATTAAAGAGAGAAATACAAATCAAGGTTTACACCAGACCTTGAAGATATATATCCACTTTATGTTCAGCATTAATATTTTTGACTAAAAAGAATGCAACAGACACTCCCAGTATCGAAAGAACACACTTACCAAGACCATAGAATAGGAGGTTCCCAGTCGGAGACTTTTTAATTATAAAGGAAATAGTAATCATATGAGTGCCAGATAAAGACTTCAAAACACATCTCCTTTCTCGGGATAAACAGCATGCTTGCCATGGGCAGATGATGCATGGGCTAATAGCAGATTGGTGGGCCTTGAATATGAAGTCACACCAATGATCTATTTAGCAAAAACAGCATAACACACATTAGATTTGCCTGCTTTGTGTTTATCACATGATGTTCCTTAGAATCAGATTTGTCTTCTATTCATTTTACCATATCTCTGTTGGATGTCACCATGGAAATACATGTTTAAACAGCGTTGTCTACATAGAAAACTACTTATTTACATGTTGTCAGCCCTCTCAATTATACCACTGGCAGCCTCTACATAAGCCAGCAGCTCAAGTTTTTGGGAGGCTTATTTTTTTATTTTTCTGAGTTGCTTGCTTCTGATTAATGAGGAGAGAAGGGAAAACTTCCCTGTATCTTCAGCAGATAGCAAATTTACCACTAATTCATTATAGACTTTATTGCCTGGCTTGCTGGCTTCTTAATTCATGGCAGCAAAGAGCAGAAGGAAGATTAGTCTATATAAGATTAGGGTGACATTTGGACATTTCTCTCATGTAGATAACGGTACAAAACATTTTAAATAGGAGTAACTGAGAGATATTTTCTCCCTTCATTTGATATGCTGAAATGTATCCAAGGCAATCTTCTGTCCTCCAGTAGCTTCCATATCTATCCAATTTCTAGATTCAGCAGGGCACCAGCTTTCCTCCAAATACAATTTTAGCTGATAACAGGTAAACAGGGAGCTGTGTGTACCCTTGAATATAAAGCGTACCACAAAGCTTCAGAAACTCATAAAGGCAGCTCACTGTCTTGGCTCAGCTAAAGCTACAGTTTTCTGTTTCTATTTCTTCACTTTCTTAGTCAATTCAGAAGCGTAACAGATCTCAGCATCTCAGCATCAGAAGAGAGCCTACAACATCCCACCCGAATCTGAAACCAAAGAATTCCTCTTAGGATAATAGGAGGCTAGTCTGTCTCCATTTCCACCCTTATAATGTGGATTTAAGATTTTACTATAGGTCTATATACAAACCTAGACACCATATTAAAAAGAAGAGATGTTACATTCACAACAAAGGTTCGTATATTCAAAGCTATGATTTTTCCAGTAGTCATGTACAGATGTGAAAGTTGGACCATAAAGATGGCTGAGTGCTGAAGAACTGATGCTTTTGAACTGTGGAGCTGGAAAGACTCCTGAGAGTCCCTTGGACTGCAAGAAGATCAAACCAATCAATTCTAAAGGACATCAACCCTGAATATGCATCGGAAGGACTGATGTTGAAGCTGAATCTCCAATACTTTGGCCACCTGATTCGAAGAGCTGACTCACTGGGAAAGACCCTGATGCTGGGAAAGATTGAGGGCAAGAGGAGAAGGAGATGACAGAGGAGGAGATGGTTGGATGGCATCACTGACTCAATGGGCATGAGTATGAGCAAACTCTGGGAGACAGAGAAGGACAGGGAAGACTGGCGTGCTGCACTCCATGGGGTTGCAAAGAGCCGGACATAACTGAGAGACTGAAAAACAACAGCAAGAACAAAATAAAAAAAAAAAAATGTGATTTGCATACTTAGAAAGCAAGAAAGGAGAAATCATTACAAAGATTGTTGGGGTGCAAAAAAAGCAATCAGAGAATAAGAAAAAGTTCCTGGAAATTAAATATACAGTGGAAATAGCCATATTAATAAAAGAATTGTTCACTAGGGTGAATGAGTCAAGGGACCAAACTCTGATGCGCATGTGAATGCCCAGGAGTAGTGGTTAAAATGCAGAGTTTTAGACAGTAGGTCTGGGGCGGAATCTGAGACTGAATTTCTGACAAGCTCCCTGGTGACGCTGCGGCTGCTGATCCATTTCCATTCCACCAGGGATAAGCATCTAAGAGATAAAGCTATGAAATTTTCCAAACTTCACAGGAAAAAGATGAAGAGATAGGAATAAAAACAAAGTTTTGCTTGTTTTCTAAATGGAAGCTAAATGAAGAAGTAATATGATTCTTCAAATTAGTAGGAAAAGGGCAGATCTCCGCAGTCTGTGAGCTGGGACATACATCTTCTCCTGCCCTCAAATGACTGAATGATACCCATCTGCTTTGTGCGGGTGGTCCTATTTACTCCGGCTACTTATTCAAAGTCTAGTTTTTCCAGAAAAGCCTCACAGACACACCCAGAAATAATGTTTACCATCCGTCTGGGCATCACTCAGCCTAGTGAAGTTGACACACAAAACTAATCATTACAGTAGGTAAATAATTACCTAAGGATTTACAAAGCAAAACATTTTCAAAAAGTCATCAAAGTGGGAAACATAAAAAACCAAATAAAACAAACCAAACCAAACAATGGAACTAACAGAAGAGTCTATAGAAAGTAACAGACATGAATTAGAACAGGAAATCCAATTAGTTCCTGAAGAATGTCCTCAAGGAGAAAGTACCTTCGATGACAACAAATTCTGTGATTAATAAGAAAACATTCTTAATAACAATATGAAGTCATGTTACTTTCATCAAGAAGAAAAATGAAAGCCAACCTCTCTGAGAAAAATAGAAAGTAATAAAATAAGGGCATGAATCAAGTATGAAACAATCTAAAATATGACAGATATTTTTAGTAATTTATATCTTTTCTTCACTTTCACATTTGGAATATTATTGGCTGGTACAGGTTGAGAATATAATTAGAATATAATTTCCTCCTCATGGATCTAATCATATGACATAGTTGGGACAAGGTAATTAAAGTTTATTTGTTTTAGATTTTTTTTTAAATCAGCTTATCGGCAACACATGAAAAACTTCACTATGGTGAGAGAACACAATACCAGTCTTATAAGCCCTGTCAATGGATTCATAAGGATAGGGCTGACTGAATTTAGAAGGAGGGGAAAAAAGAGAATAATTTAAAAATGTGGACATATACATTCCCTTCTTCTAGAAAATACTTAGTTGATGATATTATACAAGATTTCTGGATAAATAAAGGTTAAATTATGTTTCTGAAAGTAATAACGCACTTTAGTATTATGTCGAATAACTGAAGATTGGCTATCATCTTGCTTAACACAAAAGTGCCAACAGCGCAGAGACTATGCTGATCTCCTGTTTCTAGAAGCTCCCAGTTAGTATTGTTGAAGGTTGGGCAAACGACAGTGATGGGGTGAGAGAAGGGGCGTGGCACAGAGTACGCCAAGTTTTAACCATTCAGGCTGAGTAAGTAGGCATAGTAAAGTCTCTTAAGTCAACAAACAATTCCTTCATGACTATATTCCTCAAAGGAATTATACTTTTAATGCGTTTATAAGTGGCTAACTCTGGGGAACAGAACTGGGGCTTGAGAGGTAAATTTCTTTCTTTCTTTAAGAAAGTAAGCCAGCATGTATTAACTAGAAGTATTTTAAATGTTAATACGACTAAGGTTTGAAACACGCTGAACGTTTTCAGTCCTATTAAAATCTATTTTTAAAAGCACTTTTAATAATAGAGTTCCCTCATTTATTTCTTCATTTTACTTAGGAGGATTTCAGCATGCTATCCTAACTTTTCCTGGAACTTTGCACAAATCATAGGAGACCTGCATGAGATATAATTTGGGCAGCACACTGACGTGCTGGAAGCTCACTGAAAGGAAAAGCACTCACATTCTGCATATAGGTCCATGCCTGTGATTGCTGTCTTTTCCCCTTTGTGATACATCTAGTTTCATCTGGGGGTTGGAGAAGCGTTTCAGACAGGGGTCTGTGGTGGGCATACAGATGGATCTATGGTGGGCATGGAGATTCTTTGCTTAAAAATAAAATATTGTAGCTCAAAGTAATTATTTTTATAAATCAGCGCTAAAGTTGAGAGGACAGCGGTAATTCTGATGTCACAGAGAAAAGCGTGACTGAGGCATCAACAGCATAGAGCTGACTGGGAGAGCCACAAGCCTTTGAAAACAGCTGCTGTTATATTTCTAAGGTGCCCTCGATTCAGTCCTTTTATATTTTCTTATTTCTTGTTGCTAGAGACCAGCCTTTAGGCACATTTGTGTGTGAAGTTATTGGCAAACCTGCGAAGCATGGGTGTCTCCTAAGGCAGCAACCCCCGGATCCTAAGGTGACTGTCCAACTTTACCGTAGACAGACATTTCCCGTTCTCTGTGCCAGACTGTTTTCAAAGAAGAGTCTGGTCTATAACGCTTGTGTATGCTCAGCCACTTCACTTGTGTCCACTTATTTGCGACCCTATAGAGCGCAGCCCACCGGGCTCCTCTGTCCATGGGATTCTCCAGGCGAGAACACTGGAGTGGGTGGCCACGATATCCTCCAGGGGATCTTCCTGTAACCTTATGCAAAGTTAAAATCCAGTAGCATCTGAGTTCCGAGTCCAAGACTGGTTTGTTAACCTTTTCTTAGCCAACACACATTTCATGAAATGTCAGTGACTTCTACCAACCAAGATAAACAATAACAACCAAAGCCAGAAGGTAGCAGGAACTCCAATCAGAGGACTTAAAATACGTAGTTATAATGGAGTCTGCAGGTTGCTAACTACCACGTATGTGATATTAAAAAGGTAATTCAATTCTGAGTATAAAAGGGATTACATTTAAGCCAAAGCAGCCAGGCAGGATAGTTAATGCAGTGATAAAGTGGTATGGAGGGTGCTTTTCATCACTATGGGAACTATTAAAAACAGAGGTGCTACTGTACACAAAATAGATACACTGCCAGGACCTACTGCATAGAACAGGGAATTAGAACCAGTATCTTAAAATATCCTATAATGGACAAGAATCTGAAAAAAATATATGTATAACATATAACATACATATAACTAAAATATATGTATCACTTTGCTATACACTCAAAACACTGTAAATCAACTATACTTCAATTAAGCAATCAACGTGGCACAGCTGAGCAGCACACCTTCACGCTTTGATTTGGCATAAGACTAGACATTTACCATCACGGCAGAGCTATGAAAATTCACAAACTGAAGAGAAAGCCATCCTCAGGAAAGAGGTATTTCACGGAACTTGTCAGCAAGCATGACCTGCCTTAGCAAAGCACACGATGAAAGCCCGCGTGTGCAGAAATCCAGGGCTGTGCACAGGACGCAGCGGGTGAGGCCACAGGCGGTCCTGGGGACAGTGATGTGGCAGGAAGGTCCCAGAGGAACCAATGACTGCGAACAGCAAAGGGAAAGCTACAGGCTGGAGAAAGAAGGAGCTGAGTCCATCAGACTCACCGGAGAGGCTGCTGGCTTGTTTGGTTGTTTTTACTAACCTGTAGAGAGAAACTAGAAGTTAAAATTAGAACCCCTCTATTTATTATTTATAGTATGAAGTATTAGCACAAAGGGCTGCCTTGGCTAGGTTTATTCCTCTCTACAGATGTGATCCATTAAACACTTTGCAACATCCCCAAAGCCCTCACAGAATGATTGCTTTTTCCTTATTTACTGCCTTCTCAGCTGTTCATGAGTCAAACTGTGTTCCTCTGTGCCATCGTTGTAATTTTAGATTGTACATTACTCAAGACCTGAAGCTTATACAATATCCCCAGACCAAAACCAAGTATTCTTTCCCCTGTCAAAACCAATTAGCATCACATACTGATTATCGACTGTGAGACACTTGCCAAATCTAGAAATCTTAACATGTATCCTTGAGGTTTATTTAACAATATGCTGAAATCTGTTCATAACTTTGTGGTTAGTAGTGCTTTGGGTCTAGTAATTTTGAAATTCAGTTGTGTGAACTATGAAATAAAATAAAGGATGTGATACATTGATGTCTCCTGTAATGTGGTTTCTCCTGGTGGAGGAAGATAGATACGGATACCAAATAGGGAAAGGTGATGGAGAACTCTGTGGTGTTGGATTTGAATCAGCATTGTCTGGAAGCGCTCGTGAAAGGGGACGTACATACATATGTGCCAAGGGTATTGTTATATATCGAACAATCGAGAAGCAAAAACATCTGTAGGAATGTGGACACCTCACAGCTGCATTCGAAGACACAGAAAATCAAAGATGAGCCTTAAAAACCAGGAATTTTTCAAAGAGTGATGAGGATATATCAAAACTATGCAGAGGCTGGTGTAAGACTGCGGCTGGCTACTTTCTTCATTAAAGAATGATGCGAAAGAGTAAATGGAAAAATAATACAATCAAGCCTCTCACGACTTCCAATCACAAAATGGAACATTGACTTGGACAGGAATATCAATGGATCCTTAAAAACCTGTTGGGGAATAAGACATTCACATGATCTCAAAGTAGCACCCCTCCCCATTTCATTTGCTAATTACTCAAGTGAAAGGTTGCCTTCACTACGGAGATATATGATGGACGTCATGTCCCCAGATGATGACTCTCAGCATCACAAGCATCAGAAGATAAGACACGGGCCCGCTGATGAGATGCAAGGCGACGTACACACCATCGAGCACGTGGACACAGCAACTCTCCATCTACCCTTACCATGACAGCATCACGAGGAAGAACCTCAGGAGAAATCCAGGCTGTGGGACGTTCCAACAGACAACGGGCCTGAAGTCTTTAAAATGTCAGGCAGACGGAGTGAAAGACAAGAAATGGCAGAAAGTTATAATACACGAAGACTCAAGGAATATGAGATGGCCTGACATGACAAGATAACCAAGGGCAGTCCTTGCCTGAACCAGGTAGAGGAAAACAAAACAGCCATAAAGGGCTCTTGGTGGCCAAATGTGGTCATGTGCTTGTGGGCTGCATATTAAATAATATCACTAAATCAGTATCAAATTTGTTGGATATTACAGTAATGATGCGAGATGTGAGACTTTAGTTTAGAGGGATATATGCTGAGATATTACAAGAAAAATGGTGTGACATCTGCAACTTTCAAATAAATCAATAAAATATACATGTACATATATACACACACTCATCAAATATGATGTATGCACACTCATCAAATATGCCATTTACCTCACGTCTATGTGTGGATTTAGGGGCAGCAATATGGTGCTTATACTAGTTCTTCAACCTTTCAACAGTTTTACAATTAAAAAAAAAAAAGAAAATTTTTCTGGGAGAGAAAGAAGGAAGAAAAATAACCAGAAGTTTCTGTTGATTGAATTAAAGAAATCACTTTTCAGCAGGCAAAGCATCTGGGCAATTGGATTTTTCACATTTTATCCAGTTCCACTGAAGCCTCCCAGTCTTACTTACATAACCTCAAGAAAATTCTACTGCCAAACAGTTGAATCCAAAGTTCTTCCCAATGTGGCTGAAAGTAGAAACTGTGTTCCCAATACAGAGAATCAAAATGAGCTTTCAAAGTCATTCACAACATTAGTAGCCAAGACATTATGAGAGACCTGTGAGTCTAAGCCAACTTTCTGATTTTTAATTCAAATTGTTTATCTCAGTTTAACACCCTCAATACTTTGATCTACATCATACTGTACTAACACTAAGCATATTTCCATGCTGGAAAATTTGAATAGGTGATGTGAAAACTTGAATGGTATTTGCATCCATCAAATAGCACTTAACATTCAAAATCCATTTATACATACAATGTTAGACTAAATATTGTGGTGACATTCTTTTAGACCAAATTGTTTCATGTGGAAAGTGATATTCCAGTCTAATTTTGAGGAGGAGATTCACTATAAAACAAAGAAAATTTATAGACCATTCATTTCTCCTTACTTACTAGAATGCTTTTCACAAAGAATCCCTGATGTTTTCAGGCCATTTTTGAGGATTCTTATTCAAACAATGCATATAAAAAAGGCAGACCCATTTTCAGCCATAAGGGAATTTAAGTTTACTTTGCGCTTCCCTGGTGGGTGTATGCAGAATTTCAGATGAGGCATGCTTTGGAGGTAAACGGGCTTCCCACATGGTGCACTGGTAAAGAATCCACTTGCAGTGCAGGAGACCTAGGTTCCATCCCTGGGTTGGGAAGATCCCTTGGAGAAGGCAATGGTACCCACTACAGTATTCTTGCCTGGAGAATTCCATGGACAGAGGAGCATGGAGGGCTACAATCAAACATGACTGAGTGACCAACACTTTCACTTTCACGTGCCTTTTGGCCTGAAACAGTGTCCTATGGAAGTCTTCGCCATCACTAAAGTATGAGGCCTGCTCTGGATCTGTGTCCCTGCCACCTGAATCGTACCCACCTTAAGGACAGGTGGTAGGTCTTTCATTGCACTTATTACGCTATCCTGGGTATATATTTCTCTCTCAAGAACTGAATGACTGATTTCATGATTTAAAATAAATGCAAAATTTACTGGCAGGCTTAGAGTTAATTTGAAGATGATAATATGACATCTTCCTATAAAAGCAGAGGATGAAATTATGTCTTACATATCAGACTGTTTCTAGGTATTAAGCCATATGAAACATCATGTATTTACTGAGCAGAAACTGCATTTAGAAATACCCAACTTAAAAGAATGCTTAAAGGTCATCAAGCCTGATTACATTCTGTTCAACAATATAAAATGCAGTCAAGCGTAAATGATTATCAAGCAAATTATGAATGATTCATTCACAGCCGACTTTTCATGAGAAGGTAGTATCTCCTTTCCTGTAAAGTCATCACTATGAACCAGGAGGCCATTTATCAGAATTTATGCTATTAAGCAAGAGAGGAGAAGGGAATTTTCTTAAGCACGTCACATCACTTCAATTATTTTCCATCTAAAAATGAAAACACACATTGCGGTCACTGAAGGGAGAGTGTGTATACTATATGGGTAGTGTGTATAATATGATTTGAGACACATAACAATTTTATTTATATGTGTGTGTGTATGTGTGAGAATATGTGTACAGTTTAATCACTGAGTTTTGATTTATGACTAAATGTCAATTACAAATGATGCTTTATTGTGCTTCAAGTATTTGAGTCTTTAAAACACCTGAGGATTGGTAACATGTGTAAGTCTTTATAAACAATTTAAATGAGATTTTTGAATATTTTCTAAGTGTTAACCGAGAGAGGCATTGAGAGATAGAAATCCAGGGACACTTGTATGAGAGGAAGGTGAGGATGGCTTCTGAGACGAGATAACAATGAACTCAGGAAGACACCCCGTTCCCAGCTTTAACTCTGGTTAATCTTGCTAAAATCAAAAGTCCTTTTGTACTACATATATAAACAGCACTAGCTAAGGAGATTTTTTTAGTATATTTATTTATTTTCTTTACATTATTGTGCTGATTTTGCCATACTTTGACATGAATCCGCCATGGATATACATGTGTTCCCCTTTCAGAACCCCCCTCCCACTTCCCTCCCAATTCCATCTCTCTGGGCCATCCCAGTGCACCAGCCCTGAGCACCCTGTATCATGCATCAATCCTGGGCTGGCGATTCATTTCACATATGATAATTTACATGTTTCAATGCCGTTTTCCCATATCATCCCACCCTTGCTCTCTCCCATAGAGTCCAAAAGACTGTTCTATACATCTGCGCTAAGGAGATTTATTCCAGTAAAAATCGCTTTAGTTTACTGTGTTAAATATACTTCCCACAGCATCTTTTTGCCACTGAGATTTAAGAGGTATTTTTACTTCCTGTCTTTAAAAAACCACTTCCCAATTTACAGGGCCACTGCTTACTCCTCATATTTAAAAAAAAAATATGCATGATACAGGGTGCTCAGGGCTGGTGCACCAGGATGACCCAGAGGGATGGAATCGGGAGGGAGGTTGGAGGGGGGTTCTGGAAGGGGAACATGTGTATACCCATGGTGGATTCAGGTCAATGTATGGCAAAACCAACATGATAATGTAAAGGAAAAAGTAAATAAATAAATTTTTAAAAAGTGATAAGTATATGTGGATAAAAAAAAATAAAAAGAATATAAAGAGGAATTTAGGAAAATTAGAACCCCTCCTGAATGGTAGATGAAATTTGTCCTTCAGCAAGTTTTCATGACTGACATACTATGTTTGAATGAGAGTTATATCAATAGATGCGTCATATTGAGAGAATAATCACCAAGTATTCCAATGTACTCCACAGTTTAATCCATTCTAAGTAGTATAATTTGATTAATAAACTGTCGGTCAAATAAGGATCTGTTAGTCTGTGGCTTATTTAATTGAATCCATGGAAAAGCTTGTGAGGAATCCGTTGATCACAGCATGAAAACAACTCCTAATCTCACGCACTCACTGCCCGATGTGGCTTTCAGCGGAGGATCGATTTCTGCATCATGATTCTGGGGAGAAGGCGCTTATTAGGAAAGGGAAGAGGCCTCGGGGACGAGCGCAAGCAAACGCCGAGCCCTTGGAGCTCGAGTCCTTGTCGGCCAGGTTCCCTCGGGTGTACCCTGCTCAGTCTGACCCAGCCCACCCCGGTGACTGTCGGCTGGGTCTGCAGGGCTGCGCAGAGGGCGTTCACAGGGTCACGGGCGCGTTTACTCTGCACATGGAGACCGAGTGTGAGCTGCGCCCGCGAAGGACCGTGCATCACCGGGAATCCCCGGAGTAAGTGCCCCGCGCCGTGCGCCCAGGCTGCTAGGCAGAGCCGGGAACTCCACGGCAGCAGCGGGCCGACGAAGGGAGACGGTCCGGAGGCCGCCAGCGTGAAGGGCTGCTGCGGCGTGGGGAATGCGGGGCTCCGAGCAGCGCGCTGTTCCTGAGATGCGGGCCCGTGTTGGGAATCTAACTACCACAGGCCGCGCAGACCAAAAGGGAGCAAATCAAGGCACGGGGCTTTTACTCTGCACACGCCGGGCAGGCGCGCGGGCACTGTGAGAAGCTGAGGACCAGCGTCCACTCTAGAGCTGACGACCTAACGGGCCAGAAGGCAGTCCCAGATCCAGGGAGTGTGTGTCATCAAACCGCCCAGGATAATTTCTGAGCAACACGCAAGAATGTAAATCACCGAGGGAAAGCAGTGGTAACTCATGATGACATAAAAACCACCTTAAATCACAAACACAAAGCAGGCAAAGACAATGTTCCTTAGAGTAGAAAGAGAGAAGGTGGGGCTTAAAAATCCATCGTGAAGAGTGATTTTAAATCTCTACATTGACACGTAAATGGTTTTGCATCAGGCTATTCTAGAAAGTTATGTGACTTCAAACAAGACTTATATTCGGGGGAGATTCCTGGCAGCCTGTTACAAGCGTGCCCTCTCGTTCACATTGTCCTTACATTGGGCTCAAAGTCTTACAGACAAGCACACTGTAGCCCTTCCCCTCACCAAGGGCATGTAACTTACAGGAAAAGTAAAATTCAGCAGAGACTGTGACAAAGGCCCATGGACTTCTGAGTCAAGTCTCTCTCAACGCATGGGAAAAGTGAGTTGAATTGATAAACTTTTCCCATGAAAAAATCACCCAGAATCTTGCCATGCCCTACCCTGGCCCTGGAACATCTGAGATTATGTCAGAACGCTCTGTTTATCTGTCATTTGCAGCTT
Organism: Antilocapra americana; assembly: GCA_007570785.1. Taxonomy (NCBI): domain Eukaryota; kingdom Metazoa; phylum Chordata; class Mammalia; order Artiodactyla; family Antilocapridae; genus Antilocapra; species Antilocapra americana. The sequence goes on from ML663573.1 coordinate 9,661,277, forward strand.
TATCCATTCACACTTGAGTTGGTCAATCTGAACAAGGGCCTCAGAGAGCAATCCCAACACAGGCTCCATTCTTTGTACCCAGACTGACACACAGCTCAGGCTGAAGGGACCGATTTAAGTACCACTGACCTCTATCCTGAGTGTGTGCCAAGTCTCTTCAGTCACGTCCGACTCTTTGTGACCCCACAGACTGTAGCTTGCCAGGCTCCTCTGTCCATGGGATTCTCCAGGCAAGAATACTTTTTCCACTAGTCAAGTATGGATGTGAGAGTTGGATGGACTGAATTGTGGTGTTGGAGAAGACTCTTGAGCCTCCCTTAGACTGCAAGGAGATCAAACCAGTTCACCCTAAAGGAAATCAGTCCTGAATATTCACTGGAAGAACTGATGCTAAAGCTGAAGCTCCAATACTTTGACCATCTGATGAGAAGAGCCAACTCCCTGGAAAAGACCCTGATGCTGGGAAAGACTAAGGGAAGGAGGAGGAGGGGGTAACAGAGGATCAGATGGTTGGATGGCATCACCAAGTCAGTGGACATGAATTCGAGCGAACTCCAGGAGACACTGCAGGACAGATGAGCTTAGCGTGCTGCAGTCCATGAAGTCTCAAAGAGTGGGACAGGACAACAACTGAACAATAACAAACCTCTATCCAAGGAGCAGAAACACATAGCTGAGCATGAACAAAGCAATGCCACCCCCCTGTTAACACCCCCCTGTTAACTCACTTCATGGAAGCCCAATAAGCAAGGGTGACCTATCACACTATTTTTAACTTTGCTACAGAAAATGCTATAGACAATGTTTTCAAGTCTGGATCAAATAATAGAAATCAAAAGTTCTTTACAAAAATATTTAAACTTCAAATTAAGAAAATCTGTATGTTCACATTAGAAAGTAGTAAACATTTCAGGTTGGAGCATATAGCATTTTTTAAATTAAATGCTTCACCTCATTTTCACTATTAATTATGTACAAATGTGTTTGTTTCACTTTTGTAAATGGATGGCAGCTATAAATGGCATTGTGGTTCCTAAGTAAATGCCAAGGGAAGGCAGTATACTCTGGGGTCCTAACCTTGGAGTGGTCCATGATAAATGACATCATTAACATGTGCCCTTTAGAAGCAAATAAAAACAACCACAACCAAAAGCGTATTTAATTGTTTTTTTTCATTTATAAGGCAATCCATGAATTATAACAAAAAAAAACAAAACAATAAATAACCTATGATTCCCTTGGCACTTTGCATTAGCATCACACCCACAGAGATGACCTGTCCTTTGAACACAAGGATGATGCCCTTCTCGACATACTGCCAGCCTAGAGCATACAGAGAGCTGCTTTCCTGGTCAAAGTCATAATTTTATTCCACCCACACTTCATCCAATGCATTTGTGACCTGGGCACATGCTTTCGAAATTGCTAGGTGAGATGAAATGTGGCTATATAGGTAACGGAATGAGCAGAGGAAAGTGAATCAACTTAAGCAGACAGACCTTATGGTAGAACCCTAGGGAGCTGTCTTACTTCAGTATATATGATGTGAAAGAACATTTTTTCCTCTAACAAAGGTACCGTGCATTCTGGTAGAAAGTCCTCTTTGCTCTTACACTGCTTCCTCCGGAAGAAAGGGAAGGTGCTCTATCTGTTACGAGACAACGTAAGGTTGGTTCTCATTATCCAAGCACATGGCAGGAAGAGAGGGTGATCCTCAAATTGGCCCAAAGTCTATAGGATTTTGTGGGCTTCCCTAGTTGCTCAGCAGAAAAGAATCCTGCCTGACAACTCAGAAAAGTGGGCTTGGTCCCTGAGTCGGGAAGATCCCCTGGAGGAGGAAATGGCAACCGACTCCAGCATTCTTTCCTGGAGAATCCCATGGACAGAGGAGCCTGGCGGGCTACAGTCCCTGGGGTCACAAATCATTCGGATATGACTGAGCCACTAAACAACAACTATAGGATTTTAATTAAAGGGACTGGCACCATCAGGGGAAGTGCTATGGAAGAGCTTCAAACCTATAGTCTTTCCTAACAGCTGGGCAGGGCTGTCAGGCATTTGGGCATTTTTTTCTCAACTTCCTACTCGCTCTTCTACAATCAGCTATTGATGGTGGGGGGATGGAACTCTGAAAACTTATTTCCCAAGCTTCTTTGCTGATTGGCTTTTGCTAGATCCTGTTTATAGAGACACGGAGGGGAGTTTGGCATGTGAGAGAAGAATGGAGACCTTCTCATTCCTGTTGGCTTGCCTTGCTGTTTGTGTCAGGGATATCACGTGAGTAGAAGTATCCCAGGAGTTGTTTGTCACAGAAGCTGCTCTTGTCTCCAGCATCTGGATTCTGTTGGCGCTCCTAGAACCAGTTTATTTGGCCCCACTAAGGAACCCGTAGTAGTCACTTTTTCAAGCCACCAAGGCAGAGAAGGGAGAAGGGCTGTTGCCGCTGGCATGGAGACATCAGACAGATGGGAGAGTTCACCATCAGCTTTGTCTGAATCTACCTATTTGATCTGCTTCAAGTCCCAGGGCCCAGTGTCTTTCTAATCGATGTTCTACCTTTCACATAAAGATGAGAAGAGTCTGTGAACTTAGTTGTAACTCTGTAACCTGTTGCAATTCTATGTGATTTTGGATTTGATTTTCTGTAAATCAGCCCCACGGTTTCAAGGGGAAAAAAGAAAAAATAAAGCACAAAAACCCTTCTTTTAGATTTTTACATCAACATAAAAGTTCTTTGGTCTTTTGAATACACCCTGAAGTTGTGATTTTTCTTCTCAAAGTGCCCCATCCATTTGATCACATAGTCTTTGTCATCATCATTCCTACCATCAAAGGCAAGGACGGCAAGGACGGGATCACTAAGGCACTCGCCATAAAGCTTCTAAGAAAGATACAGCTGCTTCTTACCATCAGTCACAGTGAATATTCCTCTAAGACTCTTTGAAGAGTCCTGCACCATCTAATAGGATGACTGGGGTAAGGGAAACATAACACCCCTGCTGAAAATTATTGCCTTTGAATCGAAATTGATTTACCGAATCCAAAATGTCTTCCCTGTCCACTGTGTTTCTAACAGCACCACCATCCAAAAACATCCTAGTGACTGCATGGTGCTCGCACACCTTGCTTCTGAACAGTGAACTTGCGCCCCTGCCCAGGGAGTATGGCAATGAGCTGTGCCTGCTGACTTCTTTCATATCACTGCCTCATCACCCAGAAGCAGCCCTCTTGCTGGAATGGTGACGAGACCCAGTGAGGACTTGGCTGTGGTGCCAGCTGGCGACAATGATCCCAGAGGCTGAGGCACTGTCTGAGGGACCTCCTTCACATACTCTGTAAGAGCCAGAAAACTGGGGTGCAGATTCAAGGCAGGAAAGGGGGTGTGGCCGTGTTCAGCACTGCACCTAGTAACCACCTAGCAACCCACTCACAGAAGGCTGATTCCATCTTCCACACTTCGGGCTCTCCTGGTTTGACTGTCCTAGGACCCAGGAGAGCAGGGTTTCCATCAGAGAACACAAAAATAGTTACACATACTAACAGTTATGAATGCTACCTATCCATTTTGAGTTCCACAAATGTTGAATTAACAGGGGGGAAAAAGGTGGATACTGTGTCGGCTGCAGTAGCATCCTAAGGGTGCTTACTGCACAGGCAAGAAATCGATGCGATAGATAAGGGTTTTCAGTGGTACCTCTCGGTATTTCCATGCCCAAGAGTGAAAGTTCCTGAAAACTATTGCAATCCAATAAAGATTTCTGTATCTAGAGCCATCAGGAATGCAGATTTGGATCACTCTATAAAATAATTTTAAAAAAGTAATCCTACAAACTGAGATTATCGCTGAGGGACAAGAAAGGATAAATAGGATGCATAATAGCAAAAAAGATGTTGAAAACGAGTCTAAATTCTCATCATCAGTTACAGAATTGAGCTGTATTAAGTTCTCTATATATATATGTGTGTGTGTGTGTATGCATATTTGTATGTATATGTAATAATATCTAACTTTCATTTCCTCCTTCCTTATTCCCTGTAGTTATCTTTATGGCTAACCTTATAACTTCTTTCTAATATAAACACATGTTATATATATATATATATATATTTAGGAATTAGGAATAAACAAAAAAAGAGATTAGCACCTCACAGATATGAATAATGTGACTGTTGGAACTTTTGTCTTCCATTTTGCAGAGGAGGCTAAAATAGCCCATGTACACTCTTGTATGAATGGTTGTTCCTTGCTAGGTATACCTATTAAGTATTCACTACTGTGGCGGGATAGTCCAAATATATGTGTAAAAGGGTGCGTATGCAAGACAAGTAACTGAAGGGTGTTCTATAGGGATGCCATTAACTAGCATCTCTCAATTCCAAATACACCATCTTTCTCCATTCTCTAATGCTTTGGCTAGGGTTTGACATACGAAACTAATCAGACTCCTTTACCAGCTTGATTCTGGTTAAATTTTCCAAAAGAAGGTGCTAGCAGGGGACTGGCAAACAGGGGGATGGCGGGCAGCTTCCTTCGTCCTATTTGGTTGATGTTCTGTGAGCATGGAGCCACTAGGGGAAGCTTCTTCCACCAGCAACACTTTCTCCCACCCTAGCTGTTCTCCCCAGAGAGTAGCTTCGTCTAAACAATGGGGACCTGCCTCCCCCTTGCCTTTTCAGAGAGGTAAACACCAGTTTTGAGAGCTTCTTAGTTCTGATAAACCCAATCTATTGTGTTTGATCCCCAACACCAGGCGTGGCAGCATCCTCTTGCAGGGATCCTCTCTCCTTACAACTAATTCCCTATGGTAAATTCACTCTCTGAAAACCCAGTGCTAGTTCCTATTCCCTTACTGAGAAAGGCACATAGCAGTGTCTGTGAGGCTGGGAGTTCATTATGGCAAGTTAAGTCCAAGTAACAAAGAGTCTGTGCTTGGGACAGACAGAGTGACTATTACAGAGGAAAGGCTAACAAAGCTGTCAACTTGGATCTGAAGTACAATTGAAAAAGGGGAGGGCAAATCAAAGAAAGCCCAAGGTTTTGAAGCTCAGTGAATGGGGTAGGAGGGTGGAAATAATGGGCATGGTTGTGATACAAGCTGAATCTCAGGTGTGTTGAGGACAACGAAGTGAAAATTCATCACAGGTAAGCCCAAGTCTTCTTACATTCAAGACAGTGCCACAGCAATAAAACTAAAAGTTTGAGAGTAACCTGTAGATTCCTGTATTTAACTCCAAACGAGTAGAGGAAATCACTAAATAGGAAATTGTAGAGGCAAGAGAGGTGAGAAGAAGAGGGTGACAGAGGATGAGATGGTTGGATGGTATCACCGATGCAATGGACATGAACTTGAGCAAACGTCGGGAGAGGGTGAGGGACCGGGAAGTCTGGCGAGCTGAAAATCCATGGGGTTGTGAAAAAGGGGATACGATGTAGTGAAAGAACAACAACAACAGCAACAAGACAAAACACCCTTGAGGAACACCCCCGTCTGCAAGATCAGCAGGGAACATCAGGTCAGTGAGAGAAATAATCAAGGGCTGGTCAGGGAAGAACGGGATGAAATCCATCAGCAGAGTGTCATAGATTCCGGGAGCCACAGGAGGCAGAGGGGAAAGCGGGATGGTCACTGGTGTCAAACGCCTTCACAGAGGACCTCAGCCAACACCAACCACAGTTATTATAGAAAGTGAGTAATCCTCCAAAATACCACCTCCCAACCTGCCAGCTGTCCTGTGGGAATGAGACACATTGGCATCAGTTCTGATTTAGTAAGAATGACACCAACAGTCAGGAGACAGAGAGACAGGGAAAATGCTGCCAGCATCGTGCCGCACATCCCTGACTGCCCGGGAAAGACTGCGCCCACCGTCTACTTTGGACCGAGAGCTCTATGAATAAACTGTGAGTCTGTGCAGGGCACTCAGCCCCAACTAGCGGAAACAACTTCACTTATGACTCGCAAGGAGGCAATCCCTTTAGATCATTTTTCTTTTTTTCCAGTTCTTCATTGGTGTAGTATTTTGTTCTATTTGATTGGCAACATGTAAATATTATCATTGCATCCTGTTTTCTTGGTGAAAATATTTTTTCCTACAAAACAACTAAACTTAAATAAAACAGCTTCAGTTTCAAGAAACCTTCTAACAGGGATTGGAAGAAACCGTGAGGAATCAATTACCCCCAGGGAAAACTGAGGAAAGACTTAACACCTATCTCATCTGTCTCCACTCAAGTAATCCTGGCTTGCTGTTTGCATACAGAAGTAGTGGCCTTTGGGCACGACACTTCCAGCTCAACCAGCACACAATGGTCAACTCCAGGAAAGACTGGATGACAGAACTGGGGAGAACTGATGACAGCTTTGAAGCAGAACTCGAGAAGCACAATCAAAGAGGACTCACAGCAAGCACTCAATAAGTAGTTGCAGGATGAAGGGGTGAATGATGGCTTGAGGCACTTCTTGCCTAGTTGTGTGGCTCTAACAATCGAAAGGTGAATTACTGTATTTAAAACAGAGGTCAGAGATCACACCTACTATGAATTCAAAGCCTAGTAGATATGGGTGCACTGTCATTGCTGGGAAGAGCTTCACTCTTGAGTAGCAACAGAAGCGGGGTGCTATAGACCGTGATATTTGATTTACTGACGAATGGCAAATAGATGGGGAAACAATGGAAACAGTGACAGACTTTATTTTGGGGGGCTCCAAAATCACTGCAGATGGTGACTGCAGTCATGAAATTAAAAGACACTTGCTCCTTGGGAGAAAAGTTGTGACCAACCCACACAGCGTATTAAAAAGCAGAGATATTACTTTGCCAACAAAGCTCCGTCTAGTCAAAGCTTTTGTTTTGCCAGTAGTCATGTCTGGATGTGAGAGCTGGACTATAAAGAAAGCTGAGCACCAAAGAATTGATGCTTTTGAACTGTGGTGTTGGAGAAGACTCTTGAGAGTCCCTTGGACTGCAAGGAGATCCAACCAGTCCATCCTAAAGGAGATCAATGGAAGAACTGATGTTGAAGCTGAAACTCCAATACTTTGGCCACCTGATGTGAAGAGCTGACTCATTGGAAAAGACCCTGCTGCTGGGAAAGACTGAAGGTGGGAGGAGAAGGGGACGACAGAGGATGAGATGGTTAAATGGCATCACCCCCTCAATGGGCATGAGTTTGAGCAAGCTCGGGGAATTGGTGATGGCTAGGGAAGCCTGGTGTGCTGTAGTCCATGGGGTCGCAAAGAGGCTGACAAGACAGAGTTACTGAAGTGAACTGAATGTATAATTCATTTAATTTTTCTGAATTTGTTTTTAAGTTCAACTACTACCTGTAATTTGGTCTGGTTGTATTCCAAAAGCCCTATATTCCAGGGTGTCGCCTCTGCACAGGACTGGTACCACAGCAAACTCCTGCGCTTACAGAAAGACCTTCTGGCTTGGCTGTTCCTGTTCTCCAGTCAGGTTCTGGACTCAGTCCCAGGGTGAAGGTTGTTGGGAGAGTCAGCAATGCTGAGCCCTGAGGGACTCTGCACAGTACCAGTGAGCTAGCTGGCCAAGGATTCTAGACTCTGAGCACTCTCTACTACAGCTGTTTATCAGGAATGTGTTTGCATAGATGGACCTTGGGGGACGGAGTAACGGGCCTCCAAGACAAATAGCAGCCTGTTTCCCATAAAAGTGGCAGATTTGCCAAGTACGGTGCTCCCTGGTCTGTGACACAAACCTGCGCACACTCATCCATCGTGGAGGAGCCTGCCATGTTGCCTCCACAGGACGTGGGGCGCGTGGGACACCCACGCACAGGTGCGGTGCCCCCACTGCTGGCCGTGATACACGTGAGCGAGCACTTGGTCTGCTACCCAGGAGTCTCAGGCCTTCTGCCAGCGTCCACGGGGACACGGCTGGCTAACTTCGTAGCTTGTGTGTTTGGTAAGATCTTAAAGGTGACAAAGGCTTACTGCTGAGAGGGGAAAATATGAAGAGATCACAAGTCTGTCTGCCAAAAATGTAGGTTTCAGGGTTTCAGTCTTCTTCTTCTTCTTCTTCTTCTGAAATTGGAAGCAGTACCGACAGCATTTCTTTGCATTTGTGCATGGTATCAGGGTTTAGTCATCAGCATCTGGTTATACTTGAACGATTACTCAGAGTTTGTAAAACATGCAATAGTGTATAAATGTAACAAAATTCATTTTATAAAAGTATTCAAAAATTCTTGCTTATCCTGAGAGTCCTCTCCTAGGCAGGTTGATAAGAAGTCTAGGGGTCCCCAAGAAGAGAGGGGTCTGGAATTCTCAAGGAGGAGAAAAGGACAAACTTTTTTCTCTGCAGTCCTTAGCCTTAGTCAATTACACAACTGTATCTAGCCAGAGGACAGTTTCTCCTCCCTGAAAACCTGACTAATCCTGATATCTTAAGATGTATATTATGGGAGTGGGTCTGGAAGATCTTTCTATGGTCAAATGTTAATCCTGTTATATCAAAATGTAAATTATGGGCGTAGGTCTTGTGAAGTCTTTATAAGGATTATATAACAATAATATATCCTCCCTGAGGACAGTCCCTGGATTAAATTTTCTGGCTAATCCTATTATTGATTCAGTATATAACTCCACTGCTAACACCAGCAAGGGGGTACTCTTTCTGCCCCCTTTCTGATGCCTATGTCAGAAGCTTTCTCTATCTCCTTTATACATTAATAAAACCTTATTACACAAAAGCTCTGAGCGATCAAGCCTCATCCCTGGCCCCGGAATGAATTCGTCTCTTCCTGAGGCCAAGATTCCCGGGGTCTTTGCTGTGATTTAGTCAACAACCTTTCAATCCTTAGACACTGGCTGCCTAAAATACATTTAATTACTTTAAGTCAATTTTAGAGTACTGTTTCACTTATTTTACCATTATTTAGGAAAGGGTTAGATTGTATACAAATATAATGTAAATGTAAGAGTGGTCTCATTGGAAAAGACCCTGATGCTGGGAAAGATTGAAGACACAGGAGACTGGGGCAGCAGAGAATGAGATGGTTGGATGGCATCACCAACTCAATGGACATGGGTCTAGGTGGATTCTGGGCGTTGGTGGTGGACAGGGAGGCCTGGCGTGCTGTGATTCATGGGGTCGCAAAGAGTAGGACATGACTAAGCGACTGAACTGAACTGAATAACTATATAATGTAATATTGTATTATCTATTACCTATGTTACTATATATATACTAATATAACCAATGTTTTAAAATTTTTAATATCCCCAAATAATTCATAGCTGTGACCCTAGGGGAAAGTCCTAGCTTCCTGTCTCCTACATTCTGACTCATGAAATATTTAAAAGTGAAAAAAAAATGTAAAAAAACTTAAGTGATTGTAACAATAATATATATTTTTAGACATCTAATCAATGTCTATTAAGCTCTTATTATTTCCCAGGTACGATGCGAGGTGCTGCAGATTCAGTGCACACAATAGACCCAGCTCCTCTTTCAGTGGTGGTTATGATTTAACGTCAGAAAGAATATACAGAGAGAGAATAAAGAAGCCACCTTGGTACATCTAAGCAGGTTCTAATGATTCTCCATACACAGGTAGGTCCCATAACCATTAACAGTCAAGAATTAGAATGTACATATTCCAAGGTTTCTATGGCACACTAAGAATTTATTTACTTATAAATTTCAATCCATTTTTAATTCTGCTCAGGCTATCTACCAATCAAGTCTTTCCTTCAAGAGTTAGCATCTATTCTTGACCACTTTGAATTGAAGACTTGATTTCAGTCAAGAAACATCTCTGTTCTGTGCTCCAGTATCTATTCATCCAATGGTCTCCTCTTTTAATCTAATTTATCTCTGGTTTCTTTTAGGATGGATGAGAATTCCCTGATCTAATATTTTCTCCATATTACATTTCAAATTTTCCTATAATTCCTTCCTAAACCAAACTTCACATTAATTCAGTTCAATGTAAATTTTTTCTAAAACATACTTTGACATAATTTAATAACTGAATTTGAGGCCAGATATTATTTGCATCAATATTGGCGTCATGCTCAATTATAACCTCCGAGTTCCTGTTTAATTTTTCATTACCCTTTTCTAAAACCACTAAAATAGATACTTGTTCAGAGCTTGAAGGATTTCAAGACATACATTGAAATAACTGTCAGATAATATCAGTGCACTTTGCAACAAAATCAATTTTACAACAGTTCATACTCAGTCTCAAAGTAACACGTGCTGCTCCTTTGACTACCTGCCCACTGTAGTCAAGGCAAGATGACTTCTCACAGTCACGCCGCATAAAGCCCGGTACCCACCCTGTGTCATCCGCAACTCAACTGTTACTTTTAAAATTTGATCTGATTGATTACCGTCTAGCAGAGATGCATAAAAGAGACGGGAAGATGAGTTAAAGGAATGCAAATGAATAGAAACTTAAAGACCCAGATCTTTCAACATTTGTAAACACACCAAAATTGCATTACTGCTCCTTTGGACTGTGGTACCCTAGAAATCGCTGGGAAAATGAGAACCACATACCATAACTTCACATCACACAGTGCACTAGGTACGGCCTTAGGAAGTGCGGTGGTGGAAGAACTGAGTGTAGTAAAGAGGCAAAGAAACATTAAAATAAAATATATATTGTTATTTGAGAGGCGTGGGGAAACCAGTCGCATTCAAAACGCCACCTGGAGATTATAACAACTTTTATAACTTCTTGGAATAAATCACTGCATTTAAAAATGTTTTCACTAAAAAAAAAAAAATGAAAAATACAGGTTAAGATAATAGTTTCAACTCTGTTTCTCTATTTGGATCCCATTGTCCTTGATAAGTATCTCTACTAGTTTACTTATAAACAATGAAAATATTGTTTGTCAACCTCAATTTGCCCCTGGAAATCTCTCTCTAGTTTTGTCTCCATTTTACAGTAATCCCTCCCTTCGCTCTGTGCTCCAATTACGGTAGAATTGTTCACTTCCTTGGAGGCTCTATATCTGTTCTCCTTCTGTGTACTCTTTCCTCTGAGTGGCGTACGATTTCTTTACCCCCAGCCCAGCGTCTCCTGTGCGGAAATCCAACCAAGCGAAAGGCCTCATGGTTGGTGAGGCTTCTAGCTGCCCAACGCCTCCGTCTCTCCTGTGAGCCCCTCCAGGCCCCTGTTTCTGTGGCTCAGTTTTACCGCGGCAGTCACTGACTATCTCCCGTGCTAACGTGGCACTGCCACATCCCTTTAGTTCACAGCAGCAGAGCCAGCACCATCACAGGGGGTAGCACACAACGGAAACAAGCAAGCAAACAAACAAGCAGTCAGATGGAGGTGCTGGAGATGACTCGGCCCCTGGGCTACCAGAGAGATCAAAGGAGTCCGTCCTAGAGGGGATCAACTCTCAATATTCATGAAAGGACTGGTGCGGACGTTGTACTCTGACCACCTGATGTGAAGAGCTGACTCACTGGAAAGGACCCTGATGCTGGGAAAGATTGAGGGCAGGAGGAGAAGTGGGTGACAGACGATGAGGTGTTTGGATAGCATCACTGACTCAATGGATATGAGTCTAAGCAAACTGCGGGAGACAGTGAAGGAGAGGGAAGCCTGGCGTACTGCAGCCCACGGGGTCGCAAAGAGTTGGACATGACTTAGTGACTGAACAACAGCAATATATGTTGAATTAGTAAATGAAAATATGAAGTGAATGGTCGTAAGTAACCATACTATACCATTGAAATTGTTCTTGTTTTGCAAATGTTTGTGTTTTCAAAAGATCCTACAGCCCAGAGATATACTGTCCTTGACTGAAGATAACGCACTGAGGCTATGGATTTTCATGGTATAAGGATAACACCTAGCTTGTAGTGCTTGGCAGAGGAAGACAGCTGTGGGGTGAAGACGGCCACAGAGAGCATCAGTCCTCCATAGCACCAGAGAGAACCACGTCATCTCACACTTTACGGTAATCACGCACGGCTTTTTCAGTTGTGCATTTATGCTAGATGTATCATACTGAGGAGAGGTGTCTGGAGAAAACTTGGAAAGGATAATCGAAGTCCTTTTCAAATGGACCTTAATTAGCTTGAAAGGTAAATAGATGCTTTAAGGTGTGTACTCAACTGATGTTTACTTTTTCTAGAGCACTCTAAAGGGTGCTACAGTGGCCGATCAAAAGCGTGCATGAAACTAGCAAACATTAAACTAGGAGCCGCACAACATCTCGATCTTAAGTCTTCTCATCCGCAGAATGGAGATGATAATGCCTTTGTCACAGGGTTGTATAAGGTCCCATAAAAAGGATCTGTGGGTGTCTAACACACAGTGGATTCTCACCAAATAGGCGGTGATGATGATGATAAATGATCATGCTGAAAGGCTTATTCTTTAGAAAGTCTTCTAAACAGTTGGAAAAAAAAGGTCTCTTTTTGCTCTTGGGCGACTGATACACAGCTGCCTCACCCATGGCACACTCCGTCTTTGGTACATGGGAGCTTTAGATAAACTTTTCAGGTTCACCTCAGTATTCATTCACTGAGACTCTATGAGGGACTAGGCTGTATATACTATAAGGGACCCTTATGAGCAGCACCTCATCACACACTGTAACCCATAGCCTTGAATGGGTTACAAAGAAAGAGAATGTGGTTACAAATCAAATAACATCTAAAATATGAACCAGAATCTATGAGAACACACGAATGGCCAAATGCATTTTAATTGTACAAGCATTCCTTCTTTCATACTGTTTCATAGACAACATTTCTTGGTTTCTGTAAAAATTTGACACATCTTAAAAAGCAATATTTATTACCTTAGTTTATACTAGTAACTCAATTTCCCTTTGGACTACTATGAATGTGGAAGAGGTTTGGAGACTGAATTAACAAAGCTACCTGGGTAGCAGTTGAAATAAGATCCAAGAATGAAATAATGTGTCTATAAATCTTTTTTTGTGTGTCTGTAAGTTCTGCAGTCCCTTGAGCTACTTTCTTGATACCTGGAGGAGAAAATGATTATTTTAATTTTAAAAAGCCAGTAGGTGAAAATATACGCTGTTACTTAGAAATAAGACTCAATTTTTCCAAAGATATTTAATATGCTTTGGATATGAAAATATCAATTTTTGCACCCTAATCTTATAATAAAGACCTAAAGAAATAGGCTAATTTTAAAATATCTATTAATTTATCCATGTGCGTGTGTGCTCAGTTGCTCAGTCATGTCTGACTCTTTGCGAACCCATGGACTGTAGCCCACCAGGATCCTCAGCCCATGGAATTTTCCAGGCAAGGATACTGGAGTAGGCTGCCATTTCCTACACCAGATTAATTCATCTACACAGTCAACAAATACTTGGGGAGAACCTACTACATGCAGGGCCCTATATGGGGTAGGGTTAGCAAGGATGCTTAAGCCCTGGTATATCCCTCCAATGACATCATAGTCAGTGGGGGAGTGAAGAATGGACACCAGCATCTCTGACAGTTGTAACAAGTGAGCTGATTACAAAAGGCTTACAGGTAACATGCTATGACAGCTCACATGATAAAACATTAGAAAAGAATTAGGCTTGAGCTAAGCCTTGAAGATGGGGAGGAGCTGACATATAGAGGAGAGAAAACACTACGCCTGCAGTACATGAGACCCGGGTTCAATCACTGGGTCAGGAAGATCCCCTGGAGAAGGAACTGGCAACCCACTCCAGTACTCTTGCCTGGAGAATTCCATGCACAGAGGAACCTAACAGGCTACAGCTCATGGGATCGCAAAGAGTTGGACACGACGGAGAGACTTTCATATATCTAAGTGGGGTCCAAATGATTCTGAAAGTGGCTGATTCTGCTGAGAGGTAGCTGAAGTGAAGTGGTGAGAAGACTGAAAAAACACACTCCAGCGTCAGGCTACAGAGCTCACAGGTCAGGTCATGAGGATTGGCTCGATCCAGAACACGCACAGAGCCAGTCCGAGAGTCTAAACACAGATGCCCGTGAGGGCGGAGAGCGCCATTCACACACCCAACATCCTCAGCATCTATCTGCTGCTGGACGTGAGGCAGATGCAAAAATAATTTGATAAACAGAATCAATACAACTTTCCCCTCAAAACTTAAGTCAGGTGGACACAGGAGGCAACAAGACACCCAGTACAAAGCACTCTACAGTTATAACTTCATATTAATAATACTAATAAGACCTTGCATACATGTGTGATTTTTTTCTGAGACACAGTAGTTCTACCTGGAAGATGGAAATAATAGTTATCTTATCTTCTATGAGTTACTTGTGAGGCTCAAATGTAATGATCCCTGAGGAGATACAGTGCAGAATTAATGAAGCAGTTGGCAGCAATCACAAGATCAATAAGACTGGACCATTTTAATTGCGTACCTTTATAAACATCCCCTGATGGACGTGGATCTTTGATCACCTCCACGTCTGAGCTAAGGGTGTGTGCAGTTGCTAGGGGAAGCCCTGACTGAAACTGCCCACCCTGGATGGACACCCAGTGCCCACTTGCATGAGCAAGCTTAGACAGGATATCCTGATAAGGAACACAGAACTCACAAGCTGCCATCAGCCAGAGGAATTGAGGAAAGGTCAAAAGGAGAGAGGAGACAACAGTCGATATGTCCTACCAACCTCCCAGCATCGGGAATCCATTTGTGCTGAATTATGGGTGTGCCACCAGGAAGGACCCTGAATCACAGTGATTGGCCAGAGACCATCTTGAAACTAAGCCAATTACCATAAAACTCCGAGACTGTGATCCAGATGACAGAGAACTCCTCCTGGGTTCCCTCACCCTGATGCTCTCTGTCCTGGCACTGCTTCCCAATAGTCTCTTGCTTTATCAGCAAAAAAAAAAAGAGAGAGAGAGAGAGAGAGAATAGAGAAGAGGGAGAGATCAGTATGGCATCTACTAACAGTTACTCAAATGTGATGGTAATTTTATGTGTCAACCTGATCTGGTCAAGGAGGGTACAGCATAAACATTTCTGCATGTGTCTTTGACAGTGTTTCTGGATGACATTAGCATTTGAACCTGCGACCTCGGTAAAGTAGGTTACCACCTCCTAATATGTGTGGTCATCGTGCAATTCCTCGAAGGTCTGATTTTACAAAAAGAGAAGGAGGCATTCACCCCCTTCGACTCATATCTGGCTTCTGAGCTTGGTCTTCTCTTGCTCATGTACTGGGATTTACAACACCAGTTCACCTCCGTACACAGATTAGAATTACAAGATTAGCTTTTCTGAGTCTCCAGTTTACAGATGGCAGACCCTGGAAGCCATAACCCAGAAGCCAGTTCCCTACAGATACTCACTTCTTGTATACATCCTATCTGTACTGCATCTGTGGAGACTCCTGATTAACCCAGCAAAGAAGAAGTGGTGGTAACCTGAAGTGGAAATGGGGAAGAGAGGACTGATAAGGAGAGGAGGTTCTAAGCTGCAGACAAGAGGATGGATGTGCTCAGCAAAGCCCAAGGCACAATCGCCTCCAGTATCAAAGCTCTGACAAGTGCCATGGAAAAAAGTAAAGCAGAGCAGTGGGATGGTAAGTTACAGGAGGGCAGCCAGGGAAATTGTGTCAAATGAGATGACATGTGAGTGGAAAGAAACGAAAGAAAATATTCCAGGCAGAAAGAACAGAAAAGACAAAGGCCCTGATGCACGGAGCCCAGTAAGAGTGTTCAGAAAATAATCTGGAATCCACCTTGGCTGGAGCACAAGGGGAAAGTTGGGGGCAGCAGAGCGTGCGCTTAGATAGACAGGGGCAGGTCACATCCGGAGGTGTCATGGGCCATAGTGAGGACGGGGGATTCTGCATTTGTGGTAATGGGGTAATGGACACAGGTGAGATGGTTCAGACACATCTTACATCAGGTTTTAGAAGGGTCACTCTGGCTGCTTGTGTGAAGAACAAGCTGGGGAGATTCTGGCGGTTGAAGAGTGGAAGGAACAAGACACGTTAGGAGGCTCCTGGTGAGCGAGAGCAGAGATGAGGGTATGGGAAGTGGTGAGGTTCAGGATCTAGCCTCAGCGGGAGTTGACAGGGCTTGCCGATGGATGAGATGAAGCTATGTGAGAGAGATGGGAGCAGACATGACTCCAAGGTGTCTGCGCTTAGTTACCGAGCAGTTTTGTGCCCTGAGGTAATGGCCTTAAGGGGTAAAGGCAGGGTTGGCAGAAATATGTACATGCCTGTTACTTTGGAGATGAGTGCTGCCCATGCCATTACCTATCCAGAGGGAAACTGAATATATGAGGCATATATGTACACAGAATATAAGCGAGATCGACAGGGCTGGGGATATCAATTTAGAAGCCATCAGTCCTATTTGTTGTTGTTGTTGTTTAATCACTGAGTCTCCTCTCTTCATGGGATTTCCCAGGCAAAGAATACTGGAGTGGATTGTCATTTCCTTCTCCACGGGATCTTTCCTACCCAGGGAATGGACCCGAGTCTCCTGCATTGGCAGGCGGATTCTTTACCAATCCAACAAAAGCATGGGACTGCACGACATTTCTTAGAGAACAGAGAAAAAGCAATAGAGAATAAGAAACAATAGAGAAGAAGCTTTAAGATTGAACCCAGATGCTCAGTCCTGAACTTGGAAAGATGAGAAGGAGTAAGCAAGAGCAAGTGAGGAGCGAAAGCAAGCCCATGAGGTGGGGAGTGAGAGGAATCTGGTGAGTCACAGTCGAGAGATAAAGCGGTCACAGCACGGGGGGATATAAGGAGGGCAGGATGCCTCAAGGGATGTGGTAGGGCTGAAAGTCTGACTGTAACTGGAGGTAAAGAAGGGAAGTCTAGATTCATTTGTGGAGTTTCAGCTTTTCAGTGCGAAGAAAACTTGGACAGTAGATAGTCCATGTGAAGAACAATAGAAGGCTATGATTAAATAATACGTGAGTGTGAGTGTGCTCAGTTACTCAGTCGTGTCCAACTCTTTGCAACCCCATGGACTATAGCACACCAGCTCCTCTCTCCATGGAATTTTCCAGGCGAGAGTACTGGAATGGGTTGCCACTTTCTACCCTAGGAGACCTTCCTGACCCAGGGATTGAACCCAAGTCTCTTGTGTCTCCTGAACTGGCAGGCAGGTTGCCACTAGCGCCATCTGGGAAGCCATACACTAATAAAGTGAAACATATGGTGAAGTCGTGTACTAACGGAGATGATTCGGTAACACGTTAAACTGTTACCTACAAAAGCCTGTCAATTGGGTATCGTCAACATTTTACACAGTTACATTGGTAAAGGAGGTAGGCTTGCCCAAGACAGCATCCACACTGGGAGTGCTGAGAAGAAATTTCTGTTCCATTGAACTCTAAAAGGGAAATTCATCCAGATATGGATACTGGAATGGGTAGCCATTCCCTTCTCCAGGAAATCTTCCTAACCCAGGGTCTCCTGCATTACAGGCAGATTCTTTACTGTCTAAGCCACCAGGGAAGCCCAAGAATACTGGAGTGGGTAGCCCATCTCTTCTCCAGCAGATCTTCCTGACCCAGGAATTGAACTAGGCTATCCGGCATTGCAGGTGGATTCTTTACTGGCTTAGCTACCAGGGAAGCCCCCATACATGGATACATATACCCAGTTTCCATAAAGTCATGCCTATGTCATGTCTAAATAAGGCAAGGTTAGACTAAGAGGAACAAAGGGAGTGCTAGAATTGGATTAAAGGCCAAAACTCCAAATCCCTTTTTAGTTCAATGGCATGGTTTTTGTTGGTTGTTTGGTTTGATTGTTGTGTAATTTAGATATTGGAGAGAGCTTCAAGGATTGGCTGGATGCATGCACAGAACACTTCCAAGTCAGAGGGTGGCCAGGAGAAGTTTCAGAAGAGAGTGGTAGAGTGAATGGACCTAGACACCTAAAGGACATGAAAGTATTTAACTAGAATGTCTGAACAGAAACACATGAAGGCAGAAGGAGTTGAAAAATCTTGAATGATCCGGTTAAAAGCTTTGAAGCAAAGAGTGAGGATTTGGATCTGCTCTCTTTAGACTGAAAGCAACTTTGAGATCAAAGCCGAAAATGAAAAGAAAGGTTGACAGCAGCATTGAGAATTGATTGGAAAATGCTTTTAATGGAGGCACGCAGTGCCAGAAATAAAGGGTAGATGCCAGCTCATTCTCCTGGTGAGTAATTACAATAATGACCCTATGGTAGTACTGCTAAAAACTGAAGATTATAGCCCATTGTTACAACAGAGCTATTTTCACCTAAAAAACTCTGCGTCAATAAAAAATGTCCATACTGACACTGTGACAACTCAATTATTGCTACAACATGTAATAAATATGCATGTGCTATTATGACAAAAACCTTTTGTAACAGGATAAACTACTCAGAGTGCATCCCACTTTACTTAGGACATGTCAGTAGTATCATATTTTGCATAAGGGCATTCTACTTACTTCCTAAAATATACAACTTTTTTAGGAATAACAAAAATTTATTGATAAAAAGTGCTAAGTAATTTTAACTTTTATTTTAAATTGGTTGTCATAACTGGAAAATTTTTTAAAAGTCAATCTAGGATCTAAAAGACATTGAATTAGATCCTATATAGTAAGGAAGTTGGAGGGGGCATACTTAAAGTTCATCTCAACATATTATGAATATGTAAAATATATAATTACTATACATTATTATATAAATATACAAAATATAGAATTATACATATGTATATATATATGACTTCTATAAATGGTCACTGACTTACAGAGACAACAGAAAGAATAAAAAAAAGCCTTTTTAATCATTAATTGAGGCTTGCCCGGAGCCGTCAGGATGCCCCCTTGCTCGGATGACAAGGTCACGAGACTAAGAAAGAAATTGCAAAGCTGACTTTCTTTATCGGGGCATCCTGGGCAAGGCCCTCCCTAGTATTTTTCTTGGGAGTTCTGTCCATGCTTGGAACATTAGCTCATCTCAGTAGGTCCATCCCAGTTGGAAAGAATTCGTCCTGAGATAATTCCTCCAGACCTTATCGACCAGAGGATCTGGGAAGGTGGATTGCCTTTCCCAGGGGCTAAGGAGGAATGAAAGGGACATTCAAATGGATTACTACTCCTTACTGGGGAGTTTACCAAGAGCTCTCTGGGGGTCATGGCAAGGCCACCACCAGAAGGGCTCGTACTTGTGTCACCTTTCCACCTCCCACTCCCCCGACCACTCCACGGAGGAGGTTCCCTTCCTTGAAGAGACCAAGGGAATGGGGCTTAGGAGTGCTCGTAACTGTGGCCAGCATAGTTGGAGACATTGATTACTTTAGGATAGTGTAGACATAGGAATTCATTATAGTAGCTATAAGGTTAATAGGGTTTTATTGTTAAAGCAGTGCTGCTAGACTGTCTCTTAGTCCTCTTTCCTCTTTCCAAACTGTCTCTTTGTCCAGACCTGAGTAGGTTAATAGATTAAAACAGTTTCAAGCTTAAGCCCTTCCCTCTAGCTTCTACATCATTGCACCTGATAAGAGAAATGTAACCTTTCTACTTAGGTTGATGTACTTATCATGATTGAATGAAGTATGCTGAAGACATTCAAATGGTAAACATACTATTGTTAAATCTAATTACATAGAAATCTGACTTCTGTAAGGGGAATGTTTCATGATAGATTGGGGAATGAGCTCAATGATAAGGTTGCTATGGGAGGTAGAAAACAAAAAATTGTATAGAATGATAGGTGATGTAATGATGTAATGGAGATGTCTTTTGGATATAAAACTGTAAACCAACAATAAACGAGAGAGACTGCTCCATCATCACACATCGACTCAGCTCAGTTCTTCCGCTGACGCCACTCATCCCTCAAGACCCCCGGACCCGCTGGGGCTGGACCCCGCCAGAGGCTCAAACATTTCTTTTTAAAAAAGAGAGGCGCTGGAGTGCTGAGAAGCTGTCTTCTCTTCCCCTGACGCCCGCCCCGGGGAGGCTGCATGGGTCCAGCACTACATCTGGAGATGCGAGGATGTCCCAACAGGACCTCTGGAAAAGGCGAAAGGCTGAAGCAAGAGGGAGCAGTAGAAGGGGAGGTGAGACACCTTCCCTGACGTCACTGGTCATTCTGATCACAAAACAAAGGAGCTCCTTGGGACTCCAAAATGATGTATTTGGAGATGGCAGCAAAACTCATATTCGGATCATCAAAGGCTGATTGCAAGGTGGGCGTTAATGTGGCAGCAGTGTCACAGAGTCACTCAAAACCCAACTGTTGCTTCAAAGACCAGTCTCCTCCATGCAGCCTCGTCCAATTCCCATCTGGTCCAACTCTCAGCCCCAAATACCCGAAGAACTTTCTACTGTGTTTAGGAAAGAAAACTACTCTACACTGTTATAATTTGATTTCTTCTTGTCGGATTTCCTCTCTTTTTTTAAAAAGTTTTATTAAAATTTATTTATTTTAATTGGAGGCTAACTGCTTTACAATATTGCAGCGGTTTTTGCCATACATTGACATGAATCAGCCATGGGTGTACATGTGTCCCCCATCCCTCTGGGTCATCCCAGTGCACCAGCCCTGAGAACCCTGCCTCATGCATCGAACCTGGACTGGCGATCTATTTCACATATGATAATCCACATGTTTCAATGCTATTCTCTCAAATCAGTGCACCCTCGCCTCTCCCACAGAGTCCAAAAGACTGTTCTACACATCTGTGTTTTTTTAGATGTCTTGCATATAGGGTTATCGCTACTATCTTTTTAAGTTCCATATATATGCGTTAGTATACTGTATTGGTGTTTTTTTTTTCTGACTTACTTCACTCTGTATAAAAGGATCACGTTTCATCCACCTCAGTAGAACTGATTCAACTATATCCTTTTTAATGCCTGAGTAATGTTCAATTGTGATCTCCTCAACTAATTTTTAAGCTATGTATACAAAGCCTGAAATGTGACCCAACATAGCTGAGTAGTAAATGAAATAAAATTTGCTTAGCAAATAGAGTCAGGTCCTTGGGGAGTGACTGTCACTGGGACATATTGCTATCTTCCCAGTGATGAAAAATATTTAAATATATATTTAAAATATATAATTAATAAACATTGTATATTACATAACACATAAGTCATATAATTAAAAATATCTATAATTATATGAAGGACAATGAAAAACCTGTATTATCCCTTTAATAGAATTCACTTGAAAGGAAAATTTAAAAGTTGGTGCATATTAGCTGTTCAAATATAACCTAGTTATTTAGTGATGAAATTTTGGAAGTATTTGATTCTTTTTTATTGCAATATGGTTTTTTATAGTGTTGTGTTAGTTTCAGGTATATTGCAAAGTGATACAGAAATAGGAAGAATATATATATATAAAAATATGTATATATTCTTTTCCAGATTATTCACCATTATATAGGTTGTTATAAGATATTGAATATGGTTCCTTATGTGATACAGAAGGTCCTTATTGTTTATCTATTTTATATATAGTAGTGTGTATCTGTTAATTCTAAACTCAATTACTGGGTGAAAATAATACGATACTAACCAATATGTTTTGGTTTCTAAGCCATCAGTTATGAGTTTAAATTTAGACTCTGGAATTTATGAGCTATGCAATTTAGGGTAAGTTAATTAAATTTCCTTGGCTTAAGTTTTTTATTTGCAAAATTAGGACTACATCTCATAGGACTGTTGAGAAGATGACAAAGGATGACATCTGTGAAGTGCTGATTAAAGGGTAGACTCCGTCATCAACTACATCCTCCTCTTTGTCATGATCAGCTGAATTCCTGGTTTTAGCTTTAACTACTGTATGGAGATCAGGAAGCAACAGTTAGAACTGAATATGGAACAACAGACTGGTGGCAAATAGGAAAAGGAGTCTGTCAAGGCTGTATATTGTCACCCTGCTTATTTAACTTATATGCAGAGTACATCATGAGAAACGCTGGGCTGGAGGAAGCACAAGCTGGAATCAAGATTGCTGGGAGAAATATCAATAACCTCAGATATGACACCACCCTTATGGCAGAAAGAGAAGAACTAAAGAGCCTCTTGATGAAACTGAAAGAGGAGAGTGAAAAAGTTGGCTTAAAGCTCAACATTCAGAAAACTAAGATCATGGCATCCAGTCCCATCACTTCAGAGCAAATATGTTGGGAAACAGTGGAAACAGTGGCTGACTTTATTTTTCTGGGCTCCAAAATCACTGCAGATGGTGATTGCAGCCATGAAATTAAAAGACGCTTACTTCTTTGAAGAAAACTTATTACCAACCTAGACAGCATATTAAAAAGCAAAGACACTACTTTACCAGCAAAGGTCCATCTAGTCAAGGCTATGGTTTTTCCAGTAGTCATGTATGGATGTGAGAGTTGGATGGTGAAGAAAGCTGAGCACCAAAGAATTGATGCTTTCTAACTGTGGTGTTGGAGAAGACTCTTGAGAGTCCCTTGGACTGCAAGGAGATCCAACCAGTCCATCCTAAAGGAGATCAGTCCTGAATGTTCATTGGAAGGACTGATACTGAAGCTGAAACTCCAATACTTTGGCCACCTGATGTGAAGAACTGACTCTTTGGAAAGGACCCTGATGCTGGGAAAGATGAAGGCAGAAGGGGAAAACAGAGGATGAGATGGTTGGATGACATCACTGACTCAATAGACAGGTGATGCACAGTTTGAGTAAACTCCGGGAGTTGGTAATGGACAGGGAGGCGCTGCAGTTCATGGGGTCACAAAAAGTCGGACACAATTGAGCGAGTGAACTGAACTGAACAGGAACACAGAGTGAAAAAACTCAAATCATTTATATACTTGTTACTTTAGGGAATTAATTCAAAGTCACAAAGCAAGAGCTTGAATAGAGACAGTGAACATAGATAGTAAAGGATTTCTCTGCCAAGTACTACATTTTTTAATGAAATTTTAAGTGTAATACACAAGTTATTCCAAAAATATACAGTAAATATGTATCAGAAGACAATAAATTTTATAAGCCTTCAGTTTTCATTTTTTAAAATAAATGAATCCATTTATAATCAGTTTGTACATCACACTGAGATATCATAAGAATATAATTGCGTTGCACAGGCTTTGAATTTACAAAATATTGAGCTGGAATCTTGACTTGCCATTTATCAGATTAGTGATCTTGGGAAAGTAGCTCAAACTTGCTCAGAGTCAGTGCCATTACTTATAAAGTAAAGATGGTATTAGTATCTATCTCTTGGAATAGTTCTGGAGATTACATAGAGCAGGTGAAATGTCTAGCTAACCTGACACTCAGTTCCCCACTTGAAGGATTAACTGGTATGGAAACTGAACTAAGCAACCAGCAAACCGGAGAAAGAAACACATGTTTCCTGACACAGGGCCATGAACAGTGCGTGGCTTTGATCCCAATAAGGAGGGACACAAAGACAGATTTGGCCCACCTCATTTCCTAGAGGATTTGGGACTAGCACCAGGGAGAAATAGGAAATGAAGCCTAGAAGTCTTAATACATTGGAGAGACAGAAATCAAAGTTTAGGGAGGTTAAGAGTTTGCAGGGCAGAATGCTGGAGAGAAGTGCGCTGCAGAGAGAGAGCTTGAGACTGCAGAGGTTATCTGAACCTCTGTTTACACATGCACATGTGGACTTCACAGTTTCCAAAACTCACAGAGTTGGGATAGTTTGCAACCCCACCAACAGAGTGGAGAGACCTCATAACGCATGGGAAATCTGATGGTGGCGCCCTTAGAAGATTACTGCCATCACAGTTGAGGCTTTAGTCCTAGAATTACACTCTGGACCCTACCAGAGGGGCTTAAAAGCAAACCTCAAAAGGACCAGTTTAATCCCAAGTAACTTAACTGCTTGCCTATATGAATTCCAGCATTCTTTAAGAAAATACTACAAAACCCAGCACCTAACAACATAAAATTACAATGTCTGGATTCTAATTTAAAATTTTTCAGGTGTGCAAAAAGCTGAAAAAAAATCATAAAGAGGAGGAAAATAAATATCCAGAAATGAAAAGACATGATGAAATTAACAGACAAGACTATTTACCTACTACAACAAACATGCTCGAAATGCTCAAGGAAGCAGAGGAAAATATCACCTTGATGAGGGCAGAAATGAATCTTAAAAACCACAAATGAAAAAATATGAAGAAGAAAAATATATCTTAAATGAGATCACACTGATGGGATTAACAGCTCGGAATATACAGAGAAAAAGGCAGTGACTAAAAGACATAGCAATCAGAACTATCTGTGATTGAGCTCACAGAGGGAAAAAAAGGGACGGAACATCATGATCTGTTGAACAACATCAAGTGATCCAATATGAAAAAAGTGTAATTGCACATTTAGACAAGGAGTTAATAGAGACACTGAAAGCAAAAGCTGAGAATTTTTAGAAATTTGGAGGTGACTAAAAAGTGACTCAGGGAAAGGAAAGTGAAGGCAAAAAATGAGAGAAGAAAAAATTGATGCTTTTAGTCCTTCCTTGGCACAGAGATGCGCCATTACCTTCTAAAAATTAGGTTACAGTATTTAAACAATTTGATACCATCCTAAAATGTATGTATTTTTTTTCCTATCACTTTTTTGGGAGGGTGGGGGCAGCAAAAACCATAATTAAATCCATAATGGCTTTAGCATCATCAGTGGCTTGTCCTTGGTCTTCATGTGAATATCTCTTAACTATTCAGTTCATCACTTCCATGAATCCTTTATGGAACAAAGTTGGGTGTAAATAGATGCTTTTGAACAACCAAGTATCTACAAACATGTAAATCAATTATAAGAAGCCCATGGGGAACCACATGGAAGCATCAATCCACTACGAAGTGCAGTGGCACCGAGGCAGTGTCTGATAGATGCACAGGTAACAGCTTGAACAGAGGCAGGGGTACCTCTGGCAGGGTAACAGCCCCCGGAGTGCGACCACGTAGACAGGGTTTCCTCAAACAATTCACAGCACCTGACGGCAATCATGGTGATCGGCTGGCCTTAAACCAGTGTTTGGAACATCAGTTGTTTTTCCACCTCAGCTGCTGATTCATGCTTAGAGAAGATCACGTCTATTAAGCCAAGGAAGAAGCAATGCGTTGCCTCCCTCGTGCATGCGTGCTCCGTTGCTCAGTTGCTCAGTCGTGTCCGACTGTTTGTGACCCCCGCGAACTGTAGCCCACCAGGCTCCTCTGTCCATGGGGTTCCCCAGGCAAGAATACTGGAGTGGGTGGCCATTTCCTACTCCAGGGGATCTTCCCAACCCAGAGATCCAACCCATGTCTCTGGAGTCTGCTGTATTGGCAGGAGGGTGCTTTACCACAGGGCCACCTGGGAAGCCCTGTGCATCTACCTCCAAGAATCTTAATTAAGGTGTAAAATCATCCCCAGATTCTGCACACAAATAACATGTAATTTTCCCTGGTACAGATTGCTACTGGAGACTCCTTCTGAAGAAGGGATGA
Organism: Antilocapra americana; assembly: GCA_007570785.1. NCBI lineage: Eukaryota > Metazoa > Chordata > Mammalia > Artiodactyla > Antilocapridae > Antilocapra > Antilocapra americana. The sequence goes on from ML663573.1 coordinate 9,686,700, forward strand.
TGTCTGTAGGCCACTGTGAGTTGTTTCAAGCGATATGAATCTGCCAGGATTCTGAAGAGACACAACTTTAACAAGATACCCAAATAACATGCATGTTCATTATACTGCTGACAACAAGCCAATGTCACCAGTTACTTCATCGACTAAAAGGAATTAGGTAAGGTTGTTTAGGGGGAAGCAGTGTGTATTTGAATGATTTTCAGTCACTGAGTAATCTTTTTGAAAAAGTTCAACAGGATTAGATATTTGAATACAAGCCATGTCCTTGATAAAAGATTTTGAACATTGAATTTGCAATTGCATTATGATTCAGTTCTTGCAGTGCAAAATTCATCATCTCTTTCCTAGCTTCCTGGTTAAAATTGTAAGTTCTTGGACTAAGAAGCACAATTTAAGAACCCGCTTGATAATGCAGGAGATGCTAGTTCGATCCCTGTTTCAGGAAGTCCCCTGGATAGGGAAATGGCAATCCCCTCCAGTATTCTTGCCTGGAGAATCCCAGGGACAGAGGAGTCCGGTGGGCTACAGTGCTCGGAGTCACAAAGAGTCAGACACAGCTTAGCGACTAAACGACAACCACCCGTCCTTGATAAGATGATTCTGAACGTTCAGCTTGGGATTTCATCAAGGCTCAGTTCTTGCACTGTGAAATTCATCAACCTTCTTTCTAGCTTCCTGGTTAAAATTATAATTTAAGACTAAGAAGCACAATTTCCTTTCTAACCCTGTGTTTTTCATGATAATTTGGAGGGAAAAAAGAAATTGAGAAACATATTATGACAGGTAATCGTTTGCAAACACACAACTCTTTCAATGCTTGCCATGTTCAGCTTCACTTTACAGTATCTCTCTTGGCAATAGAAGTCGTGTTTGGCTGCAGAAATGTGTGGTGCTGTACAGGGAAGAAACAACAATCATGACAACTGAAAAATAAAGCACTGTGCGTGTGTGTGTGTGTGTGTGTGTGTGTGTAGCTCAGAACACAGAAGCTCTTTGCCTTTCCAGCTTCCTTTCAAAGGGCTACAGTGTTATTTTGGTTGGCTCCTTGTCTTTTTTTTCACAGCAGAGCAATGTCACAAGAGGAAAGAGACAACTGTCACATCTAAGAGGGTTGCCAAACAACTTCAAACCATTCCAGAAGGATCGCCCTCACCGGTTGCGCAAAGCAAAGCCATGTGGCTCAGAACACACAGATGGGTTGTGTCAGTAATATTTGCTGTTGTAAAAGCTGTGGCTTTCTAAACAAAAACCTGTATTACATTAATTAAAGTAGAAGCACAGGCATAGTGTAAGATTATATATGATATTGTGACTGTTTGGAGTCTAACAACTTTATTCATACTTATGAAACCTCCAACTTTTGTACAACTTTGCAAGAAAATAACTTGAAATTATGCCTTAAAAATATTAAGTATTGTGTTTTCTTCAAACTAGAGCATGGACAAATTTTAAAAGTATACAGCTGTGCCTTAAAAAATCAAATCAAATTTATTTATTGTTTTATTTTTCAATGATTATTGGTAGATCAATTTAAATACACTTGGAATCTTTCGAATGTGCAACCTGCAGTTGAGTATATTTAAAGAAATACTCTAGTTCAACCTACTGTAGTCACCTGGCTTACTATTCAATTGAAATTCAAACTAACCATCCAAATTGCAACAGATTTTGTTTCATTGGTTATTTCAAGATAACATAAAATGAAATAAGTGAAGCAAACGAATTGGGAGCAATAGTTAAATACTGGGCGTCCCAGGTGGTGGTACTGGCAAAGAACCCACCGAGCAATGTGGAAGACATAAGAGACAGGGGTTTGATCCCTGGGTTGGGAAGATCCCCTAGAGGAGGGCACGCCAGTATTCCTGCCAGTCTCATGCACAGAGGAGACTGGTGGGCTACAGTCCATAGGGTCACAAAGAGTTGGGCATGACCGAAGCGACTTAGCACACACACATTTAGAAATCACCTACGGAAATCAATATAGGTAATAAAAAGGGATCCACATGATTTAAAAATTAATATGACATTACTTGATGTTATGTTTTGCATAAATGATGTAAATATGTTGTAGGGAACTAAGTGGAGCAAAAGAGGATAATAAGCAGGGGAGTGAGACACAGCCGTGAAGAATTTACTGCCGATCATCCCATCGGATGCAAGTGGACTCTTTCAATAATAACTCTACGAGGATCATCTAAGGGCTCTCTGGCTTGAAAGCAGCACACCCTGAAGAGATGACTACCGACCGGCTCCGTAAATACGCTCTGTGAGGCACCGGGGCAGGGCTGCCGGTTTGAATGCTCTGACGGACGTGTAAGTCCGCATAACACACGGTACACAACACGAGCCCCCCTACGCCAGTGCACATTTTACTATGCAAGATAGCTAAATGATTTTAATCCACAAGGCGCTGATGGAAAATTCCAGTCACTATGACAGCAACAAAGCAGAAACTAGTAAAGCAGCCAATCGGGATATGCACACAGAAAAGAGGGCGATGTACAAGAAGAGCTGGGCTGAAGAGCACCAGCCCAGGGGCCAACCCTGGGCCTCCGGCACAGGCTGTTCCACGGATAAGAGCGTGAATCCCACAGTCAGGCCGCCTGCATTCCATTCCGGGTCTGCCAGCTACTAGACAGACGGCCTCGGCCAACTAAGTCCACCCTTCTGTCCTTAGTGCCCGCATCCGGAAATGGAATCCAAAATGGTTCCCTCGCTGGAGGCTTGCCGTAAAGATTAAACCAGCTGATGCTCACAAGGACTTAGAACTGTGAGATGAGCATCCTAAGCATGTGTCTTATAACTATGTATCTTGTTAACTAAGGACCATTTGAATCTCTGTTTTTTTCTTTTATGCAACAAGCCTAGCACCAACTCAAAAAGGCTATTATGAGGATTACATGAGTTCTTACATTGGCCAGAGTGACTGAGACAGGGTAAGCTTTCAGTAAATGCTATCAGCTACAAATACTGTTATTGCAGCAAAGAGCTGAAACTTAATAAGCCCATATCATATGTCTGAAACATTTTACATTACAACTTTACCACAGCTACAGTATTTGAAGTACATTTTGTCATTATTTCCATTATATAGATGGGAAGCTAGGAACAGGTAAATAAACATAACAAATAATTCTACAATGAAGTTACCTGCCTCCTGAGAAATCTGTATGGAGGTCAAGAAGCAACAGTTAGAACCAAACATGGAACAACAGACTGGTTCCAATTGGGAAAGGAGTACGCCAAGGCTATATATTGTCACCTTGCTTATTTAACTTCTATGCAGAGTACATCATGAGAAACGCTGGGCTGGATGAAGCACAAGCTGGAATCAAGATTGCCTGGAGAAATATCAATAACCTCAGATATGCAGATAACACCACCCTTATACGCAGAAAGTGAAGCAGAACTAAAGAGCCTCTTGATGAGAGCGAAAGAGGAGAGTGAAAAAGTTGGCTTAAAGCTCAACATTCAGAAAACTAAGTTCATGGCATCCGGTTCCATCACTTCAGGGAAAATAACTGGGAAATGGCAAATGGAAACAATGACAGGCTTTACTTTTTTGGGCTTCAAAATCACTGCAGATGGTGACTGCAGCCATGAAATTAACAGATGCTTGCTCCTTGGAAGGAGAGTTATGACCAAACTAGACAGCATATTAAAAAGCAGAGACATTACTTTGCCAACAAAGGTCCGTCTAGTCAAGGCTATGGTTTTTCCAGTGATCATGTATGGATATGAGAGTCTGACTATAAAGAAAGCTGAAAACCAAAGAATTGATGCTTCTGAAATGTGGTGTGGAGAAGGCTCTTGAGAGTCCCTTGGACTGCAAGGAGATCATAACAGTCAATTATAAAATAAATCAGTCCTGAATACTCTGTTGGAAGGACTGATGCTAAAGCTGAAACTCCAATACTTTGGCCACTTGATGCGAAGAACTGACTCATTTGAAAAGATCCTGATGCTGTGAAAGATTGAAGGCAGGAGAAGAGGAAGACAGAGGATGAGATGGTTGGATGGCATCACCAACTTAATGGATATGAGTTTAAGCAAGTTCCAGGAGTTGGGGGTGGACAGAGAAGCCTGGTGTGCTGCAGTGCATGGAGTCACAAAGAGTCGGACATGACTGAGGGACTGAACTGAACTGAGCTGAGCATGACAAAAACTACTAGAACTGAATATAAACGTAGTTATGAACCAAGGGGATAGGTCCAATTAATTTAGCAAGCAACATTTTGGAAGGTGTTTTTCTCACTTCCCAATTTTGTGAATGAGTAGGTCAAGATACTTCACTGTGTGAGGCCTTAAGACCCAGGTGATATTTCTAGGAGATCTTCTCTACTTCTGCCTGTGAGCGTTACTGAACATGGTGGCTAAGGCTGTTGGAAACACAGTTTCTCCTTCTTTCGTGAGTAATAACGTGCTTCAGGAGGGAGGTAAAATACCATGTACCAAGAGCAATGGGGCAGAAAGAAGCAAAGGAACTGGATACTTGATGTCAGTGGTTATGCATATGGGACTTAACACTATTTACCGCTAAACTACTACTAGAGAGAAAAATACACTTTATCATGTTAAAGTCACTGCTATTTTTGACCTCTGCTTTTAGCAGCTGAATGCAATTCCTGATACACGCAGTCATGTGAACCAAACATCAAGGGCAAACCGGATATATTTGAAGAAAATGATAAAGCAGCTAATTAAATGCCATAAAGCATTGTGTGTGTTATACAAGAGGTAGCACAGGCTATAACGTGCCTGCCCAGGAGAAGACTGCTCATTCTATTTATGTAAGTTTGTTTCTTGGAGGGGGAGAAGCCTTGGCTTGAGTCTTGAAACATGAGAAGGCATTCAGTTCAACAAAGTAGGAGTGAAGAGAGGGTTTGCAGCCTTTCCAGGCTAAGATAGCTCATGGAAAAAAGCACACAGAGGCATGAGTAACTATGTGACTCTGATAAGCCTATTAGTCACTAGGCTCAAAAATATATACTTAAGTATAAAATGGATGGCATACTTGATCAGACAGGACATTATAAAAATTAGCTGGTTCATTTAAAGAAATCTACATATTCTTCTTCATTTAATTTGCCTAAAAGTGGTTTAAGCTTAAGAGGGAAGGGAAGGAGCTGGTCACGGATCTTGGCATCACAATCTTGTTCACAAATCACACATGTTTAAAGTTATATTTTGACCCTTTAGCCACCTACATTTTGGATGAGGTTAACAATGTGCATTAAGAGAGAACCTTAAAAACAACCTTTAGAAAAGTACAAATCTCTGATAAATTAATATTCTCTTATCATGATAAAAAACAGCATAACATATGCAATGTGGTTTTTAATATTCATGACTTAACATTTTTCAAAAGGTTGGCACGATATCAAATGTAATGAGATAACAAGAAAGCACTTTGTAGAGGTGTTCAAAGTACTTTGCAGCCTTAATGAATTCTGATAATATTCTTGTGAGAAAGAAAAGAGGTAGAAATTATTCACCAAAAATTACAGACAGGACTGGGGCAGGAATATGCTCTCAGAGGTCATCTGATCTAACGCTATGGTGTCCCAAGCCTTCAGGAACTGGTGTATGGAGTGCAGCTTTAAGACAAGGTCTTGGAGAAGGGCTCTCCGAGAGGAAGAGGTGGTGTTGCAGGCAGAACCCCAGGGCACAATGAACATGCGCTCAGGGAGCTCTACCGCTGCGGAAACGTAGAGCAGTGACACAGCTGACCTCACATGTGCCTGGCATGAAATCAGAGGGCTAAAACCGGGACGCTGCCATCTTGGAATACGTCAAAAGCTAACGCCTCACTTGTGTTGCCAACCCTCAACTTAGCTCTGCAGAGGGGGAGCTCCCGTGCAGCTGCAGCCTGACCTGGAACACAGGGTCAGCAACCGTTCTCCTGGGCACCCTGAATCTCCCACATTTCATTTCACTGACTCATTTATGATGATGGCTCAGTGATGAGGACTCCATCCGCCAATGCAGGTGGATTCCACCCCCGGGTTCCACCCCGAGTCAGGAAGATCTCCTCGAGATGCAAATGGCAACCCTTGTCAGTACTCCTGCCTGCAAAATTCAATGGACAGAGGAGCCTGATGGGCTATAGTCCACGGGGTCTCAAAGAGTCAGACATGACTTTGGAACAACAACGACAAAACACTTGTTGGCGTGTATCATGTGACAGATATTTTCCTGAACGGTACAATTTAGTTAACTCATTTACCCCCGGCATTAAACTAACTAATTCGACTTTCCAGATGAGATACAGGCATGCTTAAGTAATCTACCCAAGGACACATAGTCAACAAGGGGCTGAAATAGGATTATAAACTGAGGACATCAGGATTTCAACACTATTCCTTAACAAATAATTTAGATCACAAACAAGTTCTCCCTTTCTTAGAATCCATGACAAAGTATGTTGCTGTGGTTTGGATTCAGTCAGGGGTTTCTTTCACCCCATATATCAGTTCAATCAGGGGTTGCCTTCACCCCATATATGGATATACCGGTGGTATATCAGTCCTGTCTCCAACTGCCCTAGATGAGGATTGTCATATATGCCAATATCTGATGGAAATGTGTCCCTTGAAATCCTAATCTTAAATAATCTTTCATAAAATCTTTTATTCAAATTGCATAATTTGAATCTTATATTTATACACTTTCTCACCAGATTGATTAATGAATCCTAAAACACACACACACACACACACACACACAGAATGTTTAGAAAGTCAGGTAAGTGTTAGGGCAAGGGTAACCATGAGATGAAAAGAAAATGAGTGATAGGGTGGTTTGGACAGGGAGCCCAGTGAAGGGCACTCTGAGGAGACACCATATACAATGACACTAGAAGAAGGAAATGAAGTGGCCGCCTACAGGCCAGGGCAACAGGGGTCTTCCCCTGGGAGTGGAAATGTAAAGGGTTAGAGTAGGAAAGAGACCACAGTTCCACCACTGCAGAAATGCATAGTGCATGCATGTGTGTGAGTGGTCAGTCATGTGCAACTCTTTGGGATCCCAAGGACTGTAACCCACCCAGTTCCTCTGTCCACCGAATTTTCCAGGCAAGAATACTATAGTGAGCTGCCATTTCCTTCTCCAGGGGATCCTCCTGATCCAGTGATGGAACTTGGGTCTCTTCATCTCCTCCATCGGCAGGTGGGTTCTATACCCCTGCTCTACCTGGGAAGCTCTAAACATGATGATTTACTTATTTGATGACTCCCTCCTTCACATCCATGACTTTAAACCTTCCTTGATGACAGGGAAGGTATTTACTTTACTTTGCATATTTAATGCCCCAAACACTGTCTAGCACATAGTAGTTAATCACAATGTTTGATTGACTCCATCAATATTCTTATGGCTTTTCAGAAGAAACATCACCCAAGCAAGGATTGACTTGAATAATAAGTAAAAGTTGTTGGGAAATATACATTCAGATCACTCTCCTGAGTTCCAGTTGCATATATGTCACTGTTTGCAGGGAAGCTCCAGCTAACCACCCACAGCCAAACTGGAACTCTGAGTCTGCTCCTCCCTGCCATCTGAGTATGGACCCCCTCACACACTCAGATACCCCAGCCCGAAACACAGTCACCCTGGACGCCTGCCTCACCATTAGTCCCCACACCCGACCGCACATTTTTATAACCCGATACCACAGACTTCCCCAGTCTTTAGTCTCTCCACATCCCTTCATAAATCTTCAGCTTCAGCCCTGCTGAATCACTTCCATGTTCCATCCCACAATTTTCAGGTTTTCAGACTGCTGAAAGCTATTCTTCTGTCTGTGTTTTGTGGCTTTTATATCTAGTTAGTATAGATAGTCTCAGCTCATTCTTCACAATCTACTGTAGAGATTTTTTTTTTAAACCTCCACTTACACCATCCAGGCTGAGTTAGTTGCTTTTTCTCTTTAGTTCCATGAATGATATTCATTCTTCTTTCATCACGTTAATGACCAAGCCATCCTAGTCATCCCCAATGTGCCTTGAGTTTCATGTGAACAAAGCTGGTGTCTTTCAATTCATACCACCTGGGGCTGGTACAGTGACTGATGCAGAGCTGTCCTCAACATTAGTTCTAATAAATAATTGTACAGTTCACCTGGTAAGAATCACTTTGTTAGACCAAGCGAAAGTCTCAAGATATTATAAATGGAATTGCAGGAGGAGACATGGGTTGGAAGAAATGGGCCTTTACAAACAGATCAACTGAATCAACCCTGAAAGTCACTGAACTGAAAACCATCATGTAATAGTGATAGATTTTAAAAATGGCCTTTGTGGAAAAAACTGTGTTAACTGTATACACAAATAAATAGGAGTAAAACTTAGTTTCCTCCCTCAAGAGATTATAATATCATTGGAGAAACAAATATATCGAATGGTTATAACACATGCCAGAATTTTAAAAAATGAGCTATCATTCTCCATTTGAGCATTCCAAGAATAATACAAGCACAATGACCCAATACAGAAGTCACCATCTCCTCATGAAACAGTCTACCTCCTATATTCTCTGTCTCATTACTTCTTCATTCTTTCCTTGCATTGCAAAATTGGTCTTTTTCCTATTGACATGTGATAAATTTCATCTGAATAACAATGTCACTAATACAACAAGCATTTTAAAATAATTTATTTTTCTATGTCTCTGTCTCCTATTTCTTTTTGTGTGTGTGTTCTTCCGCTGAATGGCAGAATCATGGTTATTTCACCCCTTCACCAGCTGAAGGACATCTGGGCTGTTTTCTGTTGCTGGCCATTACTGCTTTAAGCTTAAGGAGTAGGCTTTGTGTGAATGTAAGTTTTCATTGCCCTTAGATAAACACTCTGGAGTGAGGATGCTGGTCATCTGGTAAGCGTACGTCAACAGGGCTCTGTCACTCTGAATTCCCACCAGCAGTTCCAGTTGCTCCACATACTTGACAGCAGTTTGATTTTTGCCACTCTAAAAGCTGTGCAGTAGTTGTTGTTCATTCCCTCAGTCGTGTCCCACTCTTTAGGGCCCCCATGTCCTTCACTCTCTCCTGGAATTTGCTCAAATTCATGTCCATTGACTTGATGATGATGCCATGTAACCATCTCGTCCACTGTGGTACCTCACTGTAGTTTTAAGTGGCACTTCCCTACTAACTAAGATATTGACTATCTTATTATGTGCTCATTTGCGATCACTGCATCTTTACTAAGGTGCTTGTTTTTTGTCCCTAAGTCAGACTCATCCACTGAGTCTGTGAGGCCCATGCAACCAATGCATTCTCTTTCACCTCCTTCTCCTCCTGCCCACAATCTTGCCAGCATTAGAGTCTTTTCTAATGAATCAGTTATTACCACCTGGTAGCCAAAGTATTGGAGCTTCAACTTCAGCATCAGTCCTTCCAGTGAATATTCAGGGTTGATTTCCTTTAGGATTGACTTGTTGGATCTCCTTGCTGTACAAGAGACTCCCAAGAGTCTTCTCCAGCACCACAGTTCAAACTAATCAATTCTTTGGTGCTTAGCCTTTCTTATGGTCCAACTCTAACATCCATACATGGCTATTAGTAAAACCATAGCTTTGACTAGATGGACCTTCATTGGCAAAGTGGTGTCTCTGCTTCCTAGTGTGCTGTCTAGATTTGTCGTAGCTTTTCTTCCAAGGAAGTGCCTATTAAAACATTTTATTCATTATTAAATGGGCTGACTTTTGTTCTAACTTTTTCTTCAGAGTTCTTCATATATTCTAGATAAAATTCCTTTAGCAGATGTGATTTGTGAATATTTTCTCCTAGTCTGCAGTCTATTTTCTATGCTTTTAGTACCTCTTGGACGATCAGTAGTTATTAATTTTGATGGAGCCTAATTTATCATTTTTCAATGGATTGTGCTTTTGGTGTCATCTCTGTGTAACTTAAGTCCTCAAAAATATCATCTGATGGTTTATAGTCTGTTAGGAGTTTTATAGTTTTAAGTTTTCATTTAAGCTCATGATCCATTTTGAATTAAAATTTGCACACAGTTCAGGGAATGATCAAAGTAGTTGTTACTGTTGCTGATACTATTTTCCTGTTTTTTTTTATGCTGTTGCATATATATATATCCAATTGTTTCAGCACATTTAGTTAAACTACTCCATAAAAATAATTTTAAATCAAAGTATGTCAGTATGCTCTTAAATTTTTCATTAAAAGGTAATTTATATGCATTACAAAAATTATAAACCACATATGCACAAAAAGTAGAAAAGAAGAAAACAGAAGTTGTAACAAGCAGTGGGAATCAGTTCTATTCCCATGATTTTCCTTATCATAATGGTAAATAACTAGAGAGTCAGAGACTGAACAGCTCACATTGGGTCATTCAGTCAGCGGCAGTGCTAAGAAGTGATCCCAGACAGTTGGATTTCACATCGTATTGTTAGTTCAGTGAACAATAATTAGTTAGTGGAAAACCTCACTATCTCACACAGAAAGATCATACACGAGAAAGATAAAAACAAAAGTAAAATGAATGGAACAAAAATCTACCTGGTCACCTGAACTGGGGCCTTAACCATTCACCTTCACAATGAACACTCATGAGTTACCAATTTATGTTACTGTTACACTGTGAATCTTTTTTCTTTAGATCTCTTTGTGTTCACTGTTTTATGTGTGGTCATCATGACCTAAAATATCCCAAGTGTATCTTAACTGCCCTTCAGTCTTGACATCCCCAAGTTGAGTTGCCAGGTAAAATACGGGGAACTCAACAGCATTTGAAATCAGATAAACAACAAAATGTTTTAGTTAAGTGCAATCCAAATATTGCATGGGATATACTTATATTAAAAACATTATTATTATTTATCTAAAATGCCAACTTAACTGAGTGTTCTGTGTTATTAATTTGCTAAATGTGGTAAACCTGCTCCCAGCTCTCCCAACTAGGGAACCAGAGTGGCAATGAGTGAATGAACAAATAAATGAATGAAACAATAAGCAAATGAACACACCCTGATTTGGGGTAGTTGGTAATCATGAAATGTGTCATGGAAAATAATGCATTTGGGTTAAATCCTTAAAGGATAAACACATTTAATTTCATGAAGAGAGAAACAAAAGGCAAAATCAAAATGAACTCTTGAAAAACTTACAAAGTTTTGTTATACTGCTCAGTGATGGTCAGAATAATATTTTATGCATTTACTTTTAGTACATTTGCTTCAATAGTACATTTTCCTAGGATTTCCTGTTATTGGAGCTAAAGCATTTTTGTTAAATAGATATCATCAAAGCCATTTAAACATATTTGCCTTCCTTGACCATCAGCATCTCAAAAACAGCATCTAGGTCAGTCTGAAGTGCTTTTTGCCCTTCATAAAAATTGTATTAGCCGACTCCAAGGGCAAAGGTAACTATATTATACGGTGATCCTGGACTTTAGCTTTGACTTGGCCATATTTCTATTATCCATGGCATCCAGGTTTGTAGATAAACACACCTCATGAGCAACACTTCACTGGCTTTGGTGAAGAAACCCACTGACTCCCTTTTTAAAGCAAGAATTAAGGCTACAATTGAGTGACGCTATGAGGATAAACATGAAAGAAGGAATAAATGACGAGAGATGTTAGCACAGCACTGACTCATCATTCCTAGTTTTTAGAACTTAATCAAGTATTCAGGCTTTTCCTTATAACTCCCATTGGTCATTTGTTCTTAATCACTAATTAGAGGAGAAATCAGGTTAAATTTCCAAAGGGGGAAAAGTCCTTGCAGCCTTCTGAAGTGGAGATATTCACTCCAATGCAATTTATTAACGAAACTGAACTCTTCTTCAGATCATGGGCAGTACAACTTTCAAAATACCTTTCATATATGTAAATAAAAAGCTTCAAATTTTGCTGCTCTAATCATGTAGCTGTCTGATAATGTCCTGGATGACAATAGCTCCTGCCGCTGTTCAAACAGATAAAGACAATTCTTCATTCCAAATAAGAATACAGCGAATAAAACAATAGGGATAACACATGGCTTTACTACAAACAAGGACCGCCTCATTATTCTGTGCTAAGACTCACATGCCTAGACTGTGCCAGGACCACTTTGCTTGGGAATATTCATCCACAAGGATAAACTCTTTCACTTAGTATACAGCATACATGTAGACATTCAGCCATCATGAACTGAAGATATTAACTGTAGACTAAAAGCAGAGACATTACTTTACCAACAAAGGTCCAGCTAGTCAAAGCTATGGCTTTTCCAGTAGTCATGTTTGGATGTGTGAGTTGGACTATAAAGAAAGCTGAGCACTGAAGAATTGATGCTTTTGAACTGTGGTGCTGGAGAAGACTCGAGTGTCCCTTGAACTGCAAGAAGATCCAACCAATCCATCCTAAAGGAGATCAGTCCTGAATATTCATTGGAAGGACTGATGTTGAAGCTAAAAGCTCCAATACTTTGGCCACCTGATGCAAAGAACTGATTCACTGGAAAAGACCTTGCTGCTGGGAAAAGTTGAAGGCGGGAGCAAAAGGGGACACCAGAGAATGAGATGGTTGGATGGCATCACCGACTTGATAGACATCAGTTTAAGCAAGCTCCGGGAGTTGGTGATGGACAGGGAAGCCTGGTGTGCTGCAGTCTATGGGGTCTCAAAGAGTCAGACACAACTGAGCGACTGAACTGAATTGATAGAGCTAGTCCAGTTGGCAGTTGACAATATCACTGAGCAATTTAATTACTCAATCTTGGAGTCTTTCCACCTCTGAACTTGTTCATGATACAAATGGACCTGTTGTTATATTAAGCTAAAAACATCCGAATTGATATATGTTATTGGTTTATATTCCTATGTACTTAGTTTTTGTAACTGTCAGGTTTTTTTTATATGTGTTGCATATTTTATATTAAGAGACAACCCTCTCGTCTCCTCTTTGCATATCATGTAACAAAACTGAAAATAGATGTTTAGTCAGTGTTCTATTTATTTTTTTCTATAAAGATACAGGATCAGACCACTTCCATGTTGGCTATTTCCAGTTCCTTTCTTTGGATGATTTTATAATGATGCTGCCCCTTCAAGAAAACGGACATAGGGCACTCACATGGCACTCAGCACAGAGAAGGGACTGGCAGAGATAAAGGACCAGCACGATTACCATCTCAAAGCAGATGACCTTGGTTATCATTCAAGATGCCCAAGTCAACATGATTTTATGACATCTTACAAATTTAGAAAACATCATTATCTTTTTCTGATAAAAAAGGAAGCAGACTTTTCAAGAATGTCTTAACATCCCATTTTAAAGTTTAGTTAATATATGAAGGGGGCTTGGTAAGAAGGTGTGGGTTTGATCCCTGGGTGGGGAAAAACCCTGTAGGGAGGGCATGGCAATCCACTCCAGTATTGTTACCTGGAGAATCCCATGGACAGAGGAGCCTGGTGGCAAACGGTTCATGGGGTTGCAAGAATCAGACAAGACTGAGTGACTAAAACACCACGGTATATAAAGCAAGGACAGGGTGCTTCTAACCCCAATTTTAGTCCATACTATTAAGGATGAAATGAGTAAACCAGAAAATAATTTGGGATGATCTCAAACAAAGCCATGACATCTAGATAACCTGACATCTAGGGAAGTTATTAGGTTATAATTATAATTTTTAATCAAGGTAACTGTATGCTATATGTCTGAAGAAATCCTTTATTAAGAATAAGGTGAGATGATAGGCATGGGTTGTATCAGAGAGGATCCCAAGGAGACAACGTGAAGCAACATGCCTGTGCTGCGGCCGCTGAGTCGCATTAGTCATACCCGACTGTGCGACCTCACAGACGGCAGCCCACCAGGCTCCTCTATCCACGGGATTCTCCAGGCAAGAATGCTGGAGTGGGTTGCCATTTCCTCCTCCAAAAAGAGGTTACAGAGCCCCAAGTGAGTGGCAGCCCAGAGGACCGTCTAATGTCAAACGACTGGCAGGTGAAAGTGAAAGTTAGTCGTTCAGTCCCCATTTTTTGCCATCCCATGGATTGGAGCCTGCCAGGCTTCTCTGTCCACATACAAATAGAATTTGTACCCTACTGCTGTGTGGAAACTGTATAAATCTTAAATACATTGAATTGGTTCATGGTGCTTTTCAGGTCTATATCCTTCTACTTTTCTATATATTTATCCTATTAATTTCTGAGACTTTGATGTTGAAACTCCAACTAAAAATCTTAATTTATCTACTAAAAATATATATGTATATATATATATTGGAACTGTATGTAACTTAGTTCTGTGTTTTCCAAATCTTGTGTAAATGTGTTATCATACTTTAATAATTTAAAGAACAAAAAAGAAATAAATTGAGGGGGGGGAAGGAGAGGCACTTGCACCATGGTACCATGGTTTTCATAACACCACTGCTTGACTGGATCCAACCACCTCTGTGGATTCTGCATGTGTAAAGTTACCATCAGATAACTGTGCTGCCAAAAGATGATCAGAAGCCAGGCGATTTAGAGGCCTCGGTGGCACCCCAGCTAACTCACATGCACTATCTTACTTAATCCTCACGAGGATCTTACGATGTTGATACGAAGAATATATAAAAGCAAAGTCATACATGCTGGAGGACGAAGACATAATCAGTCATCACACATTTGAAATGTAGAAAGAGGTTTAAAAGACCAACGATCCAAAAAGAAACTGTAATGTGGAATATACACTTGAGTCAACCATGCCTCTTCCTTCCCCACAAAAAGCCAAAGGACTACGGGTAGTGAAGGTCTCATACAGACCAGCAGTCAGGAACTTAGAAAGTTCTGAGATCTAAGTCAGATTTTCATCCATGATGGGTATGAATTAAGAGGCAAAGACAGTATGTGATCAGGCCTCCTTCGTACTTCCTGCCAAGACAGACGTTGACATCAGATTTTAGAGTACATCGGGTCTAAGTGTGTTGGCACGTGAGGACCCAGCCAGGGTGAGGGCACTTTCAGGACAGAAATCCTGCTTATTTATTCATAAGAAAGACACAGAGATGTACACACAAGCAATCTGCCTGCAGCCGGCGATGTGTGCCCCCGAGGAGAACGGGAGGGGCATCCTCAGGGAATGAAGCTGATGGGCAAGAATCCGGGGACAGAAACTCCACAGCAGCACTGGGAACACTGGGCTGTACTGCTCTGAATACATAAACCCAAAATGAATGAATGCTTTGTGATACATTACAAATACATTCATGGGTTTCATCATAGGCATCTTAATCTTCAGTATGTAGCATTTGGGTAGATTCTACCTTCTAAAAATGCAGGTGCCTCAATTAAGTGAGACACACAGGGATTCAGTGCCATTGCTTCTTGTAACATTTCCAGTATCAACCAGACCCACTGTGATGACAATGTCCTTAGAAAATAAACATGTCAGTACATGCAGAAATACAGGCTCTTCAAAAAACTACCTGATGGGTGATGACAGTGGAAAGGACCCATCACATACGGGTAAATCTGTCATAGACACATTCATCTTAGAAGACACTGTCAAAATGCTTTTAATGTGAGTGTAAAATATTTGAGTTCGGGGGGCTCTTCTGTTTCTGCTGTTTTCACTCCTGATTTATAAGCTGTCTCAAGAGCTTAAGAGTGTAAACTGTTTCCTGAGGGCAAAATCATCTTTGGCTCCTCACACCAAGGCCTTGTTATTGCAGGCGGGCTCTAGAGCACGGAGGAGCCCCTGGCAGTACTTGTATCAGGTGAAAAGAACATCGAGCTGTTATTTAGAGGAAAAAAAGAAAAAAGACATGCTCCGGAAAAGTGCAGCCCAGCAGGGCTTCTGCAAGAGAAGGAAAAATCTACATTCAGCACAATCATGGTTGGATCTTGCCTTTCCAAACTCATTCATACCCAAATCATTCAAAGGAGGGAAGGAAAGACGAAAGAGTTAGAGTTTGACCTTCAGCCTTTTTCAAGGCAAAACTTCCTGTTTGTTTAGAAACTAGGAAAGGTGGAAATGTTCAGGAGGCTCTGGTCGACTCATGCTGGATACAGCCGGGAAATTGTGAACGATTTATCTATTTTAATGAGGCTGTCCAGTTTTATTTACTTACTTTTTGCCCCACATCAGATGGAGTGAGGCAGTCACAGAACTTTAATTCATGGTGACTGACTACTATAAAAAAAACGCTCAAATCTCACCTGAGACGGTGAACTCTATACTATAAGCGAGTTTCTAATAAAAGTGCAAGAGAAATGGGCAATGCGGAGAGAAGCCACTGGGCTTCCCTGGTGACTCAGCAGTGAAAAATCCGCTTGGGATGCAGGAGACACAGGAGATGCAGGTTTGATCCCTGGGTGGGGAAGATCCCCTAGCGGAGGAAATGGCAAAGCCTTCCAGTAATCTTGCCTGGAAAATCCCACGGGCTGCAGCCCAGAAGGTTGCAAAGAGTCTGACATGACTGAGTTCAGCAGAGAAGCCACGAGTGAAGCTTTCTGTGAAGCAGAGATTCTACAGTTAGAATACAAAGGCAGGAACGCAGAGGTGGCAAGATACTGGAGAACACTGGGACTTAGAAGACTCAGCAGGTAATCTGACCTTTCCTCCTGACTCTTCACTCTTCTTCAGGAAAACGCCTGCCATTCACACACAAAGCTGAATCCAGGGGTATTTCAGTGGCAAGGGCGAGCAACCCCAGCAGCCCAGAGTCTGCCTCAGGCTCGGCCCGCCATCAGGCAAACAGGTGACCCGCATTTCCTCCCTCCATTCCCAAGGGCACCTTCTTCTGAAATGAAATTTCATGCTTGGTCAAACTTCAGAAACATATGATTTAAACATATGCCAGTCTCTCTCTCCATTTGCAGCCTCTTGTTCCTCCACCTCCCAGGCCCTTTCTTAAAATAGCTTCTGGTGGAAGCTACCAGGTTTAGTGGGAAAGCGATTTTTATCTAGCCTGTAAAAATCTTGAAGAAGAAAGCTGGGCAGCCACGAGAAAACAGAATTAATGCCATTTTTGAATGTGGCATTCGGAGGCTATTTTCAGAATTACAAAGGAATTCTCATTTTAGAAACACAGTCTTCCAGAAAAAAAATTCACCATAGACCATAACCAGTGGACACGGGCTGGTTTGTGCCTCGTCATCCCACTTCAAGAAAGAAAGAGAGAATGAAAAATGTCATGAAGATAAAAGCATCTTCAAAGGACATAATGTGTTTAATCTGAAAGCAGGTTTTCCTCACAGAGAGCAAGAATCTATTTTTATAAGATGAAAAGTTTATGAGATATAACAAATACTGACAATATACTGACTATGTTTACTGAAGCTGAAGCTCCAGTACTTTGGTCACCTGATGCTAAGAGCCAACTCACGAGACCCTGATGCTGGGAAAGACTGAAGACAAAAGGCGAAGACGGCAGCAAGGGATGAGATGGGTAGATGGCATTACCGACTCAATGGACATGAATCTGAGCACACTCCAGGAGATACTGGAGGACAGAGGAGCCTGGCATGCTGCAGTCCTTGGGGTTCCAAAGAGTTGGATATGACCTAGTGACTGAACCATATGTTTAGTTACATAATTAATTTACATTTGTTAGTTTACTAAAACACAAAGTTTTTCTGAGGAAAAACATCAGATAATTTTAATGCTTTGGCTATCCTTAGGGGAGACCCTAATATTCTGAGGAACCATATCCGTGACAACAGAGGGATTTTGTGTAACGAAGGCTTCTCAGGCGTTCCTAGGAACACGGCAGAACTATGCTGTGCTGTGCTTAGTCGCTCAGTCCCTCCTGGCGTCCCCATGGCCTGTAGCCTGCCAGGCTCCTCTGGCTACGGGGATTTTCCAGGCCTGAATGCTGAAGTGGGTTGCCATGCCCTCCTCCAGGAGATCTCCCCAACTCAGGGATTGAACCCTGGTCTCCCACATTGCAGGCGGATCCTTTACCATCTGAGCAACCAGGGAAGCCCAAAGACTACTCTAGCCTACAACAATCTCCCCAGGATGGGAGCAGGATAACTTAGCTTTTAATTTTTCCCTAATCACTGCTAAACATGTCAGTCCCATCACCTCAACCAAAGTCACCGAGATGAAGTGAGAGCTGATTTACATGATCAGGCACAATAATTTACAGTTCTTTCACATATTACATATTAGAGAAACACAATACGTATTTCTTGATAATGAGTGACCCTCTTGGGAGGAATGAAGATTTGGGACCTGAGAAAAATCCAAGAGGAAGACACTGAAAGAATAAGAAAGTGATGCTAAGGACACTGTGGCCCACTTTACTATACTGTAGTTTTATGCTGCAATTTGCAACTTACCCATGCATTATGAACTCTATAAATGAATAGGGAAGAATGTTAACATGGTTGCAAATGTCCAGGACTGGGAAATAGTGTAAAGCACATTCTAAAGGTATTTGACCATTGAATCCTTTAGAGAGGATACACTGAGGAGCTGGTACTGTTCTCTTCACAGTCTAGAAAATTCTGGTACAGACCAAGGCCTCTGAAGACACGTCGGTCTCCTCGATACACTCTGACATCTATCTGCTCTGCACTACCACCCATTCTACATAACCGGGATGCCCTGTAAGCAAAAAAATTTAAAAAGTAAGAAAATGCTTGCAATTTTGGTTTCACTTTTATAAAGAGTGAAAACTTCATTTCAAATCAGTCTCCAAATCTTGCAATAGAGATGTTCAAGCAGACAGCTTTTTAAGTGGTCACTGTATCAAAAATACTAATATATTATGGAAATGCTGAAAGTTCTAAACTTTTGTGACACTAGAACTAGAGGAGTAAAAGGACTGAAATAAGATGAAGGATGCTTTTAGGAGAGAGCTCTGGACAAGTTCTAATTGTTCTGAACACCTGTTATTTTTGTTGGACTGCTTGATCTTTGTCTGTCCCCCCATGATTATTAAATTTTGATGAGTCTAAAAAATTGATATATAAAACAGAAGAGAAAAACCACTGGTTATTTACATAACAGAACTGACTATAGAGTAGTAAAAAAGAATTGAAGTGACCTATTTTATTTTCCTTGTAAACACATAGCCTTTTCTTAAATAGTGCACAATCATTTCTGTTTCATTTTTTACACTGATGGAAACCTGACATGTACACACTTTTTCTTTCTTTGGCAGATATTCCCCAGTGATCACAAGGATGATGGCTGATTTTGCAAAGTATGATATCAAAACGAAGGACATGAATTCACCTTAGGACTTCACATGAGGCAGTCATCATCAAAATCCTTTACAAACTTTTCAGCAAATAATTGACAATATTGCTTTCCATCAGCAAGATGAATAAAATGTAGCCTTTATCTACTCACACAGGCTTACCACTCCCTTCAATACTCTATTCTTCATCTACAGAGTTCTTAGTCATCAAATGTCTGATATTGTGACATATCACTATCTCAATTAAGGGATTCCCTGGTAGCTCAGAGGGCAAAGAATCCACCTGCAATGCAGAAGATCCAGATTCGATCCCTGGGGGGAGAAGATCCGCTAGAGGAGGACAGCAATCCACTCCAGTATTGTTGCCTAGGAAACCCCATGGACAGAGAAGAGCCTGGCGGGCTAGAGTCCGTGGGGTTGAAAATAGTCGAACACAACTGAGTGACTAACACTTTCATTTTCTATTTTATTTACAAAAAAACCCAATCAAGTGAAAATCAACTTAAATAACCAAGTAAGCCAGAGGAATATTAATCCTAGTTCTGCTCATACAAATCTATTGTATCAAAGTTCCTATCTACTCTCATCAGAGAATTTGGGATTGTATTTGCATTTGGTTTTCAAGAAGCACTGCTCAACTACCAGGAGTACAGACTGAACTAACACTGAATTTCAACTTAAAAGGCATCATGTAGAATCTTACAAGTTTCAAGGATGAAACCTTTTAATGTTCAAGGAAAAGTCTATCAAGCAGAAAAGAAAAAAAAAAAAAACTGAATGATCTCAAAGGATTAAGGCACTGCCTCCAATCTTAATTCTTGGAAAAACTTTGCTTCATCCATTTTCAAAGTACATCACACGAGCTCATTTTCTATAAACCTTCAGAAATGGCTTAAGTCCTCAGACATGCGTCACTGAAAAAAGAACCAAGGAAATACAAATTCACTCTTAAAAGGAAGCCAAACAATAAACTGTTAAGTGACAATAAAGCAATTTTCAATAATATGCACAGAAGAATGTATAAAGTCTACAGAATGCAAGGGACTGGAAGAAATCAGGACACTTCAGTGATTCTTTGATTTGATCTCTCTCTCTCTTTTTTTTTTTTTGATTTCTTGATGGTAAAGAAAAGCAAGCCGAGGAGTAGCCCCAGGAAGAGTAAAATGAGTCATAATACATTCCTTTCCCTTTTTCCTTCCTTAAGCTACATTGAACATTCACACCCTTATACTGATTGGCAACTACAGGAAAGAAGAACTATTTGACGGAATTACACCAAATCATCCAAAAGTAACATTATTCAAGACAAGCAGAAAATCTTCTCTCCGTATCCCTGCAGGTAGAACAGAACTGGACATCATACATGCGTGTTCTGCAAAGATTCCAGCTCATGTGGCTCAGTCTGGAAGCTTGGTTTGCCTGATCATTCCATCCCTCATGCTCAAGTTGTCTCCAGTATTTCCTGGTTGTGAAAAACATTCTGTGAACATCTTTGTGCAGTAAATTTTGATGCCATTTCTAATTATTTCTTCCTGACAGAACGGAAAAGATTAGACTGTTTAATCAGCAATTAGGGGTCATTTTAAACCTCACAATACATCTCGAAGAGCAACTCCATGCAGCATGAAGGAAGACATGGTGGAGCTCTAAATGTTATATTTGTTGTTGCTGTTCAGCTGCCAAGTTGTGTTTGACTCTCTGTGACCCCATGAACTGCAGCATTCAGGCTTCCCTGTCCTTCACTATCTCCCTGAGTTTGCTTAAACATATGTCCACTGAGTCAGTGATGCCACCCAACCACCTCATCCTCTCAATCTTTCCCAGCATCAGGGTCTTTTCCAGTGAGTTGGCTCTTAGCAACAAGTGGTCAAAGTATTGAAGCTACCGCTTCAGCACCAGTCATTCCAATGAGTATTCAGGACTATCTCCTTTAAGATTGACTAGTTTGTTCTCCTTGCAGTCCAAGGGACTTTCAAGAGTCTTCTCCAGCACCAGAGTTCGAACGCATCAATTTTCCGGTGCTCAGCCTTCTTTATGGTCCAACTCTCACATTCATACATGACGACTGGAAAAACCACAGCTTTGAGTAGACGGACCTTTGTCAGCAGAGTGATGCCTCTGCTTTTCAATATGCCGTCTAGACTTGACATAGCTATTTTTCCAAAGAGCAGGCGTCTCTTAATTTCGTGGCTGCAATCACTGTCCCCATCGATTTTGGAGCCCCAGAAAATGAAATCTGTCACTGTTTCTACTTTCCCCCCATCTGTTTGCCATGAAGTGATGGGAGTGGACGCCAGGATTGCTCCTTCTCACTTTGGCTTTGAAGTGGCATCATCTGCATATCCAACATCGTTGATATTTCTCCACACCAGTCCAGCGTTTCATGTGATGTAATTCGGATATAAGTTAAATAAGCAGGGTGACAATCCACAGCCTCAACACACTCCGTTCCCACTTTTGAACCAGTCTGTTGTCCCACGTCCAGTTCTAACTGTTGCCTCCTGATCTGCATACAGATTTCTCAAGAGGCAGATTTCTCAGGAGGCTGGTATTCCCATCTCTGTAAGAATTTTCCACAGAAAATTTTCTTTAAGAAAATTCCACAGAATTTCCCACACAGTCAAAGGCTTTGGCTTAGTCAGTAAAGCAGAAGTAGATGCTTCTTAAGAGAGTAAGAAGATGTGGCAAGAACACACCTCACTGCCATGTAGTTGTCGGGTCTGGCTTAGTGCGATGCGCCCTCACACCTCCCTCCTCTCACTCCTCAGCGAACTCTCCTGTTCCCTCCGACAAGAATGACCTACTTCCTCTTCAAGGCTGGTAATGCATTTTGGTCATGCCTCAGGTGAGAAGCACACCTCACTCTCCTTAAGTGCTTCACCAAACAGCTGCTCCAGCTGGAAGGTAGACTCTAAGGGCACAGACAAAACTATGATCAATCTCCGTGTCATAAGAACACACCGAATGGCTTGACACAGGAGAGGCACTCCATAAATGCTTAGGAGATGTAATTAGTACAGAGGCATTTCAAAAGACATCCCAATGGCCTAGATTATGCTCTTTCAGGATAATTCGTATTTTGATAATTCAAAAATGTAATATTACAGAGAAAGTGCACTCAGTAAATTTGAGGATGTTCTACAACAGTTTTATCAGAGAGTTCTGAGACCATAAAGCAAAACTAGTTAGATGTCTTGAACTAAGAAACAATAAAAAAGATAAGGCTTTTCATCCCTTCTAAGTGTAGCCATACTCAATTTCTTATTCTTACTGTCACATATATTGCAGAATTGAGGTTTTAGTGGGTCTCTATGTTTTATCAAGAGCCTGTGTTTTATAAGTAGAATCCATATTAATTTTTTAATTTAATATCTGATTTAGTCTCAAACTCTTCCAGGGTGCTTTTCCTTGAGATGTCCTGCTGGACGTCTATTGTTTTTGACTACCTATTAGAAACCAACTCATGGACCAGAATATAACTGCCAGAGTGTAACAGAGTTTTCTAATAATTTCTATTTAGTTGATTAAATAGAGGTAATATAACACAAGACTGTGCTAAATAACTAAACATTTAAAAAGGAATACTCTTACAGAGTTTTTTTTTCTAGATGACGGAGGTGATCTATCATATAGTTTAAAATAATAAATTCAATTTTCTGCCTCAATGGTTGGTCTTGTCTTCCTCCTCAGGAAATACTATATGCAGAGCCTGTCTCCCATCACAGTGGTTCTGAATGTTGAAAACACGCTGTTCATATCCTCCTAAGCTCATTGAGACAGGATGCTCATCTTGTGCAAGTGTGAAAGGCCAAAGTTTTAAGTGAGCAAAATCACTGTGATTGTAGAAAAGCTGAAAAGAAGACAAATACTTGTACTGCTTACCACAATTATGTGACTATAAAAGAATCACCGAGCATTCAATCTGTGCTCACGTTCAGCCCTGTTCTGTAAGCATTTCAGAAGCTTACGGTCTACTTGAGCAAGAGAAGTGTTCGAGTGAAAAGCAATTTATAAAACTGTCTAAAACCATACAAGGTTATATATCTAGATAAATTTGAACTTGCTTTGATCCTGTCCCCCATGCATGCTACCTAGTTGTTAACTAGTAAATACAATCCCAATTTGCGTGGAGAAAGAACTAAAATATTGCGCAACCATCTTATACCTGGTTATATTTAATTCCTATCCCCCTCTTTCTGGATTTGCCTTCCTTGACTTGCACTGGACCATTTCTTCTCGGCCCCCGGCTGTCCCACTCATTTCTAACAACACAGTCTTCGGCCCCTGTTCGCTACTGCCGGAACCGCTACAGTCCTCACGCTGGTTTCACGCTAGCAGACTCCTTGGCCCCTCCTCTTCCCAGTGCACTGTACCGTCCCATAGCTGGTGTGTCTCTGCAAGAATAATTACAAGATTAAGTCAGTCTCCACACGGGCATGCAGGGCCAACCAGCCGCAGTAACCTCGGCCCTAACTCTGTCCATCTATCTGTATCCTCTACTACTCTCTCACACACATCATCAGAGCCCACCTGGACCAGGCACTGCATTTACAAACGTCAGATGACTTGGCATTTCAATGGCTTGGCCTTGCACATTTCTGTCCATTAAATTCTACTTATCATCTCAAAGCCTACCTTAAATACATTTTTTAAAAATTTACTAACCGTCTATGAGCGTTACATAGATGCTAATGTGAGCACTGCTTTTCTAAAATGCAATTGTACTTAATGTGTATCTCATGGAATTGGCCATGTTTTTCTTTATGCAATTCTTATTTGTGCTTTGTTGCCAAACACTAGATTTTAAACCATGAAGACAGGTACTTGGTACTAATTACATTCTTATTCTCTAGCACACTCAGCAGAGTAGCCTGCACACAGTAGGAACAATGACTATTTATTGGATTGATATTTTAGTCAAGATTATATCTTCTCTATAAGAATGCAACCTAGGAAATCAGTTTAGTCTAGGAAACAAATTATTAACCTTTAGTGACAAAACAGAATCTAAGGATGGCTGAATGGTAATATAAATAGGTCAACTTATGGTATAAATGGATGCTGTAGGGGTGGAAGTTTCTAGTTAATATTGAGGTTCCAATGAGAGAGGTGGAGGGTTTGCTAAGATCCAAGGATATTTGCAGGTTTTCTTTGTCACATGACGTTATTTTTCAACAGAATATATCAACATGAGATCATATGTTCCACAAAGTGAAGTGAGGACACCTTCAGGATGGGGATTTTCTGGGTGAAATCACAGTGCACTCATTTGGCATCATCTCTGGCAGTGACGGGGCTCCCCTGTGGCTCCGCTGGTAAAGAATCCACCCGCAATGCGGGAGACCTGGGTTTGATCCCTAGGTTGGGAAGATCCCCTGGAGGAGGGAAAGGCTACCCACTCCAGGATTCTGGCCTGGAGAATTCCATGGACTGTGTATAGTCCATGGGGTCGCAGAGAGTCAGACACAACTAATCGACTTTCCCTTTCCCTTTTCTGGCAGTGACTAAGCTACGATTGTGTAGTGGTTAGTACGCCAAACTGTGGCAGTGACTAGAATTCACACGTCTGCAGTTTTGCTGTGATTATTTGTGCTTTTATGGGCCTACTAACAGTAACCACAAGGCCCAGGGGAATGAGGAATTAGACTTTTCCAAAGTAACGTATTATTTAGAAGAAAAATATCTCCAGGAAACTATCTTTAATTATCTGGAATAATCCACCATAAGAGATGGCCCTAAAGGCCCCTAAAAGTTCCCAAATTTGGACAACTGTTACTTCTTGATCCATTTTACTAAGAATTATTTAAAGCATCTGATCACCCTGGAACTTAGGGAACGTCCTTTAAGATGGCACTTTCTATCAAGCCGTGGAACAAAAGGACCAAGGTAAGGGAGAGGTCTTCCAGAAGGAGTGTCAGAACCCTTCTGCTGGAGAACAGGGGTGGCTGTCAACCCCCCAACTCGGCTGTGAGAGGACACACTGTTCCCACGCGTGGCTCCCTTCTTGGGTTCCGAGGAAGAGGCTGCATGAGAGCAGACTGGCCAGGTTCAAGGACTTCTCTACCAAAGCTCACAGGTACATCATGAAGTCCAGCCTTGCCGGAGCACAGCAGGTCTCCTTGGAGAAAAGTCGTCTGGAGGGTGTGATGGGGAGACTGGAGGGCAGCGTACAACAGCAAGCGTGCCCTGGGCAGGCAGTGTGTGCCACCTAAGAACACTTGCCCAACATAGGCAGGATCTTACCCCATCAAAGGCAATCGAGAAGTTCAGATTAAATAGAGAAAAAAACTGCATTTAAACCATAACGGAAAGAATATAAAGAAGAATGTATATATATATAGATAGATATGCATAACTGGCCTGCTTTACTGTATAGCAAAAATTAACACAACATGGTAAATCAACTGTATTTCAATAAAAAATTCACTCAATCAACAAGCATGAACTGAAACATAATTTTAAATCTATTACTTCCATTAGACATTTCTTCATTGTATGCAAACATAAAACTTATTAACAAAAACAAACACACAAATGACTTTCCCTAAATCCCAGCAACTCACATTAAGAAAGCCCCTCATACGACCACAGCTCCTTGGGAATATTACTCTTCATTTATAATCTGTCATTTCTCAGAGTGAACTTCACTGAGAGGGAAGGTTCTCAAAAGAGGCAGACCTGTCTTGCAGACACCGTGCCAATGTCACTAGCTTCCCATGTATGTCACACATGTTTCCGTGTGGAAGAGGGTGTCAGTTACATATGGGGGTCAAGGAGAGGAGTCAGAGAACATCTCACCTACTAAACCACGTTTATTCTAAGGAGAGGAATATGGCAAACACATCTTCTCTATAAAGAATGTGGTTCATCACTATTTCTCATTAATCAAATGCAATGTGTAACTTGCTCATCAGCCCTATAGCATTCTGCCACCAATTTTAGCTCCTCATCTGTAAAGCATTGCAGCTTCATTTGAAGCCAAAATGGCATTCTTGAAATCCATAAGTACTACAGGATATGAACGGGGGAAAATATATATATACATACATATATAAAATATATATGTATATATATATATATACACATGTATATATATATATGTGTGTGTGTGTATATATATGTATGTATGTATGTATATATATATATATATGTGTGTGTGTGTGTGTTGTACTATAGCTTTTAGCCAGAGAAAACAGAAACAGAAAAAGGGTAATATTTTCCACATACGAGTGATAAAAAGTATGCACAAAATTCCTAATGACTACATGGGAATAGCCAGGAAGCCACCCTTTGAAAAACTAGGTTTACCCAGAACAACAGTCTGGATAAGCATCACTGCACGCTGCACTGCCTTGAGCAGCCCCAGGGAGCAGGGCGATGCCTTTAGAAAGCAGAGCTCATACAATAGTGCTGTCAGGGGAGAACGTGACCGAGAGAGAAGGGAAGCTGTGCGCACCTGCACCCACCCTGCAGCAACCCACCCCCGGTCCTGGTGCCCAGCATCTCCTCTGCACCCACGCATCGGGAATTAGGTTTCACAGGCCTTGCATCCCAATGAAACCAGCTCCCCTGCCCTGGAAGAATAGCCCTATTCAGCGACTGACAAATATTAAAGAATGCATACATGTGAAACTAAGGTGAAAATGAGATGGAGGTGATTTATGTGAAAGGGCATTTAAAGATGAATAAGTCAGGTGAGGTTGAGAAAGCACGCTCATTTAGGAATGGGCGAGACATGCGACGAAATACGAAGACTAGCAGTGAAAATGCTAGGTCAGGTCGTGCAGGCGTGTATCAGCTGTTACTTCACAATGGTCAAAGAAAACTTGCTAATTAGTATTTGTCAAAAACAGCTTTTTAGTGGCCAATCTTTGTACTTTTTATGTGTACAGTGTGAATGTTATGTATGGGAATGTTCTGATCTATTTGGTACTCTGAAATTTTGTTATACAGTAAAAGAACTCTTAAAAAGTGTCATCACTTGGAATTTAGAAATTGTATTTACATTGAAATGCTTATTACAATGAAATACAGCAGACAGGTTTGTGAGTTACAGAACAGTGTCAGAAGCTTATGTACTGTCTGAACTTTTCTATAAAATTTATTAAGACAGTGAAAGATTAGTTATACTAGGAAAAAGTGTAACATTAATTTTTATATATAATATTCAAACCTAAGTCTATTCTATGCAATATACTCCTATGCTGGAAATGACATATCTTTATGTCAAAGATACTAGAAAATCTATGGAGGATACTATATCAAAACTCAAAGTTGCCAAGTATCAATATTGCTAATGATATTTCTACAGAAGCAGTGTTACTGAAATGGTGTTATTTTGACTCTAGAGTCCAGAAACAAACCTAAACATATATGGATATTCAATTTTGATGAAGAAACTCAACCAAAGGGGAAAGGAATGAGTGCATATCCATATAGATCTCTATACCTAATACCATCATAAAATTAACATGAGCTGGATCCTAAATCTAAATGGAAAACTCACAACTATAAAGTGTCCAGGAGAAAACACAGAAGAATATTTCATGACTTAAGATTATGCAAAGGTTTCTTTGACAGACTCTAGCAATAACTATAAAAGAGTAATAAATTTAAAATTTAAAATGTCTGTTCATCAAAAGATGATATAAAGAAAATGAATTAACAACCTACAGGCTGTCAGAAAATAGTTATAAAACATATTTCTAACAAAGTCCTGGCATCTAATACATAGACACTAAAGATTCTGGAAAGATGTATATCTTGTCTAATGAATCTAATTTAAAAGTGGGTGAAACATAGGGACAGAATGTTATTAAACAAAAAGATAAGAATCACCAATGAGGACATGATATTTTCAATCATTCAGGAAATTCAAATGGGATGCCAGTGGGTGTCCACCAGAATTGAAGTGATGCCACTGGAGACTGTAGAGCAGCTGGAACTTTCCCTTGCTGTTTGCTGCCAGTGTCCATGGCACACACTCTGGAAAAATCTCTGTCCTTTTAATAACTGAACATGCATCACCAATCCCATTGCTATCAATTCTACTATTTATGCAAGAGAAACAATATCTGTCCAAAAATGATTAACATAAGAATATTTAAAGCAGCTTAGTGAGGAGAGGCAAAGGCTGAAGACATCCCAGCTGTCTACCCACAGAAGGACAGAATACTACTCAGCGATAAAAAGGAATGACCTACTGAAGCACACAGTGACAGGGATGGAACTAAAATGCGTTTGGCTGAGTGAAAAGAAACCCTACACCAAACAGTATTGAGTACATGACTCTACTTTTAGGAGGTTCTAGAATGGGCAAAAATAATCTATGGTGGGAAGAGAAATCAGAAGAGTTGTTGCCACTTCTGGACACACAATTGGGCACTGGCAGAGAAGGGGCAAGAGAGCATTCTAGGAGAAGGGAACGTTCCATACCTTGATCTTGTTTTGGGCTATATGGGTACATGCTTTTGCCCAGACTTGCAGCATTTCATTGTACATAAAGTATACATTAAAAAAGCAAACTATAAATCAGTATTGAACTCTTCATAGTATGTTCATGATGGAGCAATATATGTACAGATGACAGTTTCTAACTTACTTTAAAGTCATGCTAACAAACACATGAAAAGATGCTCAACATCACTCATTATCAGAGAAATGCAAATCAAAACCACAATGAGGTACCATTTCACACCAGTCAGAATGGCTGCTATCCAAAAGTCTACAAGCAATAAATGCTGAAGAGGGTGTGGAGAAAAGGGAACCCTCCATTAAAATGAGCCATTTCCTATGTGCCTCTTGCCCTCTGCAATGCACTCCTGGAATAGGAACACCATGGACAATGTCAGCCATTTCCACTTTAACCAAGGAGTCCAGAATTTGTAGGAAACAGCTTTCACTGGAGCCACACTCAGGACAAATCTGTGTGTGGGTAAGTAGGTGTACAGGTCCCTTCTCTTCTCAAAAGATGGGTTTTAGATGAATTTAGTGTGTAGTTTAGTAGGATTTAGTCTTATATGATTTTAGCGAATACAACTGTATGCTTCTTTTTGGAGTTGCACAAATATGGAAACGAGCTGGTTCACCTCATTCAGCACACACATCACTGTGAATGACTGAGGGAATGAGGTCTTAAGATTCAGAGAAGGCAACTGGACATGAATCCCTGTCTATATGCAGAGGAATAAGTGCTGTTAAAGGCTGCTCAGGTTGGCAAAGACTGAGTTTTAGTTGCATTGACAGCTAAGTATAATCTAGATCTGCAGGGAACAAAAGTCTGTGTCTCAATAGTTTTCACCACTTCTAGTTAAAAGGAAAGCGCATTTTAAAAGCTGATGCTCAACAACAAGCCCAGCAAAAACAGAGGAGCTATTTATAAACCAAGCCTCTGAAACAAGAATATAGAAACCCTCCAGATACATAATGATTCTTTTTTTTTTAAAAAAGGTGATTATGACAATATGCAGACATGAATTAAGAAAGATAAACTTACTGAAAAAAATATATAAAACCTACATATATTTTATAAAAAAAGAAAGAGTAGAAAATATGCATACAGAGGAGCAAGAGAAGTAATCTGCTTGTCCCACGGGCAGAAGAACAAGGTTACTGCAGCTTTCTGTGCATGGAAAGCTAGACCAAGTGTGAAGGGGGAACGTCACAGTGGGAGCAGCTAAATATAACTTAGAAATCCCATCTCCTGGTACACCGCAGAGTTCCTTAAAAAAGGCTTCCGAACGTAAAGGGAAGAAAGAAAAAAAAAAAGAGGTTTAAGGATTATGAAACAGGAAGGAAGCCAAGTAGGACACCATGATGACGGAGGTGATGATTGTCCCCAGAGCAAGGACGTGCGGCTGAGGGTGTGAGTCCCTTCTCGGTGTTTATAGAAAGAGATTAATTGTTCCATATCCTGAACCCTAGTGGGCAGGTTGGAAACGTTTCCACACAGAGTGGTCAATACCAAGGCCTCCCAAGTAGACAAAGGACTACGTTAAATGTCCAGCCATCATTTAGGGGAGAAAGACTGTCACCCAAAAGAGCTGAAAACATGAGAAGAAAATTAGGTAGTTATTGACCAGATGTCCAACCCTCTTAATGCAACTAGCCACTGTCTGAAAGAATGAATCTGTACACGTATTATTCTTGGGTATTAAAAGATTCTACAGGAAGGTCCCAGGTGGTGGTAGTGGTAAAGAACTCAGCTGCCAAAGGAGAAGGCATTAAGAGACTCGGGTTTAATCCCTAGGTCGGGAACATCCCCTGGAGGTGGGCATGGCAATCCACTCCAGTATTCTTGTCTAGAGAACCTGATGGGCAGGAGAACCTGGAGGACTACAGTCCACAGGGTCACAAAGAGTCGGACGAGACTGAAGCAAGCAACTTACATGCACACTCACAGGAAGACCAGGGTATTACAGTACAGTGAGTCACTTTCTTTTTACTTTCTATTGGAACATAGTTCCTTTACAATGTTAAACATTAGTTTCTAGTGTACAGCAAAGTGAACCACCAATAAGTATACATATATCCACTGCTTTTTTCTTTTGGATTTCCCATTTTGGCCACTGCAGATCACTGAGTAAAGCTCCTTGTGCTATACAGCAGGTCACTGTACCACGTGCAGCAGATTTGCCAAACATCTAGTGAAGAATAATGAGCTGGAGCAACACTGGGCTTTTTAAGGAAAGGCAAAACCCTCCAACAAGAAGTGTATTTCCCCATGAGTTAACAATGCTCTTTAATAATTCAGTGAAATACTTACTGAGGACCTCACATTGTTTGCAGTGTCAGGTACAAGGGATACAGCTGTAAACAGAGGCAGATTCTGCTCTCATGGACCTTATATTCTAATAGGAGGAAGCATACAATTTAAATAAATTGACAAGGAAACTTTGCATGCCTGCTCAGTTGCTAAGCCATGTCTGACTCCGTGAGTCCATGGACTATAGCCCACCAGGCTTCTCTGTCCACGGAATTCTTCAAGCAAGAATACTGGAGTGGGTTGCCATTTCCTTCGCCCGTTGATCTTCTTAACCCAGGGATCAAACTCAGGTCTTCTGCACTGCAGAAAGATTCTTTACCATCTGAGCCACTGAGGAAACCAATAAATCATATCAAAATGTAAAATTTATAAAAAGTAGTAGAAAATAATTGAAGTAGCTACTTTAAAAAAGGGGACCAAGAACACTTCTCTGAGAAAGTGACATTGAAGGTGTTCACAGAGAGGTGAGAGGAGTTGCCCATTCCAAGGCCTGGGGGAGGGAATTCCAGGCAGGGGGAGCTCATGCAGAAACCACTGCCCACTCACCAGAGAGAATGAGCTTCTGACCTGGAGAAACAGAAAGCAGGACAGTTGAGGTTGGAATGTGGTGAGCAAAGGAATATTTGGAAAATGATTTATTCATTCACATCTACTTCCAGCACTTAGGGCATGGAAATACTTTGGCCACCTGACAGAAAGAGCCAACTCACTGGAACAGACACTGATGCTGGGAAAGATTGAAGGCAAAAGGAGAAGGGGGCGGCAGAGGATGAGATGATTAGATAGCATCACCGACTCAATGGACATGAATTTGAGCAAACTGGGGGAGATGGGAAAGGACAGAGAAGCCTGGCATGCTGCAGTCCATGGGGTCACAAAGAGTCAGACACGACTGAGCGATGGAACAAAAACAAGGTATAGAGTGAAGCAAAACTGATGAAATTCTTGTCTTCATGAAGATCAGCTTCCAGTGGAGTCTCTGGTGGGAACGGAGAAGAAAACAAGCCTAAGGCACATGGTCTGGGACTTCTGGATCACAATAAGAGAATATTTTCTCAAGATATTGCAACAAACATTTTGCCTGCCCCTTGCCTTCACCTTGGCACACCTGATTCTACCACAGCTCTCATGAACAAATGAACGCAACTTGTGAGAGTGAAAGGGTCTATGTGACAACACTGAAAAAGCTCAGAGAAGGGGCCAAAGGGTCCACTTTACTGAAAGTCAGGCCCTGGGATTAATTATAAGCATTGCTGATTACACAGGAGCCTTTACAATGGGAGAGACCTGTCTTCAGCACAACTGTTCATACTACAGGAAAGGATTTGCTTTTCTTGACACCAATGCCTCTGCCAGTTCCACTATTCAAGCACTTCTGGAAGCCTCATTTACCAAAACAGGATCACATATGAAACTACATGGAGTCAAAGAACACTTTAGTGGCAAAGGGAGTGAAACAGCAGGAAGCAGGATCAAAGATTTCATTGATTCAATTCTGTGCTGCATTACATGAATGAAGCCAACCTACCAGGATGTTGGAAAGGTCTTTCTAAGCTTTGTTAAGGGACAGGCTGGGTGTTTCCAAGATACTGTATATTCACTGAACCAATGACTTATATGTGATGTTGTGTCACCAAAAACAAGACTGAGCAATGTAAGGGATGGACTTCAGCAGATGCTCTTCTGTGCCCCACACCATATCCTCATGGTCCAGTGTATTTCAGCACACTCTGATAGACAGCTTTTAGCACACTACCAGTATGTGGGAATACCAAACCACCTTACCTGCCTCCTGAAAAACATGTATGCAGGACAAGAAGCAATAGAACCAGACATGGAACAATGGGCTGGTTCCAAATTGGGAAGTGAGTATGTCAAGGCTGTATATTGTCACCCTGCTTATTTAACTTATGTGCAGAGTACATCATGAAAACTGCTTGGCTGGATGAAGCACAAGCTGGAATCAAGATTGCCGGGAGAAATATCAACAACCTCAGATATGCAGATGACACCACCCTTATAGCAGAAAGTGAAAAGAAACTAAAAAGCTTCTTGATGAACGTGAAAGAGGAGAGTGAAAAAGTTGGCTTAAAGCTCAACATTCAGACAACTAAGATCATGGCCGCTGGTCCCATCACTTCATGCCAAATAGATGGGGAAATAATGGAAACAGTGACTTTATTTTCTTGGGCTTGAAAATCACTGCAGATGGTGACTATAGCCATGAAAGTAAAAGGAACTTGCTCCTTGAAAGAAAAGCTATGACCAACCAAGACAGCATATTGAAAAGCAGAGACATTAATTTGCTGACAAAGGTCCATATAGTCAAAGCTATGTTTTCTCCAGTAGTCATGTATGGATATGAGAATTGAAGTATAAAGAAAGCTGATGCTTTTGAACTGTGGTGTAGGAGAAGACTCTTGAAAGTCCCTTGAACTGCAAGGAGATCAAACTAGTCAATCCTAAAGGAAATCAGTCCTGAATATTGATTGGAAGGACTGATGCTGAAGCTGAAGCTCCATTACTTTGGCCACCTGATGCAAAGAGTCAACTCATTAGAAAAGACCCTGATGCTGGCAATGATTGAAGGCAGGAGGAGAAAGGGATGACAGAGGACAAGATGTTTGGATGGCATCACCAACTAAACAGAAATGAGTTTGAGCAAGCTCCGGGAGATGATGAAGCCTGGCATGCTGTAGACCACAGGGTCAAAAAGAATCAGACAGGACTGAGCAACTGAACCAAAAGCACACGGCCTGTATCCTATCTTAGGAGCCTCCAGGGAGTCCCAGAGCTTCAGTGCATTCTCTGAAGCCACAGCCTGACTGGAAGCATAGCCGCAAAGAGCCGAATGTCGTCTTTAACCCACAGGGCCTGGGGATGGCAGGTAAATGTCCCAGCTTCCCACCCTCTGAAGAACCTCCTACTAGGCATTTCCCACGGCCCCTCAGATCCCCAGTGACGCTGTGCCCAGTCATCCATCACACTGCAAGCTCAGCTCCCCAGTCTACTGGCGTTCCTTCCTTCCATGTCCCACTCTCCCAGCTCCCTCATTGTTTCCCAGCATCACCTCCCAAACTTACTACTAGGAGACTACCTCTCTGGCTCTGTTTACGAAGAATTGGAACAAAGAAAGTGGCTCAGGGACTAGCATGCATACATCAAACTGTGTCAAGGATGAGAAACCAAGGAGATGTAGCGGTGTACAGTGACATGTTAGGAAGTTCAAGAAAACGCATTGCTAAGTATAAGCATTGATAGTCTCAAGATGCAGAAGTATGGGGATTAAAAAACAAAAACCTAAATATGTAAAATGAAGACTCCAAAATATCTGCTGTGAGAAACGTAAGGAATCTGAAACTTCCCACATATTACTGTCTGAAGAAACAGTCCCGAATGAACAACTTCAGTGAGAGCAGCAAACAAAACTGTAGAGACGGTCAGGACTGTTTGGATGTATAATTTAGAAAAAAAAAAAATCCACTCTTACATGATTTTGGGTTGGCCAAAAAGTTTGTTCAGGTTTTCCTTAAGATTTTACAGGGCTTTGGAATATTAACATCTGCAAAACTGTTATCAGTTGTAATGCAAACGGACACTAGACATGGAACTAGAGTCTGGATTTGATTCTTGGCATGACAGGTACTTTCTGTTTGACCCTGGGTGACCATTCTGAGCTTGGGTCTCCTTTAACTGAAACACATAAAAAGGGACTATTGAAATAGGAACTTCATCAGAGTGAATGCGATCAAAATTTTAACTGTTGTCCTTATATAGTTTGACGAGCACCAAGGAATATCTAATGGAACTAACGACTGATTAGAAGTTGACACTGAAGGAAAGTTAAGAGATTTGCCAGGCTGACATATATGGACTGCATGAAATGAGAGAAAAAATAATTTCCACAAAACAACTGATATGTTGTATGAAGTGAATGTTGACTAATTTCTCAATTTTGAAATATAAAGCTGAGGGTAGTTTTTTCCCCAAAATGAATAAAATTAGGACAAATAAGATAAAGCATTCCATATAGTAGTGAGAAAAGTATGAAATTCATTTTCCCAAAGAGGTGACAGGAATTTAATCGGTGTTTGTGCCATTTGGGGAAAGGAAGTCATGGCATACTACTATAGGGAGAGGATCTACCAAGACTTTCCTGATGGCAAAGGGTCTTAATGAGGCAATCACCAGGGATGTTGGTTAACTCCGCTCATTGCCTTATTTAATTTTTCACAATCTTGCCATGAATACTTTCATGAGACACAGAATGTATTTAAAGAAAGAGCATTAATAACAGTTTTTCATTTCAGTTAGTAGGATCATTAAATAAAAATTCATAGTTTCACTAATTCAACTGACATTTGTTGAGATGGAATAAAAAAAATGAAAGGATATCTTTGAAGACGAAATTGCTCAAAGGTTAGGGGCAATCTGCTTTTGCTATTAGTAAAATTCAAGGCCTGTTAGGGGGAGAAGAAAAATTATAATACCAATTCAGAAAATAAAATTTCTGTTTTTTTCAAAGGAACTAACACAATAAAGCTGCATGTCCTTAAAAGGCAAATTTCTTCCCCTCCCTATGTCTTGAAGGATTCTGGCTTGAAAAATGGCTAGATAAACTATCAAGTCATTCTATCAGTAAGTAACAATGCTTTATTATATGTAGAGGCTGAGAGAATGATTCAGTACAACTAAAGTTGAGTATTCCTACAAAATCCAAGACAATGTACTGCTTCCCCCCCCCAACTTTTCTTTCTACCTAGTGTTCCATCACTAATAACAGAAGAACTACATTTGGAGTTGATATTAGTTACTTGATAATTTACTAGTAATCTTCATTGTATTATGTATAGCACTTCTCCATGGTTTTAAAAGGAAATGGGGAATATGACATTTGCAAGGTAAACTCAGGCATTTCAGCCATCATTCTGTTTTACAAAAAGGATCAAAGCAGCATTTGGGGAACAGAATAAATGACAGAAAAGTTGCAGAACTATGTCAATAAAAGTGACATTTCAGAGATCCAAGAGGATATCAATTAATATGAACATTATCACTTCACTTCTTGATAAATTACATTATCATGATTCATGTTACTATAGATGAATAACTATTTTCATCTTTTTTATTATTATTGCTACTTTCTTGGAAGGTTGTTTTCTAGCCACCCAGAATTCTCAGTTCTGATAGGGGTCCTTGAAAACAGGATGGTGACACACACAAAATATCATATTTCCTCATTTTGCTTTGGTTGTTGGCTTGTTGTTTGTTTTGGGGGAGTTTTCTTGTTGCTGTTGCTGATTATTTTTGCTGTTTTGACTTGTACCCTGAGGATTTTGGAGTTTTCTCACAACCTTGTACAAAGACAAGCATTCTTTCAAAGTGGATGTTGTTTCTTCAAAAAACTTGCCTTTGAAACTGAGACCTCAAGGAAATGACTCTGAATTCAATGAGGAAGAGGCAGAAGGAGAAGGATGACTTATTTACCTCTCCATGGATCTCAAAATACCTGAAATCGTGCATTTTCCATAATCAAGGATCTCCCATGAGTTGAACGAGACAGTTTAACTTGTGGTTTAAGTTTGACAAGAACACTTTTTAGATGGTCAAAAATAAGGTTTTATGAATTTTAGATTTTGATATTCATAAATGTCCCCTCTCAAAGACTTCCTGATTTCCAAATTAATAGTAAATGTGCCTAATTTACCCATAGAATTATAAAAAAAAAGAGAATAAATGAATGAGTGAATGAAAGAAAGTATGAGTAAAATCAAATGTTTAAAAGCTTCCTTTCCATTTTGACCTGATAATTCAGAATTTGGTAAAACCTCATCTACCCAGATTCTATACTATCTAAACTTAAATTTCTAGATGAGAAAGAACACTGCTTTCAATGAGAAAGCTAGAACAAAGGCTGAGTTTTGCCTAGTTCTTGCTTTGCTTTTTCTTTGGCTAACAGACTTTGGGTAAATCATTTAACATTTCTGTGCTTTAATATCTTCATCTGTTCAGACCAGCTCTGAATAAGATCAGGTTATTTTTTAGTACTCATTTTGTGTCAAGATTCTGTAATTAAAGATCAAGAGAAAAGCCACCATTAAGTTTCATTTACCAACTAGGTCAAATTATTGTAATTCTAAATGGCAATATAAAAAATAGTTTAAGGTTTTGTAAAAAGGGCACATATTAATATTTTTAAATTATATTCTTTTTTACACAAGAAGACTTTTTTACACAAGACTCCCCAAGTATTTAAGTGCAAACTGTAAACGTACAATCTCTGATTTTATTCTGTTTCCTTATATCGTAGACATGGTATAGCTGATGGATATGGCATCACAAGATTAAATATACACAGTGATATTCTGGAGTAGGAGCTGGTTTAATATTTTTAATTTTAAATGTCTTCTCAAGACTAAAATTGCTCAGAGACATGAGGCCTCAACACATATCCCAATTTCAATGACTCATTTGTTGTAACTATATCTGCTTCCAGAAAAGTAGAAGTTCTGTGAAATTTCTACTAACTATTCTTTTTGATTTTCCATTTTGTATTAGGTAAAAGGTTCCAGCACCTTCACCATTTTCACATTTTCTGTACCTAAGAGGATATGGGGGAACGGCACTAAAATAGGCGGGGATGGTATTCTGATACTCTAGTGCAGTGAAATGTGATGGGAAAAAAAGCAACCATCCAACGGGATGTCCTCGAGAAGGAAAATGATTTTATCGCATGACTGCCTACCTCATTACAAAGTGAAATCCACCGCTATACATTTTTGTGTGAGCCTTCATCTTCTGCTGTACAGGAAAGCAACTCCCTTGGTTTCCCGTAACAGTTGTTATCGTGAATCTATCAAATATTTTGTTTCCACTTTTACCTCTCTCACTCTCTGTCTCCAGGTCCTTCTGAGGCAATTGCAAAAGAGGAATGAAAGATTCTGTCTCCTGACTCTTTCATTAGTTATTTATTTATATCTGCTATGGGGAAGAAGATTGTGGAAACTGTGAGAGCAATTCACACATCAATGTTTTAAGAACTTATACATAAATGGGACTGCTGCAGAAACACATCTTCCCATAGGCACTAATTAAAAAGCAATAAGTTTGCTTGAGTAGCAGTTTTCTTCTGTTTCTTTTCCTCTGTACCAGATGTGCGCCTTATCCTTTTAATCTGAACATTATCCCTGCTCAAAATCAAAAATAAAACAAAGTACACTAAAGGAAGGCAGAGAATAATATTAACCAACTTTGAAAAGAAAATTTCCCCCACTAAACTTGCTGCACTCTTGGAAAATGCTACGAAATAGCAGCTTTTAGACCCCTGAAATACTAGATAATAATATTTCTGAAGAAAGACCACTACTGGAGCCTATGACAAAATTTGCTTGGCCTCTACCTCCGTGGACACTATGAAGCATTTCCAGATGCTGGTCAAGATTAAAGTTAGAAATGTTTTAGCAACACCATGTCTGTGTTTATCATGTGACTTTACTTCAAGGTCACAAAGAAGAAAGAAAATACATATGGTCTGCTGGGTGCAGATTGTTTCAGAATGTAAGAGCCCTAAATTGTTGCATGTGCTGAGTTTAAATTTAGCACAAAATTCATATTCAGTATGTTTAATAAGGAAGAAAAAAAAAAAACCAGAAGCAGACTAGCTCCACTAAGGAGGTAAGAAGGAAATAATATTATTAATTCATCTATTCAATTAATGAATTATTGAAAGATTCAGTGTTAAGCAATTGGAGGATTCAATGATTTTTTAAGTATGATTCCTGTAGGAGTTTACAACATCTAGACGGTAAATTTGAAGATACGATTATCCCTTGCTGGTCAGGAGTTCAGAATGTACACGGTGCTGTGAATGCCAAAGGAAACTCCTTCAAGATGGCAGTACAACAATGGTGTATACTGTGGTCGAGGGGCAAAAACCAAGTAGGGGCATGAAGCAACTGGGAGCAGGGGAACGGGAGAAATGAATGACCTGGATGAAGACTTATTCAACCTAGTGCAGCAGGGCGAGATGGGTGGATGGCATCACCAACTCAACAGATGTGAGCGTGAGCAAACTCCGGGAGATGGTGAGGGACAGGGAAGCCTAGTGTGCTGCAGCCCATGGAGTCGCAAAGAGTCGGACACAACTGAGCGAATGAACAACAAAAACAAATGCAATCTTCAGAGCAGAACTCTCTGGGAGACAGTCCACTGGAACAAATTTCACTGCTAAAGCAACCTAGACTGAAAGTGAAAGAGATGTTCGGTTGCTCAGTTGTGTCCAGCTGTCTGTGACGCCATGGACTGCAGCCCACCAGGCTCCTCTGTCCATGGGATTCTCCAGGCAAGAATACTGGTGTGGGTTGCCATGCCCTTCTACAGGGGATCTTTCCAACCCAGGGATCGAACTTGAGTCTCCTGCACTGGATGCATATTCTTTACCATTTGAGCTACCTTGACTAGTGATTCTGAACTAGAGGCTACATATAATATGAGGTAAGATTCAAGAGCGTGAGGGGTAGAGGCTTGCAAATGACTGAGTGGTTGAAATTTTTCTTACTATTTAGCTGATGGGAGGCCCTGAGCAAGTACCTCTCTGTGCTTTCCACTTCCCTTCTGTAAATCAGGGAGATAACTTTACCTCTTGTGAGTGTTGAAGGACTGAAGAAAGAATGTCATACATGGAATGCTGTGAAAAGAGCCTGGCTGCTCAGTAAGAGAGTATTGCCTTTCAGGCCTGTCCTGCTCCTCTGCACATTGTACCAGGCTTCCTGAGCGCCCACCTCCAGTGCCCCTCTCCTGTTCTTCTCAACCTCAGGCCATGTTCCACTGTCTATCACAATTTAAAACATTACTGCTCCCACTGGACACAATGTTTACTCATTTTGCCTGTTTGTATACTTGATTGTTCTGTATTTGCCTTCCTTATAAGTCCTGTGAGGATATGGACTGGCCTAGGTTTGGTGTCTGAAACATAGATGTTCAATTAATGTTTCTTTCCATCTGGTCAAGGCTATGGTTTTTCCAGTAGTCATGTACGGGTGTTACAGTTGGATGGTGAGGAAAGCTGAGTGCTGAAGAATTGATGCTTTGGAATTGTGGTGCTGGAGAAAACTCTTGAGAGTCCCTTGGACTGCAAGGAGGTCCAACCAGTCCATCCTAAAGGAGATCAGTCCTGGGTGTTCATTGGAAGGACTGATGTTGAAGCTGAAACTCCAACCCTTTGGCCACCTGATGCGAAGAGTTGACTCATTGGAAAAGACCCTAATGCTGGGAAGGATTGGGGGCAGGAGGAGAAGGGGAAGGGGAAGACAGAGG
Organism: Antilocapra americana; assembly: GCA_007570785.1. Classification (NCBI taxonomy): domain Eukaryota; kingdom Metazoa; phylum Chordata; class Mammalia; order Artiodactyla; family Antilocapridae; genus Antilocapra; species Antilocapra americana. The sequence goes on from ML663573.1 coordinate 9,726,935, forward strand.
ATGAGATGGTTGGATGGCATCACCGACTCGATGAACATGGGTTTGACTGGACTCCGGGAGTTGGTGATGGACAGGGAGGCCTGGCGTGCTGAGACTCATGGGGTCGTAAAGAGTTGGATGTGACCAAGCAACTGAACTGAACTGAACTGAAACCATCACAATGATGATAGCTTGCCATGACAAAGCTCTTTTTTTTGTGCTAGCTAGTCTTCTCCAAATTTTAAATACAGTAGTATTCTTTACTCTGATAGCAACCCCAAGACACCTATTACATAGGTGAGTGCTGTTTCTGTTCCCGTGTTACAGATGAGTTCAGGAAGATTAGAAAACTTGCCCAAAGTCCCAAAAGAAGTAGCAGAGGTGAGTGGGAAACCCAGCAATCTGACTCTCGAAATTCATTTCCTTAGTCATCAAGCTATTTGACTCTGAATGGCCAAATGACAGAAATGAGCAGGGTACTGCCTGGAGGGTTGACGAGCTAGAGGGCAGAAATGGCCCCCAAGTTACCAAGAGATGGGAGAAGGGGCAGTACTAAGAGACAAGAAAAACTTGTAATTTCTCATTTTTTATAGAACTCCAGTGGCTGAAGACACCTTATCTATAACTGGAAAGAAGACTCTGTGTGTGTGCTGTGTGTGTGTGCACATCATATAATGAATGGCTTGCCAGTTACCTAAATCTTGCTCCTTCAATCCATTAGAGCCAGGTGGGTCAATGGAACACAGATTGATTGGGTTTGAATTTTGGCTCTTAGTAGCAACTAAACTCTACACAACTTATTTACTTACTTATCTCACCTGGAAAATGGGGATTATAAAGTACCTTCACCATAGATCTGTGATGAGAACCAAATGAGAAAACAGTGCTAGAACAAATGGAGCTCTTAAAATTATCACTCTGAATGCTCTGGTCCCTTGGTCTGGTCTATTAGTCATGGATGTTGCTTTTCGAAATTGTCAGGAAATTAATGGAAATTCATTGGAATTGGAAATTAATCCATGATTTGTATGCAGAAGAAGAAATACGGAAGGGACAGAAATGAAGAGGGTGCATGCCAGTGAAGGGGTAGAACGCTCAAGAAATTGAACCGGCTGAAGACAGTACAAAGTTGAGTTCTTGGCTGAAGAGTAACAAAGGCGTTGTCCAGGACAGGAGAGGTCCACCCAGGCCAGAGACAGCGGGCGAACACACAGAATGGACTGGGAGTGGGATACAGGGTCTGGACCCTGCAGACACTCGAGGAGCGGATGAGGTTGAGGGCTGCAGGTGGGCAGCTTATATATCCTCCTTCCAATGGGCTGGTGCTTGCTATTCTCTCTTGGGATTGACACAGTACGTGGGACCGCCTCCTGCGTCATGTCTTAGATGGTCTCTACCTTGGTAATTCCAAGCCCTCTAGCCCCAGGGTCCTTTACAACTCACCTCTATCAGCAAGTGCACAGGCCTTCTCTTGAGCACTGCCCCCATCTTTAGACACCACCCTGCAACATTCACATTCCATCATCTGCCCCTAGCACTGTGCAGTCTACACCTCCATCAACCTCCAACACTGAGCCATAACACCTAGTATTTTTTTGAAGACCTAAGAGATGAATTTTGCCCTGTTGGTTAATGTGAGGTACCTCACTGTTTGTAATAACCAGAGATTTGCAATGAAAACTCGATAAAGACCAATAATACCTTCCCTGCTGGTAACTTTTGATAGCAGTGGGCAGCTCCATGTGTAGTGGGTCCTTGACATTTTGAGGTAGCTGTTTGGACGTAGTTTTTTTGTTTTAAACAAAGGCAACACTGATTAAAAAGCTTAGTCACAGCCTCAGGGCAGTCTGGCCTAGAAGCACTGGTTTATTTTCACTGAGAATGTGTGATCTAGATGTAGGCATCTCCATCACCTTCATCTCACACTCTTAGCAGGAAGGAAGAGGGACAGGCTGATAACCCCTCTGGTGGCAGACCCCTCAAGTTCAAATGCTGGCTCTGCCTCTGTCTAGCTGTGACTTTGGGGAAATTAGCTCCTTTGTCACGAAGATAGAAATATAATATTACCCTTTAAGGTTGAGAGGAACAAATGAGGAAATGAGCATAGAGTGCTTGGTCAGGGCAAACGCCTAGTAAAGTTAGTTAGGCAGCTCAGCGTTAGCTATTCCCTTCAGCAGCGTCAATCCATGAGATGTAGGCCACTGTGCTTAGGCCTTGGAAATAAGCCGCATTCACAGATTTCTGTGGGTCATTTTTTAAGCACTGCCGTATATCCTGCCCAGTGCATGGCCCTTATCACTTAGGGCAAATGCTACAGGGGAAGAGGGCAGTGAGGAATCAAATATAATGAGCAATCTGTGAACAAATATACAACGTCTGCTTTTTAAGTGCACTTTGCATGCAGTTTAAAGTTAGAAATACTGAAATTACAGGATTAAAAACATACTTGAGAAAGGTGGTGGGCTGCCCCCAAATGGGTCTTCTCTTGTAAGAAATACTCCCATAGATGGAAAATCCGTATCTTTGTAATTTACTGATGCAGAAATGATTTACTGATCCCTTCCCAACAGCATACAGAAAATAACATTTATCCACACACATTAAATATGAGGTAGCTGAATGGCAAGTCCCTGCCCTCACCTCTGTCCAGGCAAATTCTGCACTTATGAGCTTCTTATCTTTGGGTCTGAGTGTGCACCTAAACAATAATTTGTTTTTAAAATCCACAGATTCAACATTCTCTTTCACTTAAGTTGGGTTTTCCTCATTCGAGATGCCCTAACTCTGGTGTTGAAATACTGTTTCTCCCCATAATACGAAACACATGGTATTTTAAAGATCTCCGACTGCTTGGGTTACGGTGCCGTATCTCATCATTTATCCAGATCACTATCAACTTTGGCTTCACATCAGAATTCTAATCAATTTTGTATCCTTGTTCTGAGCGTGTTTCTTATTTTTCACCTCTAGTCAGGTGCTCATTCCCTTGTTCTTTGCTCTTGTTCATTTCACACACAACTAGTCCCATCAAAGGAAACACATCCTTATCCAATCTGCTGTGTTTCATCAATGAATCTTCCAAACAGAAAGTCATTGTGTCCTTCCCAGTTCAGAAATACTAACTGCAGACACTTGAAGTAAAATTAAAGGCTAATATTTAACACCATTTCATATACAAAACCAAACTGTGATGCAGCTGGAGAGGTGCTGAGAGTTTCTAGATAACCCAGAAATTATTTGACTTCTTGAGGCAAATTTCTCCATCTCTGAGGCTCTAGGCTCTCTAGTAAGAGAAGAGAGAAACCTCATACTCACAGGACGTTGACTGCAGACTCAAGTATTCTTTAGCCCACAAGTACATTAATCAGAGCTATAAGTTCAAGGGAGGGAAACCAGCTCCAGCCATCTTATGTCACCTGGGAAATGACCCTGGTGCAACAGGAACCTTCAAGTCCACCTCCAGGCAAGCTATCCCAGAGGCCACCAAGCCAAAAGACTCTCAGATCGAACTGAAATGCCTGAATCACATGGCTTTCTTAAAATCAGTTTAAAGCATAGCTTGAGAAGAAAAGGTGAAGATATAAATAAGCACACATACATTTAGGATACGATGCAAACAGAATAGGGCCCGCAGGCAGAAGGGGCACACACCTGCTCTGTCAGAGAGACAGAGGGACGAGGTATATACAAATATAGATTTATCCTGTTAATTAGCCTGATGAACAATCACAGATTCTGTGTTTTCTGGGCAGGGGAAACATGGGTCCAGAACAGACATCAGCAGTGGGTGACCAAATCTTGACTTCCTGCCTACAAAATGCTGATGTCTATTTAGTGTATCTGAATATTTAGCGGCTCATATATTTTGCCTCACATATATGTAGGACCAAGGTGCCTCAGGAATATTGGGGAGCTCCTGGTACATTCACTCCACTTCCCATTGAACACACACATGCTCCACTTGCTAACTACATATTGTATACTCAACACATGCCATCAATTCTGCTTTCTAGTTACTGAAAACTCCCTAAAGTTTTGTCTGTCTTCTACAAACTACAAGCTAGTGTGCTCAGTCACTCAGTTGTGTCTGACTCTTGGCAACTCTTTGGACAGGAGCCCACCAGACTCCTCTGTCCACATGAATTTTCAGGCAAGAACACTGGAGTGGGTGGTCACTTCCTTCTCCAGGGGATCTTCCCGACCCAGGGATTGAACTCTCATCTCCTGTGTCTCCTGCACTGAAGGGAGATTCTTTACCTGCTGAGCCACTAGGAAAGCCCAAGTTCATTCATATACCATAGAATCAAATACCCAGAAAAGCAACTGCCTACTACTTGTTGCATAAAAAAAACACATTGAAAGGATGTTGAGATCCCATAGAACCTCTGAGTAACGGGAGGATGGGGAACACAGTAAGAACCAAGGGAATGTCATACTTCAGAGTCTAGTATCTCTGCCGATGTCAGTACAGAGGCAAAAAAATAAAAAAAAACCGCCAGTGCCCCATCTTGCTGTATCACTCACTGAAGACTGAAGTTCCAGCAGTAACCTTCATACAATATGAGCCCCTGTTTTATCCCTGCTTCTGGATGTACAGATGGCAAGAGCAGGAGAATCTGGTTCCATGAATTCCATGATGGGCAATGGCCTAGGCCTCTCAAGGCTACATAAACCAGGGTGTTCCCAAAAGAAGATGGAGATGTCAGACAGATGATAAATACCCCAAATGCAGAGCATGTAACCAGTGTTCCTGTTTAATATCTCATAGAGGCCAATGACTCTAAAAACCATCTATATGCTGATGAGTTGAAATTTATCTCAATTTATATCACGTGTATCAGCAAACTAAAAATCCATTAACCTTCTGTAAACGTTCAAAACCATTTCAGTTCCCTACACACACCAAAAAATATCTGACCTTCTTCCCATCTTCCTACACAGCTATCTCCTCAATCCAGCAAAATATATAATGGAATAAATTATAAATCTATGCATCTTTGGCATCATGCTTATATCGCTCTTTTAACCTTGGGTGAATCCTAATCACTCTACTTCAAAACACATCCCATAAAATCCAAGCTCTTTCATCCTAACTAAGCCAGCACTCCCATCTCACTCTTTCCCTTTATCAAGTGCCTCCTCAAGCCACTTGCTGTCGTTATATATCTTCTGGTTTATTTCTATATTCCCCACATAAATAATTTTAAAGCCATGAGGAAGTCGTTTTGCTCACTGTCTTCTTAAAAAAAAATCTACTATATTCCCAGGAACTAGAAAATAGTGAATGCTTCATAAATTATATTGTGCAGATATAGGATAGAGTTATGCAATTCTGTTGCAAAACAAGGCCTTGGCGATCATAGGTAAAAACTAAGACCAAAGAACATTAGTCTCTGATTCTGTGGCTGTAGAAAACGCTTGCCCGTAGGTGTATTCGATGGGATCAGTGCGGTGGGTGTCTCTCCCAGGGACACCTCAGTGTACAGGTGACCTACAACCCACAGGGCCCAAGGCAGCTGGCACGGAGGACTGAAGTCCGTCAGCCCCGGTGCTGCACCACTGTGGCAGCAAGCCCGGCCCCCTCCTCTTCCTCCTTACACCTGGGAAGGAGCTATTACCTCTCCAGTCATGAACTCCCCGAGGGCTGGGGTCGATATCCAGTCTCACTAAAGAGCTATGCTGCCCTGTCTCCAGACATTTTCCCCAACAAAAGATGTTCCGGAAGCCAAGCTGTACGTGCTGTCTCTCATTCCCCAGTTATTGACAGATGTCTGCTCAATCCATAGAGATAAGAGTAGAAGCGTTACACTGTGTCTAATTAGCTGTGGGAAGGTTCCTCTTGGAATGTGGCAGTTAGAACACATCTTTGCCACAGTTACCTCTGAACTAAGCATCCAACCCTTCCCTTCTGAGCAGAGGAACAGCTGGAGCAAATAGAGTGTGCTGTATGTGGCAGGGTCTTTAAGGACTGAAAAACTTCCAGTGAGGGACCAGCTATTAGTTTGGAGGAGGCTGCAAACTCCAGCCAGAGAACAAGTGCCGATGACAAGCCAAGGAAAGTCTGCCAGATGAGTCGGCTGATGCTAGGCTTGCCTTTTCCGGAACTAAAAGGTAGATGAGGTCACAGTGCTTAAAACATATGAAGGGCCATCTATTGGCATAGGTAATACCAAGCAAGAGAAAGCCTACGAGCCAATCTTATACAAGAATTTATTGTAACAAGCGTCATATTTCTACACATTGGAAAAAATGATTATTTAATAAATAGTAACATCACAGAAAGCCATCCTTTCAAAAGAAATAAATTTGGGCTCCTTTATCATTCCACACGCAGAGAGAAATTTCAGACCAACTAAAATTTTTTAAATGTAGTCAATTAAAAAAATAGGAGATGTTTGTAAAATATACAAGTTTAGGAGAATTTTATATGCAAATACAGGAAAAAATATAGAAATATGAGATTATGTGAAAAATATTTCAGTGAGTCTAACAAGTGTTGTGTTAGTCACTCAGCCATGTCCGACTCTGCAACCCCATGGACTGCAGCCCATCAGGCTCCTCTGTCCATAGAGTTCTCCAGGCAAGAATACTGGAGTGGGTTGTCATGCCCTTCTCCAGGGGATCTTCTGACCCGAGGGTTGAACCCAGATCTCCTGCATTTCAGGCAGATTCTTTACCATTTGGGCCACCAGGGGAATCCCAAGTCTAACAAAGACACCGTAAATAAAAACAATAGACAACAAAAACTGTGTTTAGAAAATATATATGCAACTTGTACAGTAGATAAAAGGTTACTTTGCTATAAAAATACACACACACACACACACACACACATATATATAGATATAACTTATGATGTCATTTAAAAACTATTATAATACAGAGGATCATATTTAAATGTTCAACAAACAGATAAAGTGAAAATTAAATTATAAGAATATTTCATTTAGGTTAATAAAACTGGGAACATAAATAATGAAAACATTTTTTAGGGGAATAAAAGCAATCAAATACTAACAGCAAATATGACTGCTATAGCTTTTTTAACACAATCTTGCAACTAATTCAAATTAAAAATATACATACCCTTCAACCCAGAGATCTACCTCTTTGGAATTAGCTCTTTAAAAATATCAGAACTTAAGGGTATCAGGATGCATACTATGTACACACACATAAATACATGCACATATACACACATCCCCACTCACTGAATCACTAACTTCTTTATCTTTCGCTCTTTTACTCTTCCTCACACACACACACAGACACACACACACACACAACCTGGAAATGAAATATATGCTATCAACAGATCAGTAGGGAAATGTTTATAGCATTATAAGAAAGTATAGAATATTATGCAACTATTAGAAAATAAAAATAGAGAACCAGAAAAATTAACTTTAAGAGAATAAAGCATTTTCCAATGAGAAAAACAAATCTAGGGAAAAAACCCTACATCTACATATAAGAATATGAATAAATTCAAAGATTTAGATTCTAGCAAGAATGGTCACTAAAATGTTAGCAATGGTTAGATACAAGGTTTCTACGTCATGCTTCTCCATATCTTTCAAGTGCCTTATAGTGAGAATGTATTATTTATATAATAAAATTTAACCAAGCTTTTTACAATACAAGAAGGCACTAGCAAAACTATACCTTATTTTTCTTATATGTCTTATCTACAAGACGTATTTCAAAAAAACTTACTTCTTCCATCAGTTACTAGTCAAACAAAAATGAAAAATTACTTACAGCCCAATATTTAAAAGAAACTTGATATAATTTAGCAAAACTGAAAGCAAGGCACATGTCCTCTTTGTGCCTTCCAACTATTCCAAGAATAGACGAAGGAGACAGAAGTTTGGCTGTACATTTAATAAAGAAAACAAATTAAAGGCGAGTGTTCTGCATTGGGACACTGGAATCTCAGTGGCAGCTGCCAAATTAAAAAAATAAATAAAATGCCATAGATCAAGCTGCAGCGGCAGCCCTCTGCCCGGAGCCAGCTCCACAGGCCCCCAGCCATCCTCACTGCGGCCCGCGCGGGGGTGCCCTTCATTTCTCTTTGAGTGTGGCCGGGCCTCTTGAAGGGGAACACTAGAGAGGCATTAAACGCCAGGAAGCAATGCCATTAGGATTCTATTTGAAGATCCTCTTTTCCCCTCTAGGCTGAGAAGGCATCCTCTAACACAGCCTGCCTCCGAGTCTCCTCACCGGGATCGAAACGTGTCTGTGAGGCCGCTGGGCAGGAAGGACTCTTAGGGCACCTACCCTGTAGAGGTGCTTGAGAAGGAACCTGCAAGCCAGTTCTCCTTGCAGGCCATCTGCAGAATGTTAATCGTGAATTCTCAAACCCTTGGCGCAGAGCGGAATCTCATACAAACATCTCTCTTTCTGATAAACCAGTTTCAGCAGGTGAGTCTCTCCCAGCTTGGTTAATTCTATGGGAAAGATGGTAACACGTGGTCCCAAACCAGCTGCCCTTGGACTTCCCTGGGAGTCCGACTGGTTAAGAAAATGCTGGCAATGAATGCAGAGGCCTCAGGTTCAATCCCTGGTTGGGGAAATAAGACCCTGCAGCCAACAACAGAAACAGTAGTTGTCCCTGTGTGCCTGCGCTGCCTGCTCAGCAGGGATCTTGGTCCTGACTCAGGTGAGCCCCCATCAGGGCTGTGCTCCTGAGCTGAGCAGGTGTCATGTGTGACTCCCAGGGATTTTGGAGGTACCTAACATTCCTCTAGCTCAACTATCAACCTGCTTGTTTGAGGACAATTTGGCTGTTAATACTCAGCAGAATATTGCCATGTCTGTCAAAATACTGCGTGCGGACACGCCTCTGTGGTCAACAGCACCTACCTAATTCAATCATCGGCAGAAAGAAATGAGCCACCACTTGGGCTCTGGACCTCACTGAGATGAAAGGATCAGCCTCTGATCAAGAAATGTTTTTTCCAGGTGTTTGATTTCACTGAGTTGCATCATCTCTTTCTCTTCGGTCCTAAATGCAGTTTGAAAACCCAGCCTGCAGCTCAGTGATAGCTGACTGGATGCTGTCATGTTCTCTATTTGAATCTATATTTCTGCTGGCCAGACATTTTGGCCACCTAGACAAGTGCTTTATACATCTTGTGTCTTTAGCCCAAACCTTGCCATGCCCTCCCCAGGACATCTCTTGGTCTGCTTTAGCCACAACAGATGGAGCCCAGGTCTCCACCGGGTCTGGACCCCAAGGCTTGGACTGGAGGCTCTCGGGCTCACAGGGCGGCCTAGCAGCTACTGCTTTTCCTCCGACCCAAGCCCGAGGGGCTTTCCCTCCAGTTCCGACGAGCTCTGTCAGCCTCTAGCCCTCCAATCACAACGTAGGTGTTCTTGCCAGAAAAAGCCAATCTTGCTGACAGAAGTCAGAAGAGTGGTTACCTTAGGGGTATGAATAACTGAGTAGCAGGGGGCATGAGAGAACATTCTGGAAATGGTCTAAAATTATGTCTAGTTGAGGCTTATCTTAGTCAATAAGTAACAGTGTCACTGAAGATTTATGCCTCTCGCAGTACATCAACAAGAAGCCTGGACAGGATCACCTGTGCCAGAGTCCATCGTTGTTTGCCCACTTGGCTCATCCCTAAGGCTGCCATTGCCTCGATTTACAGATTTAACACGTGTAGAAAGTTTGCTCTTCTTCATGGAGCTCTTTTTAAATTTTTATTTTATTTTTAATTGGAGGATAATTACTTCTGAATGCTGCCTTCTTTCCCCTGCCATGCATCAACATGAATCAGCCAGAGGTGTGCATACGTCCCCTCCCCTCCTTCTAAAACCTCTCTCCCACCTTCTACCCCATCCCACCCCTCTAGGTTGCCACAGAGGACCAGTAACATCTCACACTGGTCAGGATGGCCATCATCAAAAAAATCTATAAACAATAAATGCTGGAGAGGGTGTGGAGAAAAGGGAACATTCTTGTACTGTTGGTGGAAATGTAAATTCATAGAGCTTTTGACCTTGTAAAACAAAAGCAAAGTAGCAAACGGAGAGAGCCCCACCAGGTGAACTAATGGCTTTGCATTCACCATCTGTTCCCCTTTTTCTTCCTTTTTCTTTTCAGCACAATAATTTCATTATGGAGAAAGTTCTCTTTGTCATTATTACTGGTGTGTGTGTGTGTGTGTGTGTGTGTGTGTGTGTGTGTGTGTGTAACAAAGACTATTTCCTTGAAATGCACACAGGATGTCACACCTGGAAGCCTTCGTGGTACATGCGAGCTTCACTGCACAGGCATACTTGCCTGTGGTTTTTCTTTATTGTGGTCCTTCAGATATAGTGACAATAATACAAACATATAGTCACACACTACAAGCCTTATTTAAATCGTACCAAATGAAATGGTCTGCCCCAAAACAGGCTTGAGAAAAGAGCTGTGCACTGTGATAATCAGAAAATTCGAAATGAATATTTTCCCCTCCATTTTTTAAATCATTGTCCCTTCCCCACACTAGCCAAAATGACATGTTTTATTTTTCTTTCCAATCAAAATTTATAGCAGGAAACTAACTCAACCAACATATTAGTGGCCAAATTATCTCTAATGTAGTTTTTGTGATGAAAGAGTAAACGTATTATGTAACTGAGGGCACTAGACTCCCTCCCACATCCTAAATCTCAATGCATCAGTTCATTCATTTATTATACATAGGACTATAGAGGAAGTGCATAGCAGCCTTAACAAAAGCGGAAAAGATAGAGATCTAGGAGGAAATCAGATAATAGATAAAATTAAAATGCATTAATTCAAATTTAGATTGCACCAGTTTCAATCTCAGGTAAAACTATAAGTTTAAAGATGAATCCCTTCAACTATCTAGAAGCTTGTTTATATATTTATTTACACAGTGTATGATTCAAGAAAGAGTACAAAAATGGAAAACTGAATAACTCTGCAGTACACCTGAAACTAACACAACATTATTAATCAACTATACTTCAATATAAAATTAAAAAATAAATAGAAAGGAACTCTAACCGAAAAAAAGAGAAAAAACAAAAAATGAAATATTTTAGGCATTAAATTAAATATACTTGGTTAAACTCCAAGATGACTTGGAGGCATCTTCAAAAATGACTCCAGAAGAAACAAAATTAATAATACACAGAATAACAAAATATCTCCTTAAGAAATTAAACACCATCACTAAAGGCAGAGATCATCTTCTTATCTGATACTAGTTTAAATCAGTCTTGATTTAGTTGTGCTGAATGTTAGAGGCAAATCTAATTTAATCTTTTAATTTACATGCAATGGCCTCCCATATTATTTTTAACGTTTTATGACTAAGAAATTCTTATCTCATAGTACTTACCATTCAGACTCTCAACATCAGTGATTTTAAAAATATGAAAATAACATTTTAATAATAGCCCATTCTAATATTTAAAAAAAGATATAAAACAGGCTATAATAATACAGTGAAGACAGTCTGCAGGGGTGGGGAGCTGACCCAGAGAAAGAAGAGGGGAAAACATGGGATTAAAACCTAGTGGTGATATTCCTCAACCAAGGCAAGGGGCTGAGCTTTACACGTCTGCTTGATGCAGGAACTTTTCTAAGCTTTCAAGCATGCACAGAAATGGGCATAATGTACTAGCTACATAAAATACAAAAACCATTTCCTTATTTTATTGTTATTTTGGATGGACTTCCCTGGTGGCTCAGATGGTGAAGAATCTGATTGCAACTCAGGAGACCCGGGTTTGATCCCTGGTCTGGAAGATCCCCTGGAGAAGGGAATGGCTACCCACTCCAGTATTCTTGCCTAGAGAATTCCATGGACAGAGAAGCCTGGCGGGCTACGTTTCATGGGGTACTAGAGGCAGGCACTTATTTTTCTAAGCTTTCAAGCAAGCATAGGAAGGGGGAAATGACATTAGCCTCATAAAACATGAAACCACTTCCTTATGTTATTGCTATTTCTGACATCGAAACTAAAGAATAATTCTCATAAATAAGTGGATGCATTTTCGTGGTGCTTTGAGCAATATCTCAACAGGTGTTGCGTAGGGAAGGGTGACTGTGACATCATCTCTGACCCACACACAGGTGCTACCACAGATAACATGCTTCAGACAGAGTTGGTAGCAGGTTTTAAATGTCCCTTGAATTAAAGGGGCTAGAGATGTTAAGCAAAAAAAAAAAAAAAAAAAACTGGAGAAAGAAAGAAACAGAGAAATAAATGGAGGGCCAAGCTGAGACCAGTGTTGACGGTGTGTTGTGAATGGACCCTAGAATCCAAGCTGGCACACCTGAGAGGGAACGTGATGATGACAGCGACAGGGGTCATAGAAACGTGGGGAGGGGAGGGGCCGGAAATCCCGATGGACCACTAGGTATCAGGTCCCGTACGCACTGCCTTACATGCGCGCTCGCATTTACTCCAGCATCCCTGAGCAACCTCCACTGCCTATGCCCAGGAAGGAGGGGCGCAGACACATACTACTTTAGACAAGGAGGCGCGCTAAAATAATGTCGTCGAGGGCCCTCAACGAAAGAGAAAAGAAACTCAGAAAGACTAAGGGTCCTGCTAAAGGTCACGAATCTAGGGAGAAGCATTCGGTTATCTATCAAAAGCAGAAAATACACTCTCAGATTTGGTACTCTCAGATAAAAGACCTTAATCCCAGAATATGCACACACAGGATATCAGTTCTCGGCTTTTCTCCTCTTATTTTAACCAAACCCCACAGATACTGTGTGTGGAAAGAAAGGAACTGTTACAGACAAAACTAGTTATCTTCACAAATTTACTCTGCATTCTCTAGTTTTCGCCCTGGAAGACAGGGGTCGGCATGTTCCTTGCTCTGCTCCTGGCCTGCTAGTACTCTGGTCGCTGTAATATCCTAAACTGCAGCTATTAAGCACAGATGTTGCTTGGAGTTCAAACATCATGCTCAACATTTTGATTTTTCCATGTGCATTTACAGTTACAGTCTGGGCTTCCCTGGTGGCTCAGCTGGTAAAAAAAATCAGCCTGCAGTGCGGGAGACCTGGGTTCACTCCCTGGTTGGGAAGATCCCCTGGAGAAGGGAAAGGCTACCCACTCCAGTATTCTGGTCTGGAGAATTCCACGGACTATATAGTCCACGTGGTGGCAAAGAGTCGGACACCAATGAGCAACTTTCACTTCAGTGACAGTTAGCATGGAGCAAACTTGATGAGAAGTGCTGTATTCAGAGATGTCCAATATAAACTTAGAGCACAGAAATGAAGAGCTCTCTCACTTGTAGCTGAGGTCTCAGCCTGAGGACACTAGGAGGCTGTGCAGGTTTCCGACATGCCCGGGAGAACTGCCTGGAGGGCGAGAGGGGCTGAGGTAGCAGAAGTCAGCGCGAAGAAGACAGTGAAGGGTCACCTGGGAAGGACCTCCCTGCAAGTCAGGAGAGTGTCTGGGCACCCAAGCATGAGGCAAATACAAGACCTGAATATCAAAGATGGGGTGGCTGGCCGGTTATGATGCTTCGGTCAGCCGCCACAGCTCATACTGACATTCTAGCAAGAATCTGTGAGAAGCCCCAAAGGACTGTCTTTTTCTCACTAAAACACACATATAAAGCTCGTAAGAGTGCACTTGGGGGAAAATGTCAAAGACTGCACCAGGTCTGAATATCCATCCAACTGCTTACTCTGCATGTCTACTTGGATGTCCAAACAGCGGCTGAAACTTGGAATGTCCCAAACTTCCATGCTCAGCGGTTGTTTAACTCAAGTCTAGTGATTTCCCAGTGTTCTGTGTCTTAATAAAAGGCATCAGTATCCACCTGGCTTCCCAAACCACCTTTGCCATCTCCCTGTTATCTAGTACAAAACTACTTTCTCTTACTCTCTGACTCCCTTCTCATCTTCCCCACTCTCTAAAGCCCCTGGCTTTCTTGGTTTCTCTTTCTTGGACTGAGGCATTGCTCGCGATGCCTTTTCTGACCAGACAGCTCCACCATCACTCCATCTCCCAGCAAGAGTGGCAATTTTCTCATACCTGGCTGGCCCGCTAGGGTGCAGCGCATCTACGGAAGTCGCACACTTCTGATCAGGGAAAACCATGATTAGAGGGACATCTCAGCGGCAGCCCTGGGGAACCGCTGGTATCTGCTGAGATTCAGAATTGCGGGCTAATCAGACCAGAAATCTGTGCTGCATACGTGTGCCAGGTAGCATCTCTTTTTTTCTCTAAACTTAGTCGCTACACTTCTCCTTGTCGCTGTTGCTGAGAGAGATCACACACACACACACACACACACACACACACACACACACACACACAC
>ML663573.1:9741239-10061945 GCA_007570785.1 Antilocapra americana
ACACACACACACACACACACACACACACACACACACACACACACACAGGTGGTGAGAGAATATGGCTCGTTGAGATTTTAGATTCTTGATATGTGAGGGGTAGAATAGCCAGCACCTTCCTTCCAAGGCAGCTGTGGGGAAGCCTGTCTATCGGAGGGTCCCAACTGCTTTGCTTCTGGAACGTTCCTGATGCAATTAGTCCCCCAACTTAACTGGGAGCCTTGAAGAGCAGAAGTGCTTCGGGCCTCTTTTACTGAACCTCATGCCACACTGTGCTTTTGTTGTGGTGAGTCTATAATTTCCCTTCAGGATAATGTCAATCATTGTCATTCAACAAGCATTTGTGTCTTCAATTTATTTCATGAAAATTGAATAATTACTGTATTATTTGAAATGCTCAAAGTTGGGTCCTGTGAAAACTGCTTGTCACCTCCTTCTCAAGCCCATTATTATTGGGTCATGTCTGCCAACTTTTACAACAGATCTGACAAGTTCCTATTGGCACTTTTCTGCTTGTTTTGAAGAAATGCAGAAGTCATGTGTTGATACACTTTAATTTCATTGAAATATTGTATTTTCCACAACCCAGTGGCCTCAAATGGATAGGATTCCCCGTCCAGCAACTCTGCAGGACTTGATTTTCAAATGTGGGGGTCATAGGGTGTTCTCAGATGGAGAAAGACATGCACTTGAAAGATGGATGCTACCAACATGGGGAAACATAAGGAGATGGAGAAGTTAACGAGAATCTAAGGAGAACCAGGCTTTGAGGGGGCCTTCTGTCAGGGAACCTGGTGTACGGCCAAGAGGACCAGGAGACGCAGTTCCCGAGGACACGTGACCCTCACAGGCCTGGGGCTGACTCAGGTCTAACAGCTAATCTTCTGGCCCCGTGACCTCACTGAGCCACTGTGGGGATGTCCCTGAAGTCACCGATGGCAGTATATGAAATGGGATCCCCCTTTCCTGCCTCAGCGTGGAGTGAGAGAGCGTGCAAGCCTCTCTCTCATAAAAACTAAATTTTCACGTTTCAAACTACACATATTTGAAGGAAATCAACATGAGACAAAACAGTGAGCTGTGACACACACCCTCGCCGCGTGCCAATCTGTCATTTCCGGCTGTGATCAAGGCAAGGCCACCTCATCTCAGGGTCCCCAGCTCATAAGCCATCAAACTTTGGAAAAGTTTAACTTTGAAAACTCTGGCTCACTCCAGGGTGACCGCCACACATTTCATTCCTGCAATAGCCAAGTACCCATTGTTCTCTTTTCTTTTATCCTCTCCTCCTTCTACTTAGTTTTAGAAGATACATTTAAAGTATACAAATATATTTTATGTGCTCTATAGCACATACAGTCTTCCCTAGTGGTTCAGTTTGCAAAGAATCTGTCTGCAATGTGGGAGACCTGGGTTCAATCCCTGGGTTTGGAAGATCCCCTGGAGAAGGGAATGGCTACCTACTCTGGTATTCTGGCCTGGAGAATTCCTTGGACGGAGGAGTCTGGCAGGCTACAGTCCATGGGGTCACAACGAGTCAGACATGCCTGAGTAACTAACATTTTCTCTTTTCAAAGTCAACCAACGTGGAATTTATTCCAAAACTCTTGTTTGTAAAACTGTGATCTGAAACAATAAAAAATTATGCTTTGTCTCACTTGGGCTTCTCTTTTGGAAAATCTTAAGAAAGCCTCACCTAATATAACACACAATTGACATTGTTATGTAATGCATATTGGGCTCTGCATGTCTAAACACATAAACTGACATTTTCCTAGATTTGTGACGTTGCTTCATATTTTTTTCACCTAAACAAAACACCACTGTTCACTCTCCAATCTTACAGATGTTTTTTCCCCCTAAGCTAATCTAAATTTCCAAAGTTCAACATAATACATAGAAATTGGAAAGCAAATATGCCTTAAATTTCAAAGTGTAACAGGAAAGTTTGCAAAGTTTTTCTCCAGTAAATGACAGACCAGAATCAACTATAGAAGTTTAAAAACTTCTACCTCTGGTTTTTAGAATTGTAAATTTGCAGGTGGAGTCGGCACCTCTCTTGGTTTCTCACCTCTGTTGAATCTCATGCTCCAGTAGAAACCTCTGCTCTACTGTTCTGTTATGTAAGTTGAATCTGTAGAGCATTTAACATTTCGATAAATGCTTCCATTCGTGTCATCTTGATTTATATGACAACCATGATAACTTCTCCCTCGCTTTTTATACCTGAGAAAATTCTATAGGCATCAGAGAAAAGGAGAATTACCAAAGAGACCGTGTGAGCTGGGGCTCCCAACTTGAACCCATATGGTGTGGAAACAATCTGAGGATTTTCTCATTCTGCCGCATCGCCTCCTGTCTTAGCAGAGTGCTAAAAATCTCTAGTTGGTACATCATTATTTTTAACACTGCTTGCTCCGTAGATTCCCTAAGGCATTTAAAAATATTTTAAGTGTGCTGGAGGATGACTGTCATCCTTTTCTTCCAAGATGTTCTTTTACTTTCTTTGATTTATATTTTGGAGGTTCTGTCTTTGTTGAGGCCAAGGATTCTGCTGACATATCTTTGGTAAATGTCATGTTAAAGATGTTCTAGCCATCTATTAAATTCCATCTCATGGATCCAGATATTAAGAATGGCAAATTAGCAGAAATGTGGGTCCTCGCTACCGGGCCGCTGTCACTTAGACTAAGGCATCGCTCTCCAGTCCTTCCTTGGGAGAAAAATATCTTCAAATCATTTATAATGAAGGACACAGAGAATGCTGGAATTTGACACTCTTCACCTGAAATCTTATCCTTTCTCATGTTTTTTTAGGCAACAGGAATGACTTTTAACATGGGCTTAAATTATTTTAGTTTTAACTTGGAGCATTACGTTCAGTGATAAATTTTTGTTTCTCTTTTTTGAAAAACTATAATTTTGAAGGGGGGCAGACAGTGAGTCTGGGTCTGAGTCCCACTTGGAATATCGACAGGGCTAGTTCCTGGTGGATACATTCACATTGGACTCAGCCTGTGATCCCACATTTTATTAAAGCAAAACATATGTAAGTGTTCCCCTTGGAAACCGAGAAAGCGCCTCACTAACACCATTTTACACTCTTCCCAGCAAGACCTCCTGGAGGGCCTAAGAGACTCCAATGGAGAAAACTGGGTAAATGACCAGTGAGAAACCAGGAGCACAGGGAGGAGTCAGTGCTGGAGGAAATGCATTAGCACATCACTGTGGGGTCAGCTGAAATTCCCCACGGTGACCTCTAGACAACCAGACAGCAGCCAAGAGACAGAGTCAGCTTTCGCACCTGCCAGCTCCTGACAGCTCACATCTACCCCAGGACGGCTACCAGTCAGGCAAGACCTTTTCCTGTCTATCTCGGCCTTAGCTCTCTCATCTGAGTTCAACCCTGAGACACAGAAGCCAAAGGGAGGAAAGCAGTAGAGCAGGGGTGAAAGTAAGGATGGGAAAGAAGAAGGGGCCCCTCCTCACACAGGCCCGAGCAGGAGACTTCAGGGAGAGGTTTGGCTTGTTCGTTTGACTTTTCTTCATGAGACTGGATGTTCTTTACTGAATTGAAACAGAATTTGGAACTTAAAAGTTATTCATTTGGCTTGGTGGAATATGTCTGGGCTTCCCTTGTGGCTAAGTGGGAAGAATCTGCCTGCCAAGCAGGAGAGGCAGGTTCTATCGTTGGGTCAGGAAGATGCCCTGGAGAAGGGACTGGCGACCCACTCCAGTGTTCTTGCCTGGAGACTCCCATGGACAGAAGAGCCTGGCGGTCTACAGTCCACGGGGTCACGAAGAGTCGGACATGACTGAGCGATTGGAACAACAACAGAAGCTGTCCCCTACTAGGAGGCTATGGCAGTGCCCTTAGCGAAAGACACAAAAGTATCAACAGCAAAAGAAAGCACTGGAGCTCAGCAGCAGCTTGATGGGTGGTGCCATTTAAGCTGCAAAAGGCTTGCAACTGCCTGGAGCTGATGTTAAAAAGTCACCACTGGGCATCCAGGTTCAAGTGCTCAATAAGCGCCATCACGAACAATCCTGTGTTCCCAGCTCCAGACTCGTGGCCATCACACATTGCTCTCTCTGAACTGCCATTTCTAACCATCTCTTGACTCTGCAACCCTAACCACCACGGGTCCACAAGGAAGTCCCTATGTGCATTCCCGCTCTTGCTTTTCCACAGGTCAGGTTTCTTTGCAGAGAGGCTTGAATCAGCCCGGCCAGTCCGCACAGTCCTGTCCAGGTTCCACCAGCAGCTGCTGGCCCCGCCCCACACCACCTCCAGGTTCCAACCAGGATCTTCCTTCTCGGCTTGGTCTGCCGCTTAGGACACTGAAGATGCTCAGAGAAGAGTGAATTTCTTTGTGGCAAGGAGACACTTTCTGCCTTTCTTCCATTTGAAAGCCATACATTTGCTAGAGAAAGGAAGACCTAGGAAGTGAATCATTTTAGCTGCTTTAAACATACAAAGAGCTGACAGATGGAAGATTCTTTGGACTTTGTCCTATTTTCAATAAGCGGAGCTATAATTTATGAGTGGAGACAGATTTCAGGTCAAATAACTCTCTGTCATTTAGAGTCCCACACAATGAAGAGAGCAAGCTCGCTGTACAGCAAGCGTTCCTCCGTCACTAGAGGTCGTTGAGCATAAGGCAAGTGGCCGAACACCAAGGATACGTTAGAAGAGACATTTCTGTATCAGAAGGGAATTCAGACTGGACGACTACAGGGTTCATTCCTGTCATACGAGCACAGGGGGGTCAACGCAAACAGTGACGATGATGCCCTTTGTTCAGTTATTCATTCATTCCACAAAACACGTCCAAATGTGCATCAAATGTGGTGCTAAGGCACAAAGGTGGAAAAGCTACCGGCCCTGCCTCGGGCCCCGAGGCCTGTCCTGGAGCGGAGTAGAGGGGACCCAGTTAACAGAGGCGTTTATTGTTTTGGTCACACTCCATTCATTTTACGGTCATACATACACACGGTCTCTACTGTATCTGTTTATTCAAATCCAGGTGTTGACCCCCGGGCTAGAAAGACCCCCTGGAGTAGGAAATGACCACCACTGCAGTATTACTGCCTGGGAAGTTCTATGGACAGAGGAGCCTGGCAGGCGGAAGTCCGTAGGGCCCCAGAGTCAGACATGGTTGAGTGACTGAGCACGCACACACACATCCAGTAGGAAAGAGAAAAAGAAAAACAATAGCTTTTTGCATATTTTTAAGGGGTTATGAAGAAAAAAGCTCATGTGTCCATGAGATGATGCTTTTAAAAAGTGGCAATGTCTGAGTATTATAACTGTAGGTGATTTCCAGGCAGTAGGTCAGTGGATGTTTATTAAGATAGCCTTGTAAATTCAGATGAAATTCCCAATGCACAACTGAAGATGTAAAAGAAAATTCCAAGTCATTTTGATGATAGAAATCCAGTTTACAAAACTAGCTGGGAGAATTCTTGGTTTCCTCATAGTAACAATGACCGCAGGGTGAGAGCAGAGCTCAGAGAGTTGGATGGCCCTTGGGGGCTCAGGCTGAGGACTCTAAGTTCCTCACTGTCATGTCTCCCTGAATGCTGGGAGAGGCTGAGGGCAAGAGCAGAAGGAGACGACAGAGGAAGAGACGGTTGGGTGGCATCACGGACTCAACGGAGATGAGTTTGAACAAAGTCCAGGAGATGGTGAGGACAGGGAAGCCTGGCGAGCTGCAGACCACGGGGTCACAGAAAGTCAGACTCAGCTTATCAAATGAACAACAACAATGCCTCCAACAAACGAGTAGAGCCAAATAGTCACTTAAAAACGGTCATAATCCACAAGAGCCTCCCCTTTAACTGCACGATTTCCTGTTTTCCACATGGACAAATGCTCTTCTGTTTTCTCCTCCCTAAAGGACAATACTTGTGTTTCACTTTTAATCCAACTCCCAAATCTTCATTCCTGCTTTAGGAAACGCAGC
Source organism: Antilocapra americana (assembly GCA_007570785.1). Lineage (NCBI taxonomy): Eukaryota > Metazoa > Chordata > Mammalia > Artiodactyla > Antilocapridae > Antilocapra > Antilocapra americana. Next base: position 9,747,206 of record ML663573.1, read on the forward strand.
CTGATAAATTTGACTCTTTTCAGGAAAAAGCTGCAGAGAAAGGCTATCTTTCCCTCAGTTGCAGTAAGAAAACAAACGTGGGCACTCAGTATGGGCACGTTCAATGAGACTCTAAACTCTGGTTCCCCAGGTTTAACCCTCAGTTCGGCTCCTCTCTCACTGTGGACCCAAGTAAAGTCAATTAACCTCTCCATTTCTCATCGGGCTTCAGCGATGCATTTATGCAGGTAGCTTGATATTCCCAGATGGACGATGGCATGCCTACAGAAGCACCAGTGCTGCTGGAAAAATAACTGAAAAAAAAAAAAAAAAAACCAAACTGCAGTCATGACCTGCACTGTCTTGCCTATTTCTGTAGGTTTCTCAATGTGACTCTGCCCCTCACATTTTATTAGCACCAGGTAATACGGTCATTCTTTATAATGTATCGACAAAGAATCTGCTGTGGAGTATGACAGAGCTACTAAATTCTATTTATCTTTCCCCAGTGAGGTTTTAGAGCCATTTTCTTCTTAAGCAAAGAACAAATAAATTAACCCACTGCCCTAAAGATCTATTTTTTTCCTTTCCATAATTCGTAGTAAAGCTTCTAAGTAGTCAAATGGATAATATATCAGCTTCATTCTGTAGGAAACCAGGGAGCTACATTTATGAACAGAAATAACCCCTGAAACAGCAGAAGCAGTTCACACTCAAAGACAAGCTCAGGGCTGGCCAAATCCCTATAGTGCAACCACAGTGATACAAAGTACATGACAACAAAAGTTAAACCCAGTAAGGAAGCTGATGAGTCTAAAATAAATTATTTTAGACGTGATCTAAAATAATCATGGATTTAAAAATACGGAACCTTTAGTCACTGCCTGCCAGGGTCCATCTCATCTCCGTTCCTTATTAGCAAAATGATGGTTTCGACTGGAGAAGCAATGGACAAAAGCCGACAGATAAATAAATTTGCCTGAGCAAAATATGGCTACCCTGGGAAACACTTGCTTTTCAAGCTTTCTTTGTAATTATTAGTGGCTACATGGCCAGATTATAAACAATGAGATGCAATGGCCTGCAAAAGGGCTTCTAAAAAGTATCATGGTTATTATTTCCTTTTATAAATTAATGACACAGGCTTGGCTGCGCCCCATTGTCCTGCTGGCCTGCAGATTCAATACCATTATGCCTAATTCTGTGATGTGAAGGGTCATGGACAGCAAAGGTACCAGCAAACCGGCAGTGCTTAAGATGACACACAAGTCCTTCTGGAGTAAGCCTCTGATGAAGGCGTGTTCTATCACTGAACAGCACTGTTAACCAATAAACAAAGCCACCCTGTTTTAAAACATGTTACATTTACCTGCAACTTAAAATGAAATAGTAAACTGTACCATAACATTTCTTTACCTAGTTTGTGATTTTTGCCAAATATTCTCTATGTTCTCTATGTAATCCCATAAATATTCCTCTTGTAGTTGTTTTAAAGGTGTCATCTTAAATGATGAATACAATCCTATATAGTTCAACCAAATCCCAAATAATAGATTAATGACCATATGTCCTTATTAACTTTGGTCATAGTTTTCATATGGGGCAATATGTACCACATTGCCATAACAATGCAAATATAAGAAACTTAGAAAGAACACTATTCAATTGACATACCAATTAAAGGAGATATTTAGGTAAAATGCTGACCTTAGATCTTGGTATCCGATAAACACTCAATAATGACTAATAATAACACCAGTCCCTCATGATGCATACACAGTAAGTGAATGCACTTGGGGAATAATGTGATAAAGAATCCAATACACTTTTAAATATGCACACACCCATTTCACATATGCTGTGCGCTAATCTGGTGGTCCCATCCAGCATCCCCCAGGTGCCAGAATGATCCCGGGCCTCATTCAACACCCCAGCTCTGACTGTAAGCAGCTCTCACTTTTGTCCTGAGTCTCACACAGACTCTGATGAAACATCTCTTTTGTCCACTCTATCCTCTCTCTCTCCCCTGAACCATGGAGTTCAAGCCAAGTCCAAAGAGTCATTCTGTCCAGTCTCCTTCTTTCTCATCTATGGTTTTATTACACCTGTGACTTTATTAAATATGGAAGAGTCTGTGTCTGTGCTCTGTTGCATCTGACTCTTTTCAACCACATGGACTGTAGCCCACCAGGCGGTTCTGTCCAAGGGATTTCCAGACATGAATACTGGAGGTAATTGCCGTTTCCTACTCCAGACGATCTTCCCGACCCCAGGACTAAACCCACGTTTCTTGCATTTCCTTTTTAGCAGGTGGGTTCTTTTCACCAATGTGCCACCTGGGAGGGAAATAAGTAGACTCCTGATAATAATTAATCTCAAACAAATATTAAGTTTAGGAATAGTGATGCATTTAGAATATATTCCTTAATAAATTTCTTAACCTGAATTGTTCCTAATCTATGAACCAATTTTAAATAAAATCCATCATGTCAGGCATTTTACATCTTAATCTATTTATTGAACCATTTCTCATCAGAAACCTTTTAGCTTTAATGCTATTCCATGGCAGAGTAACTTATTAGAGTGGCAAAGATAAAGTTCTTTTTGAGATAAAGTAATTATAGCGATTGTAGAGGGGAAAAAAATCATCCACAGTTCTTGGCTACAGTAATCTCCTGGCTTCTGATGCATTTTAAGACCAATAAACTGAGTGCAAACAAAAAGATGCTAATAGCCGATAACTCAGGTTACCTAGTTTGTGCTAGAGGGATTGATAATTTGTAATTTAACCAGAACTGAAGCTTCCTAGTGGTGTAAGTTTACAACATGAGTTCAGTTACTTCAATGTGTTTGGTAGAAAATCAAAAGCTATCTTCACTTGAAGAAATGACAATAAGAACTGGATGTTTTTTATGTGCCAAGTACTATTTGAAATACTTTAATGAGTTAAGTCATTTAATCCTCACAATAACTTCAATGAAATTTTTTTCTTTTGATTAGATGACATGAGAACTGAGATCCGTTAAGTAACATGACCCAAATCACGCAGCCCATAAGCTGCAGAATCAGAACTCAAATCCAGTTCATCTGATGGAAGAGAGGACCCCAGAGACCATTCTTTCCAGGTCTTTGTTTCCAGGCAATTTCGAGCCTCGTGTGGTATTCCCAGACAGGGCACTCGGTGCTGTGGGTTCACTCATGTCACTTCTACACCCGTTCTATCTTGTAATTATTTTTAGAGCCAAATGATTTTACTCTTAAACATCCTGACCATATTATAAGCCTGTGTTCTAGTAGGACAAGCAGTTCTTGCTACCACAGAAGCTTTGTTGTCCACAGGAGGCGCTGTCCTTCCAGACTGTGGGCACCGGCTAGGCGTGATGAGAGGAAGGGACAGGATGCCTCATCCAGGAGGCAGCAGAGAACATGGCTGGGATGTGGCAAGTGGAAGCCTGCAGGGCTCAGGAGGAGGAAACCTCTCAGGGTGATCCCCTGGGACAGAACCCTCAGCATCAGCATGACATCTCACTACACTTCACCAGGCCAGGCAAAAATGCTTCATAAGTCACACAGACTCTCAAAGTCTTGCGTTTATATACATTGGGCCTAGGTCCTAGCATCTGACTATATATATATATATATATAGTATATACATGTATATATATATGTATATACATATATAGGCTTCCCTGGTGGCTCAGAGGGTAAAGCGTCTGCGTGCAATGCAGGAGACTCCAGTTTGATCCCTAGGTTGGGAAGAGCCCCTCGAGAAGGAAATGGCAACTCATTCCAGTACTCTTGCCTGGAGAATCCCATGGACAGAGAAGCCTGGTAGGCTATACAGTCCATGGGGTCTTAAAGGGTCAGACATGACTGAGCGACTTCATTTTCACTTTCTTTCATATATATATATATATATATATATATATATATAAAACTTCCTACTTTACAGGAAGGCTCACTATTCCCACCCACCCCCCTAACACTTATAATCTAAATATAGGACAGAAGGTACAAGGAACCATGCCTACTGATATTCTAACCTTGAATTTGGCAGGTATCAGGGAGAAAAAGAGAGGGAAAAGCATCTTTCATCCTCTTCATCCTGCTTCTTTTGCCAACGTGTATTTCTCTATAATTTCTAGTTATTCTAAAAATAGTGTATAATCTACACATCTTGGAAAATTTTATTTTTCTGTTACTTATCTAGATTAAAAAAAAAAGGCTTCACACAATGATATACTCATCATTTGATTTTCTGCACTTCCTAATCTACTGAAGGAAACAGTAATGTCATAGGTTATTTTAAACCATTATTTTTGTTATTCAAGACCACAGTCAGAAATGTATACACATGGACAAAGTGACCTCCCTCTATGTTCAACCCCATGTCATTTCTTTGTGGATGTACATGGACCATCCTTGAACAGGCAACTGAAAATTGGCTTCCTGCCACGCTTTTCCAATCAGTCATTGCTCAATATTTTCCAGTGAGTGTTCATTTTTCTAAAGGCTATTTCAGTTAATGGAAACCCTGGACAAGGTCATCATAAATTAGAGAAGATCATTTGATTTGGAGACAGAAGAAAACTTGCAGTTTCTATAAGCTGATTCTCAAGTTATGCTCAAGGTCAGGGCAAAGCTTCAGACCACAGTTTCCCCATCCTAACATCATGATGGAAACAACTGTTCATCTTTCTTGTTAATTTATTATAAGTTTCACATTAAATATGAAACATTTCAACAATTCAACCTTAGAGTATTCCCTATGAGAGATAGCTCATTATTTGGAAAGCAACACTTAAATATTGTGAAGAAATGTTGGAATTATTAATAAATCCCTGGTGGCTCAGATGGTAAAGGTTTTGCCTGAAATGTAGGAGACCAAGGTTCAATCCCTGGGTTGGGGAAGATCCCCTGGAGAAAGGAATGGCTACCCACGCCAGTAATTTTGCCTGGAAAATTCCATGGATAGAAGAGTCTGGAAAGCTACAGTCCATGGGGTCTCAAAGAGTCAGACATGACTGAGCAATTAACACTATCACTTTACCAACAATAAGAAAAAATAATTAGGAGGTTCTTATTAAGCATGAAAAGCATGGGGCTTATTGCAAACTGATTTCTTTTGACCAGAAAAAATAAAACGACATTAAAAAAATAATAATAACCCAAGCGGTCAAGTAGATTTTTTCTCCTTCTGTATAAAAAGCTCCTTGCAGAAGCTCAGGTAAACCTGAGCTCAGGCGGTCTGTTCCCCAACTAGTCAGCTACACAGATTCTATTTCTTCGGCAAACGTTTTTTCCTGACAAGATAAAATTGTGTAAGTTGCAGATCTTTATAAAGTTTGGAAGAATGAAACCTAACGCCGTCTATTCTCTGCTTAGAAACCCTTCCTATTAGCGAGCTCAGCACCTGCTAAATCACTGCCAAGACTTAACTTGTGGGCCCACTGCCAGTGTGATCACTCTGCTGCTCCAGAGAGACACTGTTTGAAGCTAGTACTAAGCGTATATTTAAATTTTTTTAATTGAAGGATAACTGCTTTACAGAATTTTTGTTGTTTTCTGTCAAACCTCAACATGAATCAGCCATAGGTACACATATATCTCCCCTCTTTTGAATCTCCCTCCCGTCCCACCCCTCTAGGTTGATGCAGAGCCCCTGTTTGAGTTTCCTGAGCCATACAGCAGATTCCCACTGGCTATATATTTTACCTATGGTAATGTAAGTTTCCATGTTACTCTTTCCATACATCTCAGCCTCTCCTCCCCTCTCCCCGTGTCCGTAAGTCTGTTCTCTATGCCTGTTTCTCCATTCCTGCCCTGTAAATCAATTCTTCGGTACTATTTTTCTAGATTTCGTATATGTGGGTTAGAATACGATACTTTTGCTTTTAATAAAAAAGTAAACAAAATGCTATTCATTTTCTGGGTACCAGCTATGTGTCCTGTGTGTGATTTGTCACCCAGTCATGTTCGACTCTGCAACCCCATGAATTGTATAGCCCGCCAGGCTCCTATGTCCATGGGATTCTCCAGGCCAGAATTCTGGAGTGAGTTGCTGTGCCCTCCTCCAGCGGATCTTCTCAACCCAGGGACGGAACCCAGGGACTGAACCCAGGTCTCTCACATTACAGGTGGGTTCATTACCAGCTGACCCACCAGGAAAGCCCAGGTACCAGTTATACTACATCTAAGAACTACCAAAACTCTGGATTAAATAAGAATCTTTAATTCCATTTTCTTTAAAGCCCTAATCATATTTTTTCTAAGAATATTTCTGAATGATATTTTAAATATGAGGGAAATAGTTGTATAACAGGACATTTATTAGTAGACTTGTATAGCACGCGAACTATCCTTAAGAAAAAAAGAAAAGACTAGGACTTTGGAGAAAAACACAGAAAATAATTTTCACTCCTGGCACCAACATTTGTTAACCATGTAATTTTGGACTCAGTGCTTAATTTCATGGAGTCTCTTTGTTAAAAACCTTGGATATGGATACCTTCTTCTCAGGTCTGTGATAAGAATTAGAGAGAAATACAGGCAGCTAGAAAAGAGTAGGACACGACCGAAGCAGCTTAGCAGGCACATACAAACACCAGCATATAAATGGAAGGAGGCAGTAAACTGTGGCAAAACAATCATAAGTGCTATGATCAATGTAATTATTAAAAGGCAAACAGAATTCCTAAAGGCTGTGGACCTACTGAATCAGCGTGTGAGAGGTGCAATCCAGACGCTGCCCACGGTGGGCCACACACCCTGTGAGATACTGGCTGGATCCCTCGGTGGGGTCCAAACACACCAGGCATCTGATCCGATGAGGCTGGCAGACTCTTGGAATATAGACAGATAGATGGTGGCATAGAACGTAGGACGAACATTGACTGATACCTGCAATAATGCAGTTGAGGTTTCGGCCTGTCAGGAAAGGGAATGATGAGAGGAAAGGCCAGGCGGTTCTTGACAAACTCAAGGAGTGGTCAGCAATGGGCAGAGTAAAATCTAGTGTAGGAGGAACAAAGGTCTGCATCTGAGAATCAGAGGTGGGGCAGTTCTGGGGACTGATGAAATTCAGGCCAGTCAGGAGACTGGGCATCTGTGATGCAGTGGGACTGAAACCACGGGATGGACGAGATCGTCCCTCCAAGGGAACACTGGTCCGGGGGACCGCTGACCCGACTTCATCACGGAGCTTCGTCATCATCAGGGTGTGAGTGGAGGTGCCTCTGCATCTCTATAAGGAGTCAGCCAGAGGCGGGATCGGTGTCTCAGTGGAGTGTGCAGCGGTGTGTGTGTGAATGTACATGTGAAGTAGGTATAGGTGTATGTGGTGGGTGTGTATGCATATATGTACATAAAGTGTATGCATGCTACTCATGTATATATGCATTTAGGTATATACACATAATAACAATAGAAATGGTAAAAAAATAACAATAATAAGCATTTAAGTTTTCTAAGTATTTGCGTTCAGGCTACAAAGTGTCTTTCATATATTAAACAACTTTCACATCAAATAAGACAGAGAGACCATTATCTCAGTTAACAGATGTCCTCTAGTTGACACAAAGAGGAAGGAGGGAAGTGCCTGGGACCGGAACCCAGCAGCCCAGCTCCAAAGTCATTGCTCTAAGCTCACACCTTGCTCTCTCCCGAACACACCTGACTTTAATCCAGTGCTTACCACATGCCAGGCTCTGATAAGCGCCTAATATCCACATAGCAATTAACCCCTACAACTCGCTACTTTGGGACATTTAGAATGAAGCTTGGAATTCAGTAATGATTTTTTACTGCTGTCTTTTATTAACAGCCATTGTAGGCTGAGGCAACCAGGACTGGAGTCCAGATCAGAGGCACAGAAGAGGCTGTGTGCTGCACCGCGAAAGGCTCGCAGCAGAGAAGAGAAGCGGCCGGAAGGGACACTGTGCCGCTTTAGGACCGCACATCTCCAGACTGAAGTACTGGCCAGTGACGCCCAGGAAAAGGTCCCCTCCAGTGGGCACAGACAAACTGAGGCTTCCTGTGTGGATCTGTCTTCCTAAGTGGATCCCCCTGTGGAGCCGAAATGCTGTATCGTGATGAAGCTCTGAATTACATTTGTGAGTAATTCCATTTTCGCAGGCTTGAGTCAGCTACCCACGATTTCCTGATTAATGGGTACAGCCTTCAGGTTCTTTCACAGCACTCCTTTACCACCTGTCAGCCAGGAAACCTCAGTACTCTAGACCCTCAGCTATGAACCCTGTATATATACTTCAGTAATTAACCTCTTTGCCTGCAATCTGCCACCATACTCAGTCCCAGTGATAAACAGCTACAGTGATAAGAAACAGTCTTAAAACATCCCTTTATGCATGGTCTCTGTGATGCTTTGCCTTTGTCCCATAGCCCGCAGAACGAAATCTAAACGCACTAGCCATCACTGGGGCCTGATGGGTAAGGGGGTGCAGCTCTGCGCGTCAGACCCAGGACCTGCAGAGTTCTTTGTGTGCAGGCGCGTCCTGGGCTCTTTCTCAGCACTGAGCTGCCCAGAATGCCCTTCAATCTCTTAAACACATCAGCACCCACATCATTTTAGCCAAATTCTACATGGCTATCATGCTGAGGCCCCGGACCACTGTGCCAGTGATTTATATCGGATGGTGGCCAGCAAACCTTCTGTCTGAAGGGCCAGAGAGTAAACATGTCTGGCTTTGCAGGCCACGCGCTCTGTGTTGACACTGCTCAGCCCTGACCCAGGGCACAAGAACACTGGGGCAGACGACAGGCACAGACGTGTCAAAACTGTATGATGACACTGGCGTGTAAATCTCACGTCATGATCCACGGGTCATGCAATATTATTCTGTTGAAGTTTCTCAACCACTTAAAACCATACGAAACATTCTCAGCTTGGGGAGGGTACAAAACAAGCAGGGGCCACAGCGCATCATGATTTCCAGCCATATTTGATATGCATACTGGTCCAGGATCCACAAGTTCCTTTTCATTTTTTTATCGACGTATGACTTACCTCAAGTGCACCAATCTTGAATAAACAGTCTAATAAATTTTGACATATGCATACAACCATGTTCACATCACACAGATGGAGATATGAAACGTCCCCAGCATCTTCAAAGGTATCCTTTCTGTCTGCTTCTATAGGACACGACCAATCTCTTTGTGTTACAACAGCGGCCTCTATATTTCCTGAAAGGAGATCCAGCCAGTCCATCCTAAAGGAAATCAGTCCCGAATATTCACTGGAAGGACTGATATACTGAAGCTGAAACTCCAATACTTTGGCCACCTGATGCGAAGAACCGACCCACTAGGGAAGACCCTGACGCTGGGAAAGACTGAAGGTGGGAGGAGAAAGGGATGACAGGATGAGATGGTTGGATGGCCTCCCCGAAACGATGGACATGAGTTTGGGTAAACTCCGGGAGTTGGTGATAGACAGGGAGGCCTGGTGTGCTGCAGTCCATGGGTCGCAAAGAGTCAGGCACGACTCAGCGACTGAACTGAACTGAACTGAGCTGGTATTTCCTGTCAATAGGCCTGGGTTAAAGAAATGGGGGTACTGATGCTGTACTACCCAGACTCATGCAGAGCAGTGTATTTTTAAATGAAACTTCAGATAACATTAATCATTACAACCACATGGAAGGCAAATTTCCGGTGATGGGTGATGTCTGATGAGAACCCCCAAAAGGCCATCTGGGAGCACACATTGGTTTTTCAGGGCAGGCTGCCCACCTGCCCACGCCGCAGCTCCTTACCTGGGCCAAGGTGAGCGTTGCTTGTTGGCAGGCGCCGCACCGCACCCTGAGCTTTCCTGGCTGCACTCCTCGACAGGGCCCTTTGCAATAGACATAAAAGCTGTTGTAGGTCGGTCTACCTGCTGGGAAAAAAGGCAGAGAGAGTAGCCAGTCAATGTAGAATCCACACTGAGACGTAACTCATGAATATTTTGAAACATTAGTAGGATAAATGTTACAATGAAGAAACAACAATTAAATTTAGAAAATGCAGTTTTTTGCTCAAAAGAGTGAAACATTTTTCCTTCTTGCCAACAGCCCTGACACTTACTCAGCAAAGCAGCAAGCAGCCTGCTGCTGGGAGAGCTGGCTAAAGATGTCTGCAACACAAGGAAATTAATTCCATACTTTGCTGTCGACATTTTAAAAGGATGACGATGTAAGCCCATTTGAAATTTAGAGGCCCCCGCTCCTGAATTTTATTTCATGCATCTCTACCCAGTCTTGAAGGCTTCTTATTTTTCCTCTTAAACTTATATCTTTTATCCCACTTCTCATGATTTGAATGGCATGATCACAGTTTGCCGAGTTTCCAATGAAGAATTTCCAACACACAAAGAAGTCACACACAAAATTAAACACAAGCCCTAAGGGCCTTAGCAGACTCAGCAATCCTGTACGGAAATGGGTGCTTTGCGTTTCATGAGTGTCCTCTGTCTAGACAAATGTCATTCAAATAATACATGCAAAAGCTGCAAAAACATTTAGAAAAAGATACTTAAACATCTCTGATCATTTCCCTCAAATACCCCCATAGAGGATAGTATTAGCCTGTAAACTAGAGAAATTTTCTTTTGAATTGTTTACCTCTACATCCACAAAAGCTAACTGTATCCGGATATACTCACCAGTAAAATAACCAACTTCCAAATTTATAAAATTACTAAACAGTTCTTTTGATCTTCACTTTACTTCTTAATAGGTGGGGAATCATAAAATGGCATGGCGTAAGGATTTGTTTAAAATTTTACTATTAGCATGAAGAACATCTAGAAATTATGAACAGTAAACATGGTTGATCATTAAGAGCAAAAACCTTGAGACACTCAAACACATGTGGTTTAGTAAAAACAATTAGTACAGGAAATAATGCAACTGTCTGCTTGGCTACCTTCCAAAAAGGGGCTCTGCAGACATATTCAAGTGTCATTTGTCTAGCAGCCATCTCTACTAATATTGTAGGTGACAATAAACAGTAAAATGTAAAGCATAATAAAGATGTCAAGTTTTATATAATTATTTTCTGGCAATATACTTTGTAATTATGAATTATTAGATTAATATTTAGTTTCAGTGTGAAAGGGAAGGTGAATTATACATATATATTTGCAGTGAAATGAGGCTAGATTTTCAGAACTGGGTTACTTTCAAATGTTTTTTGATATACTGATTCCCAACATAATTCCAGAGTGATAAGATAACAGACTATATGACTTCAATCCCTTTAGAGAATGAACATTTTGTACCTTGTTGCAAATCTCTGGATATGTTCCAGCGTCTCCTAGCCTGTGGGAACTTGAGTAGAATTTGTATTCTACGGCTGTGTGAATATTATATAAACCTTAATCACACTGAATTGGTTCAAGTCCTTTTCAGTCCCACATTGTTGTTATTGCTGTTTAGTCGTTAATTGTGTCCAATTCTTTGTGACCTCATGGACTGTAGCCTGTCAGGCTCCTCTCTCCATGGGATCTCCCAGGCAAGAATACAGGAGTGAGCTGCCACTTCCTTCTTCAAGGGATCTTCCCAAACCATGGGTCAAACCAGAATTTCCTGCATGAGCAGTGGGTTCTTTACCACTGAGCCATCAGGGAAGTTTTCAAGTCTACTATATCCTTCTAATACTCTGTATATTCATTCTAGTAATTTTTGAGAGTTTGATATTGAAATTCCAACTAAAATCTTAATTTATCTAATAAAAAATTATTGTAATATATAGAACTTTATATAACCTTCTTCTGTATTTTCCAAGTCTCTTGTAAATGTGTTATAATACTTTCATAATTTCTAAAATAAATAAAAGAAAAGAAAAAAATGTAAAGCATGATAAAAATGTCAACTTTTATAATTGTATCATTTACTAGCAATATATTTTCTACTTATTAATTTCCGAGATTAATATTAGCTCTAATGTGAAAAGGAAGACAAATTATTTGTAGTGATATGAAAGCATGATTTTGAGAAGTCTTCGCAGCTTTAGTGCCTTATTGTGCAAGATATTCAGGTCTAGGAGTATTATATAGCAAATACAACAATGACATAACACGTATTCTTAAAGTTTTATGTACATCATAAAATGCAACAGACAGAACCATATATTAAAGTTATCAAAATACCATAACAACTGACAGAAGATCACAAGAACTCTGACAATTTTCACGTGTGTTATGACAAGCGTAGTGAGGGAGGAAGGAGACTTCATTGTTAAAAATTGTATCAGCAATATGAACAAAATCAATTTACAATTCTCATAACCTACTGTAAAGGTTAAATCAAAAAAAGGCGGGGAGGGAGGAAGAAAAGAATGAAGAAAAGAAATGCTAACAAAGGGGGTGGGGTGGGGAGCAGAGACACCAGCATTGTTGAAAGCGCGTATTAGCAAGGACTTGACAATAGTAAATGAAGCATCTCCGAAAGTGCAGGGAACTAAGTGATTTTTCTCTCTCCCTTAGGGCAAGAGCAACGTTCGCAATATTGTTTCAGCTAATGATAGAGCCAGGCAGAAGCTGAAGACTGGGACTCCCACCTCTGTGTGCTACAGCCTTCACTGAAGTCCTTGAGAAGTTAGTCAGAAAATACTGCATGCCAATGCCGGTGCCCTGGAAGCATACGGGATGACATGCAATCTATTACACAGCGTTTCTCAGAGCCAGCACACGCTGGGGATTAATAGCCAGTCGAAGCAAGGATCAAGGTCAGGCCAGTCTGGGCGACGGCGCTTTTCCAGCGCTTTCAAGCTGTTGGCTCGACGTGGTCAAGCAGCTGGGCCTTCCGGTAAACCTTGAAAGCCCTTTTTCAGAATGGCTCCCCCACCTAGCTGGCTACATCACACCGTTCCAAGTTGGCAAGCTTCTCCGTGGCACACTGAGGTCTGGAGTGCACAGGACCGGAATAAGCGCAAACGACCCCGTGGCCGTCTTGCGGGCACCGTTCTCCCCAGCTGGATGGAAGCACATAAGGTAGAGACTTAAAATGGAGCCAGGACCCCTAAAGGAGCAGCAAGGCGATGGGAACAACGACCCTCAAAACTTTTCTCTATGTATACAGCCGTCTTTGGTTAATAACATGAATCTTCCCTCTCTTACTTCTTTTTGAATCTAATTTTTTTTCTCTACTAATCAACTCAGACATTTTGCAAACTCTTCACCGTCCAAAATAATCAAAGCACTTGTGTTTGTGTTACAGATTTCCCTCTTTACATAGAGTAAGTTTTCAAACTTGGAGATATTTCAAAAATCTTACAAACTGTCACCTTCCCTGTAACTCACTGATTGGGAACAATTTGCCATATTTTGAGTATACCCTCTGTGTGTGTCTGTGTGTACATATACATATATACAACCACATTGCACAGAAACGATACTTTTTGGCTGAATGACTTATAATTAAGTTGCAGACATGATGCTACTTCACCCCTAAATCGTCCAACATTCTAAAAACAACAGAGTTTCTAAAGTGATGTCATTGTTTCAGCTGTTCTATTCATTGCCTGATGGGGTGTATTTTAAATCTGCCTTACAGAACATGAGGGTGGCTTGCAAGCTGTTGCAAGGGGTCAAACCAAAGTATCAGGGAATCTGTAGTCAGACCACGTTAGACGCTGCCAAGTTCAGGCAGTCCTCTCGCTGCAGGACTCCACAGAGTGTGAAGACAGGACATACTGGGCATAGCATATCCCCGACTTTACCAGACTTCATAAGAGTACATTTTCTGGAGCATCTGGTGTTAATGTATTTCTCAGGGAAAAAAAAAAAAATTGGAGGAAGGATACAACCACTCTGTAGGGCTTGACCAACAGCAAGCCCAAGGGCTAAAGTTTATGAACACAGAGGTATTAGACACCACGGCTGAGCGCCTGCTGACAATTAAGCTCACCCCTACATCCCAAGTCATCAATAAACTTACATACTTATTTTGTCAGGAACCAGAAGGGTGGGTCTATTGATGTAATGATTTCATAACGTATACTCATTTCTTTCAGATGTTCTTTTTTTTTTTTTTTCCTGGATAGATATAATGGAATTTTCCAGGCTAAAATACTGGAGTGGGTTGCCATTTCCTTCTCCAAGGCATCTTCCCAACCCAGGGATGGAACCCAGGTCTCCTGCATTGCAGGCAGACTCTTTACTGTCTGAGCCACCAGGGAAACCCCAGTTAACATGCAGGGCCCTGTTAAAGTGTGAATCACTATGTCCATTCAAAGCATCCCTAAGGCTTTCTTAGGCCAAGTCGCTCAGTCCTGTCTGACTCTTTGCGACCCCCTGGATTGTAGCCAACCAGGCTCCTCTGTCCATGAAATACTCCAGACAAAGAATATTGGAGTGGGTTGCCATTTCCTTCTCCAAAGGCTTTCTTAGCATTGTCATTTTATCATATCTTTAGGTTTTCTCTCCCATTTTGGTTAACATTATGCTTCCTCAAGTATTTTCTCTTATTCCATTTTCTTGATTTCTTGGCCCCCCAAAATGGCAAAAACATTAACAATATTCACCACCTATCCAGGAAAGTCCCTACTCAAAAAGAAGATGTATTATTTGCTTTAGCGTTTTGAAAAACCAGCATAATATACAGTTTCCAGTTGTAGTGTATTTTGGGTGATGGGCTTATGGCCTGAAGATGTGGTTTTTACAAGATAAATGAATGCTTAAGAAAACTCATTCCAGTTCTGACGAAAATGTTTCATTGACCTCAGAAGTTTCTATCACTGGTTGTCATAGAGAAATCAAGACTTTAATTGCCTGGATAATTTGTTTTCTAGAGGAGAAGAGAAGTGAATTTTCACATACTTTATATCTCTGTAACATAATGCTCAGTATCTGTCCACTATAAAGCTGCAGGAGCACATGTGACTTCAAGTCATTTTTATCACATATGAGCTTATTAAAACATCAAGTAGATCAAGCTGCTCAAGAGAACTTTCTGTGGGCATGAAAATGTGAACCAACCGGAACTCTCTCGCACAGTAGCCACAAGGGCCTATTTTGAGAAGCTGGCTAGGAACTGTTAAGAAACCACTGTTTTAAAAGTAAATAAAGAAACGCCCTACATTAGCATAGCCATAAGTGGGTAACATCTACTAAAGCAGACAGCATGGGGAGAACACCTAACAACGATGTCTGGTTCCCTCTCGCCCTCCCTTGTCAGACACACAGAGGCCAGCGCTAAGAAGATTCTTGGGTCACCTTGAGAAGTGCAGTAACCAGCTGTTACTGACTGGTTAAGCTGTGAAGCGTACTGACAGGAGGACAATGAAGGCTGAGAGAGGAGGGTGGGAGCCGGAGGGCTGAACCTGAGACTCCAAGAGGGAGCACAGAGATGGGCGGAGAGACAGAGACAGGACCTGGCTTCTCCCGGCTCTTCCTCCACAGGCCCCGCTCCCAGCACTCACCTGGGTACTGCTCACCCTCTGTCCTTCTCCACTGATATCACCACCTTTGAAATCTGACCCACACATTCAAGATCCAGTTGGAATGGCATTTCCTATAAAAAGTCTTTCCTTGATTTCTCCTGAAGTAAAAGATATCTCCCTAAATAATTAGGAAAAGTAGGAAAGACCATCCAGCTTAGCCTTGTGAATTTGACACCATGGACTTGTCCTAACAGCAGGAAACCAGCATTTAACAAGAAGGAACAAAGCATCTTCCGCAGACTTCATCCAGCTCCTCCCCAGCACCCAGCCTGGCACCAGTATTTTCAGCTTCTGCTCTCCTGCCCCTTTGGACAGTTTAGTTCCTGTTTTGTAAATACTGAGGACATGATACTATCGCCGTCTGCACCACTCAGCTGCATTGATCAACTCTAACCTGCCCTACTCCCTTCCTTGAGTCACTGAGGGAGTAACTCGGTCCCGTTTGGCTTCCACTGTCCCACTGTGGAATAGATTCATGACCAAAGTTTCTGAACCCACGACCTTGATCCTGTGATAAGTATCTGGGGGCACAGAGAATCTCCTGTCTCCAGATTTGCCAGAATTTTTGCTCTTATATTCTGGGGTGGAGGTCCTTCTGCCTGTACTCAACCAAATGTGCTGGAATATATCCCTTGGTGGCTCAGGCAGTAAAGAATCTACCAGCAATGCAGGAAACTTGGGCTTGATCCCTACCTTGGGAAGATCCCCTGGAAAAGGGAATAGCTACCCACTCCAGTATTCTTGCCTAGAGAATCCCATGGACAGAGGAGCCTGGTGGGCTACGGTCCACGCACTGCAGAGAGTCGGACAGGACTGAGCGACTAACACTTTCACTTTTTTTCACATGACTTGTGTGAAAAGTCAGGAAGGCCAGCAAGCTATCTTTGCCCAGTTCATTTCTCCTCGTGCTGGCCTGATACTACCCATTAGTTCTAGTTTGAACAATGCATACTGAACCAATTTGTTAAAGGAAGTTCCATATAAAATCCATTCAATGTATATTCCTGGAATCATCCCTTCTGCATGAAGTCTTTGTGGATCATCAAAAACACACAGAACACGTGCGCTCCAACCTGATGAAAACTAGAAAAGGAATCTGGCCCCCAGTCTCTGTGGACTTGTCCCTCCTTTCCAATCGTTACAACTCCCCAGCTGCATTTTTCCAAATGACTTGGGCAGTTCCTTAAATTTAGTCAGCATTCAATAAATATTCATCAGCGGTCTCATATTTCACATGATGTGAAAGTTGGAGCAGGTATGATGGCACCAGAGTAAAGTTCACATTAAACAGAATGTGTTCACGTGTGCGTGCTCAGTCGTGTGCGACTCTTTGCAACCCTTTGGACTGCACCCCACCAGGCTCCTCTTTGCATGGGATTCTCCAGGCAAGAATACGGGAGTGGGTTGTCATTTCCTTCTCCAGGGCATCTTTCCAAACCAGGGGTCAAACCCAGGTCTCCTGCATTGCAGGGGGATTCTTTACCTGCTTGAGCCATCAGGGAAGCCCCCAGAATCAAGTAGCCATGATTATCAAATATCTAGAATAACCTTCCACCAGTCAAACTTACTGGATTAGATTCAAACATCTTTCAAAATATTAGCACATTGTATTTTAAATAAATAATATTATCTTCACATCACAAATTATTAGTATGATAAATAAAACAAAAAAGAATACTGAAAAATTTTATATAGAATTTAGTATAATTGAATGTTAAGTGAAAAAAAAAACTGCATTCTGAAAGCTTATAAGTAGAACTGCTTTAAAGGAGGACAGTTATTACACATAAACACTTTTATTTCAATCCTTATCCAGTGGGTTACTACACCGCACTGAATCCAACCACATCATTCCACATTTTCTTAACAAGCCATCTTCTTACCTCCTGCAGAGTAACCAAGGTGATGCTGTACTATAAACAACTTCCAATTATATAACCATCCACCCAGTGAATGTACTTTTAAAACATGTTTAGTAATCTCTAAGGGGGCTCTACCCTTAAAGTTATAACTTAATTCTCAATTTTTGTGCGAGAGGTTTTAAATTAATGTATCTGGAAAATGATTTCCTCCGGTGAGGCAAAATCTGCTGATTAAAGTGAATGCCTCTCCCTGGTTTTGGTGGCTGTTGTTGTTGCTGCCAATTTATTTTTTCATCATTCATTTTAATAGTAATAACCAAACCTCTATGGCCAAGAGAAAAAATGTAGAGTGAAGCATACTTTAAGAAATAGCTTTAAATAAATAACCAGGATTGAAGCCAAGCAGCGTAAACATAGATATAAACTTGGGCAGGAGACAGTAAGGTGGGTCCTAGAAAAGTCTCAGCTCTTCACTCCATTGAGGGATGGTCAGTAACTCAAATTTAGTCGGAGGGAACTATTGACACTGCAGGCGACTGTATACACTTTCCTCAGAAGATACTCTCTGTACTCGAGGACCAGGCCCTCTGGGTCAGGCCAAGCTTTGAGTTGTCACCTTTAGCAAATCAACTGACCCCCAACGCGGTTTTCCTACCTGCCAAATGGAGATGGTGATGGTACCTAACTCACAGGCCTTTGGAAGGATATTTGAAAGAATAACACCGGTGAAGTACTCAGTGCAGTGTCTGATACATGTTAGCTATTTTCATTTGCTGTCAAGAAAAAGGGGCCCTGAGTTATTGCCAGGTACTCATACCTGTCAGCACTTCATACCTGGCTTCCTCAGTGACCACTGTCCTGCTGTGTAAATGAACCTCCATTTATATTCTCACACACCATTTCCACCTTAAACCTACAGCTGAATTTTTAGAATTATCAGAGGTATGATTCTTTTCAAAACTGCATCAAAACCAACCAAGTCCTTCACAATAAAATATTTAATAATATAATGGAATAATAACCATAAACCACAGTGGAAAGTCCTTCAATTGATTTAAAGCTTACTAGAGTTTCATTTCTTTTCATAAATCACTATTACTGTGCAAGCAATACAGGTGGATTGTAGAAAAATTATTAGCAGGAGAGACAACTGTAAACAATGATATGGATCTCATCTAGTGGATAACATTTTCAAGCTGGTTAATGCACTTAAAAAATAATTGAGGCATTTTCAAAAAATAGCAAGTTTTATAATGTGTACTTTGTAAAATGGTATTGAAGGAGACACAAAGTGGATTCCAAAATTTTGTTTCAATGGCAGACCTGCTTACATTAGTGCTTCTTCTTCACTGAAAGGTAAGCGTGATGGTCACCACTTTAGAAATGAGGAAACACAAGCTCAGAGAGGTAGAGAGCCATCCCAAAGATAGCCAAAAGGTAGTCAGATGCTTGCATATGAATCTTCCTGATTAGAAAGTCTACACTTTGCTCTCAACTATGTGACAATTACCTTGACTAGGGTGCTGATTGTTACTAAATACCAGAGGGGATTGATTTAATGGCTCTAAAAGGTGGCACTTGAACACAGGCTGGCAGGTAAGGACCACGGCCAGCGATCACTAACTGCGTCAGAGTCGGTCTCACCACTATACCGCCCTCATGCAATCAGCACTCAAAGCTTCATGGAAGTTTCAAATAGACCTGCCATATGACCCAGCAATCCCACTGCTGGGCATATACACCGAGGAAACCAGAATTGAAAGAGCCATGTGTACCCCAATGTTCATCGCTGCATTGTTTACAATAGCCAGGACATGGAAGCAACCTAGATGCCCATCAACTGACGAATGGATAAGAAAGCTGTGGTACATATACACAATGGAATATTACTCAGCATTAAAAAAAAATTCATTTGAAGCAATTCTACTCAGATGGACGAAACTGGAGCCCATTATCCAGAGTGAAGTAAGCCAGAAGCAAAAACAACAATACAGTATATTAACGCATATATATGGAATTTAGAAAGACGGTAACGAGAACCCAACATGCGAGACAGCAAAAGGAACGCAGATGTATAGAATAGACTCGTGGACTTTGTGGATGAGGGTAAGGGTGGGATGATATGGGAGAAGGGCATTGAAGCATGTTAATTTTCATATGTCTAATCAATCGCCAGCCCAGGACTGATGCTCGGGGCTGGTGCAGCGAGATTTCCCGGGGGGGGGAGGGAGGAGGGAGGGGGGTTCTGGAGGGGAAGCATATGTAAACCCATGGTGATATCATGACAATGTATGGCAAAAACAATTAAAAAAAAAAAAAAAAGCTTCATGGAAGTTTCCGTGAATGTTTGACGGCACTGAGATTCAGCAAGAATATGCAGATACAAAAATTACCAAGAAAGGTAAATCTGATTTTTAAGAGGTAACACGTATTCTAAAATTGTACTTTACAGCAAGAAATGGTAATCTATGGCATAACATTTGAATCAATAGAATTTCTTATTTATTTTTATAGAAGTGATGCCTTTCTTGATATTCTAAAAATGATTTTAAACTCTCCTCATTTTCAGTAGTCTAAGTGATAGTGAGACCTCTAAAGAAAATGAATGCCCAGAGAAATGACATCAATTAGAGAGTAACAAGCAAGGTATGCCTCTCTCTGCTCCCACATTTTTGATCTTATTGCATTTACAATGGCCAATATCAGTATTTTGGTATAAATATTTCATATGAGGAGGCATGGGTACCCCCTCCAGTATTCTTGCCTGGAGAATTCCATGGACAGAAGACCCTGGTGGGCTAGAGTCCAAAAGATTGCAAAGAGTCAGACACAACTGAGCAACTGAGCACACGCACGGAAAGAGCACAGTGGAGTCACTCTGCCCAAAACCTCCTCACAGCTACTCTAGGACCCCACGGCCACGACAGGCTTCTTCAAGGGCTCCCAACTCAAAAGGCCTCCAAGGACCCACCTAGGGGCAGCGCGTCGGGCCCAGCTCAGAGGCCTTTCGCTCCTGCAAGCGTCCTGTCTGAATCACACAGACGCTCGTCTTCTGCAGGGGTGGATTTGTTTAATCGGGATCCCAAGCCCCTAAGGGCAGGGTTTCCATACAGAGGACTGATTTCCATTACCCATCTCCACTTTCAACCTAGGATAGTGTCCTCCATGGAGACGCTAATCCTACTCATGGTCAAATACGTGAGAACCTGGTGAGATCAGTTTAACTAATTTTAACTCAAGATGCATAGTAGGGCCATTTGGCTCGTGCCTCAGGTGACAGAAATGTGTGTTGCCTTCTGCAACCACCCAACCCCAGAGAAGCTGCAAATATTGCTTTTAGAATGCCGCAGAGCCAGCCCAGGCTTCTCACCATCTCTGTAAAAGAAAACTAAACTTAGAGGAAGCTAGAAGATTTGTCAAGAGAGAAAATGAAGACATAAATGTATGATCTCTTGGGAAAGAGCTAAGAAAGATCTAAATACATTTCGGAACTTATTTAAACCTTGTCTGCCTAAGACACCAGGTTGCTTGGGGGAGGGGAAGAATAGTGAGAAAGAGGCAGAATGTAGTTATAAGGAAACAAAAGAATATTACAAACCGGTAAGATTCCTTCCATCAACGACATTACCAGCAAATAAAATATAGTTTAGTAACATGAGAAAATCATAAAACATAACCAAGACAATCTTTACCTTAACAACTTTTTTTATAATCTAAGAAAAGCTCTTGCATGGATTTACACAGACCTTAAAGGGTATCTAACAAGTGTGTACACATCAGGGAAGAATCCTAGTATTCTGAGAATGTGTGTGTGTGTGTGTGTGTGTGTGTGTGAGTGGCTCAGTCATGTCTGACTCTTTGCGACCCTGTATGGTGTAGCCTGACAGTCTCCTCTGTCCATGGAATCTCCAGGCAAGAATACTGGAGTGGGTTGCCATGCCCTTCTCCAAGGGATCTTCTCGACTCAGGGATCAAGGCTGGGTCTCCCGTGTTGCAGGTGAATTCTGAGAAGAGGGAAGAATAAACCCAAGGAGTAGGGATAAGAATACACACTTCTAACATAGAGACTTCTATCCTGAAAGATCTTTGATTTTCAGTTGCTGAAATGATGCACCGCACACTCCTGCGATTCTGTCTCCTATCTTCAGAAGATGCAGGAACACATCTGTCCCGATCAGAGCCAGCCTGCTCAGTGCTGTTCAGCAGCCACCCCCAGCCAGCCCCTACCATCTCTCCTTAGAGCTTCCTTCAGGTCTCGGGGATCACGGCACACAGACACTTCATGGAAATCAAGGTGTGAGGAGAGACCTCTGAAACCCCTTGTAAAGGTGTGGATGAAACAAACAGCCCATTAACTAAAAGAAGGCAAGTTCAGAGGTGGAGACAAATCAAGATGCAGAATTTTTCTCTCATCTCCTTCCAAGGGCCCCATGCTGTCCGGGGGCTTTTTTTTTTTTTTTTTTTTTTTTTTTAATATTCAAGAGTCTCCCTGGAATTCGCCCACCCTCTAACTTCCTCTCTTCCAGAGCCAGAAGCTTCCAGACTGCTAAGAGAATTTTACAGTGTGCAATCTACTGAAACAAAACAAAGCAAAGGAAGGTACTGGCTTTTGTCCACCTACAGCAGCATCTTTCCATGGAAGGGTGAAATGTGTCACCCAGGGTCCCCAGGTTGGAGGCCAAAGGGCAGAAGGTAAGGACCTTTAATTAAAGTACTGGTTTTATCTTTGCAAAAAAAAAAAATGTTCATTTACAGTTTATATCTTCCTACAAAATATATTTCTATTATTCTCTGTAGAGATATTTTCAATTACTAATCATTATAAAAAGCAACACTCCTAGAATATGGCACTAAAAATAATCATTAAAAATTGCTACACTCAGCTATAATTCTTTTTCTTTTTTTAATGTTTATTTAGGTGCTTGCAATTCCTGCCCCTTTTCTTTTTATTTTATGGTGTTTTGTTTGTGTTAGGCTGTGTCATGCATTATATGAGGGATCTTATTGTCCTGACTGGGGATTGAACCTGGGCCTCCAGCATTGGGAGCACGGAGTCTTAACCACTGGACTACAAGGGAAGCCCTCATAGCTCAAATTCTTTATTACAGTCCCTCAGGATTTTTTCTCCAGCCGAGCTGTCCAGACTTAATTACACTGTCTTCTGCAGTACCAAAGCCAAAACACTTGTGATTTCCAAACCCTCAATCCTCAGGCCTCCACACCTGCCTTTGCCCTGGGATCCATTCACTTTGGGAGGAATTCCCAGTTACCTTTAAAGTCTGGACCAAGTGTCCTTGAGAGGCCTTGCCTGCCCTCGCCCACAAGAGGCCATGTGAATGTACCACCCCTACAGCTTCAGCACTTGATTCCTTAGGCGTGCACGTGTGTAATTAGACTTACAGGACAGAGAGCCTGGCAGGCTACAGCCCATGGGATCTCAAGGGTCGGACACGACTTAGTGGGCTAAACCACCACCACGGCCACTCGGTGAAGTCTATTTCCCTTCGATGCCCGGTTCTCAGGCTTTCTTAAACCCTTATCTCATCCCCAATGGTTGACTTGCCCACATTAGCAGGTGCTTTTCCATTTATAGTCTGAATGTCTGAACTTCATGATCATTTCTTCCTTCTTCTGTAGAAAAGCTCTCAAACCGTAATTTTATCTGCATACTGACAGCCACAAATTATATAAACATCTTGATTTACAATGAATTCCATTAGATATTAGAAATACTTAGAAAATTATGTCATAAAAGCTTGTTTTAGCCTTTATACTCTGTTATTATAAATTATGACCAAGACTCATAAATGCAGATTAAACTTTAATGCAGCACCAGTTTCACTTACACTACCGTTAAACCGACTCCTTCAGCCTTCTTATAGGATTCCCTGACACCGATATTCTTGACAACAGTTATTCATATGAGAAACAATCCGTTTTCTCTGCCTTTTCAAATGTAGGTGAACAGGCAGCATCCTCGTGTGCACCAGGTAATGACAATGCACGAGGTGTGTGTCAACACGGACATGTCATCTCCTGTTCTTGTGAGTTCCCCTCTCTTCCGGCCCCTCTTCTCCTCTGGACTTAAGCAATTTCCTAGCAGGTCATTCTCTCCAGAACCTATCAGTTCTCCAAACTGCTTTCATATTAATTTTCCGAAAGTAAATCTTTGACCGGATCATTCTCCCTAAATGTCTCCTCATTACCTCTTGGATGAGATTCAGACACCTTTGCTTAATAAATCTGGCCCCTTCATTATTTTCGTGAGACTGACTAATTCTGTCTTCACCTTCCCCTACTCCTCATTTCATAAAGCTAAATCGGGGCCTCACAAGACACATCTTTTCCTCCCTTTATCAGAATAGTTATCTGTAACTTGGAAAATAAGCAAAAAAAATGCGAGCAGCTGGTCGTTTGGATATCATGGAGGCAAAAACCACGTGGTCCATGGAATTCTCCAGGCCAGAATACTGGGGTAGCCTTTCTCTTCTCCAGCGGATCTTCCCGACCCAGGAATAGAATAGGGGTCTCCTGAATTTGCAGGCAGATTCTTTACGGACTGGGCTATCAGGGAAGCCTAAAAGCCACACAGAGGTTTTCTAGAGGAGCGCTGTGCAGCAGAACCTTCCACAATGATGGAAGTGTTCTATCTGTGACCTCCGCTGGGGCAGCCGCTGCCCACGGGTGGTGGTGACTGACCACAGGAAGTGTGGCTCGTGCAACCAAGGGGCCAGCTTTTTTAATGATATACACATTTATTGACTTAAATGGAAACCGCTAGTTGTAGCCACATGGGGGAGGCATTCATTGTTTCATACTGACTGAAGGTCCCAGATTAGTGACGGTGTCACTGATTGATTTTTGTCCACCAGATATGCGAATAATCTGTGTTCTGAGAAACAGGAAACCTCAAATATGTATGATCTACTGGACCTGTCCATAGAGAGAATAGATAGGTAAATAGTGGATTCCAGGTTCCTAATTTCTAAAGTGATCTTCGAACTGGTACTTTATTATGTCCCTCATTGAATAATGAATTAAATAAGATCTTTTACATGCGTTCATTTTATATATGTGAAGAGTCTTAATATTACCTTTTATGCACTGTGAAAGTGAAAGTGTTAGTCGCTCAGTTATGTTCTACTCTCTGAGACTCCATGGACGGTAGCCCGTAAGGATCCTCTGCCCATGAAATTCTCCAGGCTAGAATACTGGAGTGGGTTGCCATGCCCTTCTCCAGAGAATCCTCCCGACTCAGGGATCGAATGAACATGGGTCTCCTACATTGCAGGCAGATTCTTTACCATCTGAGCCACCAGGGAAGAATTGTTACCTGTACACCTTACATATTTTGGGAGAGAGAGAAGATTATGAACGTCCTAACAGAGGACATCTCTCACACGTACTCAATAAATACTCACCTCTATTTTCTTCCCCTTTGCGGCTAACAACATCTAAAAATTCATCATTTCTCCCTATTTCTAGAGGCCTTAATTTTCCCCCTCAGCCTTTCGGGGTCTAGATGTACCACCACCTCCTCCAGGAAGTCTTACTGATTCATCCATCAAATGAAAACCTTCTGCCCCTACATCCCCACTACTTTTGATTTACATTTTCTCTGGGTACTTAAATCACTTTATAACACACCATAAATCATAGATATTTTTATCAAACTTATTACACTTTAGGTTTTTGAGGAAGAAGAATACATCTCACTGTATCATCCTTGTGTCAATGAACCAAAAAATGGCACAGATATGAAGGAAGTCAAGTAACTGGATTTGAAACTAACACCGTGCTAGGAGAAAGTTTTGTAGCTTCCAGAAGAAAACATCACAATACACCAACCCTGAAATAATTTAATCTCTGTGACAGTATAGGAGCAAAGTTCTTCCAGACCCACTACAATGACATGCATATTGATAATTGTTTTTACGGTTGCCAGGATTTTAAAATGAAATGTTTCTGAGCCTCTGTTACTTGGCAATGAATGTTGTCAAAAGATTAAATATAAATTGATTATAAATCTTCATTTCAGTGCAGCCTGTAGGAAAGACTATATTACAGCAGTCATGTTTGTGTCAGCAAAAGGAAAACAGTCTTATTTTAATAGCAGTAAGACTACTGAAATGACCGTACATAATTTGTACATATTTTGGGATGACAATGTTGATGGTCATCAGTGAATATATGATTAAGGCTGGGAAAAAAAAACAAAAAATGGAGGATTATGAGCTAGTCCTTCTGGATTCCAAATGGAGACAGGCCTCTACCCAGCGGCTGTGGTCACTGTTTGCAGGACCCTCTGCTGGCCTGAAAGGTCTGCCCACTTGCCAACTCGACTTTGCAAACCAAAGAATCTCAATTCAGAACACTCCTGTTTACACCCAGTTTGTCTGACTTTTCAGGTGATGACACCTCGTGGTTTGGAAATCATCTAGTTACAGTTTTGTAAACAGTCTTCCTGAAGCTCCACAGTCATCCTTGAACTTTGAAGACTCGCTGTCAAGCAGCCAGAAAAGCTCGATGAATATCCTCACTTACACATCGAGCTAGGCTTCACTGCATGATGAAAGTGGGGTGCATTGCTATCGCTGTAAAAGTCAGCAAGTCTTTCCTACAAATAAAACTCCTCTGTTACGTATTTCAGCTTTGGGAAGATCGTTCTGGAGGATGAAATAAGAGCTTTGGAAGAAATTAATGCCTCGGTGATAGACAAAACCTATTAGGTTAAATTTGAACTGCAGTAATTATCACGACCTAGGAATTATACCTGGAGGAGACTGTAATGGGTAGAAGATAGATAGCAAAATAGATATATTTCCTTTTAGCTGCTAAAAGGAAAAAGGCCAAGGATGTGGCAGGAAGAGAATAAAATATAGAATATCAGAAAGATTTCCACATGCAAAAATGGTAGCAGAGAGGAAGCTATAAAGCAAAAGAAAAGTATCTAGAAGAAAAAGCACATACAGTAATAGCCAGAGATATATGGAAAAGAAAAAACAAATATTAAGAGAGAAGATGAAGGTTCACAGAATACCATCCTCATCTGTGACTTCTTAGATACTGCTGTGTACCACCCAGGTCATATGTTCAAACTGGACTTAGTCACTTCAGTCATGTCCAACTCTTTGTGACCCCATGGACTGTGGCCCTCCAAGTTCCTCTGTCCATGAGATTCTCCAGGCAAGAATACTGGAGGGGGTTGCCATGCCCTCCACCAGGGGATCTTCCCAACCCAGGGATCCAACCCAGGTCTCCCGCATCTTGGGCGGATTCTTTACTGTCTGAGCAGTCAGGGAAGTTCCATATGGTCAGGACTGTAATGCAAAAGGGGCTATTCCCTCTTGACATGCCCTCCACTCCCCACGGCCACCACTAGCTCCCTGTCCAGCTCTTCTGCTGTATCCATGGTTGCCTCTCCTTCTCCCTACAGTCTTTGCGTGGGGGAGGTGAGGGGGTGCAGAAAAGCAGACACTCACATAGCCATATATTCTCCTTTCCTCCCCTTACTTACATGTGGTGTAGTCAGAGAAGTATTCAAAATATCCATGGAGAAGAATCATTACCTTTGGCTCAAAATAAAGTATGATCACTGTATGAAAATGTCCATGAAGGAAGGAGATAGAGGAAGGTGGAATGAAATTCCAGCACAGCCTCTTGGCAGAAGACGCAGGCGTTTTAGGGTAGCAACAGAAATGTGAACGCCATCCACACACAACCTGAACCCAGCACCCACAGGGGGTGACCCACCACGTCCACAGCCACCCGGACGAAGACTCGCAGCCCATACCCTTCACAGAATCCTTGTACAGCCCTTCCCAGAGGGGAGCGGGACCATGACCGCAGGCCCTTCCAGAACACAGAGCGGCTCCCGGACCCGGTGGCTGCAGAGGACCCACTGGAGGAGCTCGTCCAGCTGGGGCGTGAGGCTCAGTGGTGGGGCCTCCACAGGGAACACAAGGCCAGAGGGACCGGAGCTCCCCACGCAGGGCATGTGTGTTCCTGAGTAGGGCACGCTGTCCTCCTGTTCAAAGGGGCCACAGAGCCCGCAGTCACCCACGTCAGGAGACAGCTGGTTCTGTTCCGGGGTGCAGGGCAGGCGGCAGGGGGAGGGGTGTTGGAGCGGGTGATGGTCTAGAGCACCGAGGAGGACTGCAGCTGGCTAAAAGGATGAGCCTGTTCTGCTGAACCTCCTGGCAGATCCACGTATCTGGGGTGGGGCTTGGAAACGGGTTAAATGACCAGTTTTGGTTGTTATTTTTGAAGTGCACTGGGTGATTCGGATGCGCAACAAGCTATGGAAACCATGTATGAGACTCGGATATCAGGTGAGTGGATAGAAAACAGTCATTCCAGGAGGAGAAAGTGCCCTACTGCATGGGGTCCCCCTGAGACGCTGTTGAGACGCTGAGGACACAGGCGCAGGTGGAGGGTCGGGGGGACCTGGTGCAGCAGGTGGACGGTCGTCCCAGGCAGTGAGAGAGAGAAAGGGCATCCTCTTATCTCCTGTCTGCCTCCCTGCCGGCTGCACGTATGCCTCTCTGCTCAGACAACTCTTCTTTAAAAACCAGTCCGAGACTCAGCTTTTCTTTATAGAAAATTGTCCATAAAGCCCACTAAAGCCGAGGAGACTCAGAGGTCTGTAAAGTGCTTCTTCATCTAAACTGTATACGAAACAACCACATTGTTTAGTAAAAATAATAAGAATTGACCAAGCATTCACTTTGTAGCTCTTCAGGTTCCTCCACTATTCATTACTGGCTTTATTCCGTTTGTGAATCACAGCGCATATTGCAAAATCTGGCCAAATGGATCTTTGCGCAGATACGTGTCTCAGCTTCTGCCAGCGATGAACAAGAGAAGGCAATGCTAGATACACAAACGCTTTGAAGTTTCAAAATAAAGATGAAAACACATGTGCATCATTCAACGGTCCTCCACTTCATGGAGAGAAAAGGCACACTTTACGGAGATAATGTCTTTATTACTCCATTTCACAAAAGGAGATCTACAATTAAACTGCTTTTATTTAGGTTGCTAGTGTTTCCCTGCTTTGATTCTTTGTTCAGGAAGTAAGTACAGTTTAGAGATGAAACGATGCCTCTACTGGGGGTGTGCCATGAAAACGACAATAAATGTCACTGGCCTGAGAGAAATACACACTACTGCGGTCACTGTTTTATAACTGGTTCTTCATTGCATGAAAATTAATTACAAACATCTACTCTGAGCTGTGTGACTTCGACATCCTGGCTTCTAATGAAACTATGAGAGTAGACTATTTGTATGTTCTTTAGCTTATAGTGCCTAATAATTTTTACGCTGTCTTCCATTACTATCACATACCATTTATTGAGGATCTACTATTGTGCCTGCCTGATGTTACATTCCATTGAAGATTCCTGAAAAGTTTATGTATCTATTTCTTGAGTTTTACAAGTAGAAACCTCTGAGTTGCAGAAATGTCAACGTTCCAGAGCTGTGTAGCTTTCTAAATGTCATTTGTAGGATTTAGACCCAGCTCACTGTGACTTGAGTGCCCTTGCTCTCTTGGGCACAGAATGATTCAGCCTTTGAAACTAATTTGACACTTGAAAGGTAGCTTCTCTGAGAAATAGAATTGAAGGTTAAAAACTGCGAACATGGCAGGGAGAGGTTGCATTTAACATCATACTGGATTTAGGAATAACTGGATTCAAATATGAAGTGGGCAATTAACAGTTTATGATTTAAGACAAGTGCTTAAAATTTTCTGAGCCTCAGTATCTCTGTCTATAAAACGGAGATAAAAAACATATGCATCATTTATATCATTTTTTTTTTTAGATTCCATGTATGGTGATGTTGTATATCTGTCCTCTGACTTCACTTAGAATGATAATCTTGAAGTCCATCTATGTCACTGCAAATGGCATTAAAAATTATCTAATAAATGATACATATGAATGTATTTACAAAAAAGGAAACAGATTCACAGACTTTAAAAACAAACCAATGGTTATCAAAGGAGAAAGGTGCAGGAACAGATAAATTAGAAGTTTGGGATTAACATTTATATCGTTGTTCAGTTGCTAAGTGGTGTCCAACCTCCCCTTCTCCTCCTGCCTTCAATCTTTCCCAGCATCAGGGTCTTTTCCATCAAGTCAGCTCTTCGCATCAGGTGGTCAATGTATTGGAGCTTCAGCTTCAGCATCAGTCCTTCCAATGAATATTCAGGACTGATCTCCTTTAGGATTGACTGGTTAGATCTTCTTGCTGTCCAAGGAACTCTCAAGAGTCTTCTCCATCACCACAGTTTGAAAGTATCAATTCTTCAACTCTCAGCCTTCTTTATGGTCCAGTTCTTACATCCATGCATGATTACTTCAAAAACCACAGCTTTGACTGTATGGACCTTTGTTAGCAAAGTGATGTCTCTGCTTTTGCTGTCTAGGTTTGTCAAAGTTTTTCTTCCAAGGAGCATATTTTATGGTAACCAACAAGGACCTACTGTATGGCACAGGGAACTCTATTCTTCATTCTGTAATAACGTATATGGGAAAAGAATCTCAAAAAGAATGGATATATGTATATGCATGACAATCACTTTGCTGTACACCTGAAACTAACACAATATTGTAAATCAACTATACTCCAATGTAAAAGAGAAAATTAAAAAATAATCACAGCAAAAAACAAATAAACAATATATGCCTCAAATGATGGCTGAAGACAGTAGTCAATGCCTGGAATGTATTTCTAAATCTCCTGATTGAGAATGGTCAGGGATGAGCTCAGCTGGGCCAGAATGCAAAGGGGGGTGGGGGAGCGGAAACAAAACAACCTCTCCATAAACACAAAGAGTTAGAAAATCAACTGAAGGTAAAAAGTCAAGTTTCAGCTACAAGGAAATCTGCAAAAAAGAACACAGTCCTGTTGGTCCCAGAAAGGCCACTTGCAGCAAGGCTGGGGAAGAGCAGACAGTACTTAGGGGAGAGGAATTCAAAAGGCAACATTCAGCAAAGACCTCAGTCTGTTCCAAGACACAGACCTCAGTAGGTACTCGTCATGAAAGGATCAGAAACAGGCAAATACTGTCCACAGTAAAAGCCCAAGGCCTTGCTTCACCCTTGTCTTGAAAAGGGGATGCTTTTTGAATGTATTTATAGATAGCATCTACTTCTAAATGATCCTGTGTTCTTTTGGTTAACTGTGTCATCTTCTTGTAATGTTTGTTTCCAAGGACTTAATTGAGTAATTAAGGAAGAGAATGGTAACATAACCAATCAGAAAAATCTCCCTTCTTATGTCAGTACACGATGGTGTAAAAGATTTGTTCCTGTTGGCCTACTTTATTTTTAAAGAATTTGATGTACAAATAATGCATAATCTGCTTATTTTCTTCACGAGATGTTTATTTATGAAGTGAATAAGGAATACTTGATTTTATTCTCCCTCCTCTCCAGTGCCCAGATGAGTATCTTGCACTTACTCTTATTTGAGGATATTGGCAGCAAAATCAAACAGACCTCCTTCAGCTGGGCAGTTTATCATTTTGCATCTGTGCATTTCTTTCTTTGACAGTGATTTGGCTGATGAAGGAAATCTGTTGGACTACAACAGATGATAAGACCTTCCTGAGGCCATGCTCTGACTTTGTCAGCTATCTTAAGCAAAAGCCATTGGACTTTTCAAGAAAGTGCACCTGAGTCAGTAGTTCTGAATGTACGCAGACTTGAAGAGGCAGCGAAGGCTCTGCACTTGGACCACGGCACAGGGTGCCGTTTGCATGAGGGCCCCATGGCCTGGCAAGGGCTTTGAAAAACTGCTCAGAAGTTTTCAGTTAAATGTCTTAGTTTCATAAGCCATAACTGACATAGAGAATGAATGTTGTGGTTGTTCCATCGTTAATTCTTGTCTGACTCCTGTGACCCCATGGACTGCAGCACACCAGGCTCCTCTGTGCTCTACTATCTCCTGGAGTTTGTTCCAGTTCATGTCCATTGAGTCCGTTTTACCATCTAACCACCTCATCCTCTCACCATGCCGCTCTCTTCTCCTTTTCCCTTCAATCTTTTTCAGCATCAGGGTCTTTTCCAATGAGCATGCTTAACTGGCATTACTTCATTACTAAAAATTAGATTTTTGAAAAACGCTGATAAATGAAGCTTACAATACTAATGGGATATGAGAGAAAAGCAATGTCAACACATTTATGCACTGGTTTTGAATGGTAAGCTTTCAGGTGAAGTTGAAAAAAAAAATTCGAAAGCCATTTTAACAAATGCAAATTAAGGGGAAATTGTAAGATGGCAGGTATTTTGCTTTATTGTTTTGAGAGCTCAGCTTGACAATGACATAATCTCTAAGAAGAAAGGATTTTAAAAAGAAAATGTTATAGGTGTAGAGAATCCAGACACTGAGTCAATTACACATCATCTCTGTGCTAATCGTTTATAACACGAGACATGTGTGTTGTGCCAAGTCGCTTCCGTCATGTCCTATTCTTCGCATCCCCATGGACTGCAGTCTGCCAGACTCCTCTGTCCATGGGATTCTTCAGACGAGAATCCGGGAGTGGGCTGCCATTTCCTACCCCAGGGGTTCTTCCGGACCCGAGGATCCTGCCGGTCTCTTACGTCTTCTACTTTGACAGGAGAGTTCTCTACCCCAAGTGCTGCCTGGGAAACCCTACTGAGCCTGTAACATCACATATGCGTTGTGTTTCATGACAAGATACCCATGTTAGTAAAGATAGGAGTAGACTGCATACTTTCAGTTCCTCTTCTCTTTTGAAGTCACAAAAGGTCATTTTTTTTTAAAACGAGTTTTCACACCCATGTAGCATGGAAAAGCTTTCCTTTGTATTAAAAATGATATTGACAGAAACAAAAAGAGTAGATTGTATTGGGGTGTTTCAGAGTCAAAGATAACTTAGTTTATAACCTTGGGCAATTTGGGAAACAGAATTCTATGCTGGTCCCCAAGCTTCCCATCCCTGGTATCTACATCCGGTATAACCACCACCACTCCTCCCCTTGGAGTGTGGGTGGGAACTGTGAGAAGAAATCAAACGTCCCTTCCTTTACTGGTGCTCACTATGCGGCAAATGTGAAGGGATTCTGCAATGCACAGAATGTCCCAATCCATCCATTCTGAGTTAATCACAAAGGAGATAAGTCTAGATAAGCTTGATCTAATCAGCGAATCCCACCTAAGGGACCCAGGTCTTTTCACCTTAGAAGCTGGTGGCATAGAGGCTGTGTGTGATTGCATCAGTGTCTGAATTTTCTACAGGTATCACATTTTCTTTTGAAGATGCTTTCTTCTTAAGGGTTATGTCATTGTCAAGCTGAGCTCTCAAAGCAATAAGGATGAAGGAGAGCCTCCTGCTGCTTGAAGAAGCGAGCTGCCTGCGGTGAGAGGGCCCAGGAGAGGCCCGTGGCCGAGAGATGCTGAGCGAAGGCTGGGCCGCCTGCCAGCGAAAAAGCAGGGACCTCAGCCCTGCAACTGCAGAGTCTGAATTATGTCAACAGCCAGGAAAGCCTGGAAGGGATCCAGAACCCAGAAAAGAACAACTGGATAGCAGCCCATGAGACCCTGAACAGAGGAGCCAGTTAAGATGGGCCCCCGTTCCTGGCCTGCAGAAAACTGTGAGACTGTAAACAGGTGTGGCTTGGAGCCCCTAAGAGCAGACATTTGTTACAGGGTTGTTGTTTACCCATGCAGCCGACTCTTTGCGATCCCAGGGACTACAGAATGCCAGGCTTCCCTGTCCTTCACTATCGCCCTGAGTTTGTCAAATTCATGTCCATTGAGTCAGTGATGCTCACTACTGTTAGGCAGTTCAACAGACTAATAGAGGTGAGCTGTTCACTTAGCCTCCCTAACACTGGTTTCATAAACGTTTAAGTGGAGATCATAATAGAAGGTCACTGTAAGAATTCCGTGAGATTACAAGCCTGTAACATGATAGGAGCTCAGTCAAGACTGTTAGTAATAGTAATGCTACCTATAGCACGGGGATGGAGAAGGCACTGGCGACCCACTCCAGTACTCTCGCCTGGAAAATCCCATGGATGGAAGAGCCTGGTAGGCTGCAGTCCACAAGGTCACTAAGAGCAGGACACGACTTAGCAACTTCACTTTCCCTTTTCACTTTCATGCATTGGAGGAGGAAATGGCAGCCCACTCCAGTGTTCTTGCCTGGAGAATCCCAGGAAAGGGGGAGCCTGGTGGGCTGCCGTCTATGGGGTCGCACAGAATCAGACACGACTGAACGACCGAACTGAGCTGAACTGAATAGCATGGGGAATCCCAAGTGCCGCAGTGGTAAAGGATCTGCCTGCCACTGCAGGACACACGGGAGGCAGGGGTTTGACCCTGGTTCAGGAAAATCCCCTAGACTAGGAAATAGCAATCCACTCCAGTAATAACTTTGTAAAAAAAAATTTTGTCTTGAAATAATAAACTCTGGTGAGTCTTCATGTTTTGCTTGTGTGTTTCTTGCTTTTTGTTTTTTCTTTCTGAAAAAAATTAATTTTTGGTTGGATATAATGTTATATATCAGTTCACATATGTAATAAAATAATGCATCATTACTCATAATAATAATTATCAACTATTCTTTAAAGCAATATTTGAACATGTTGTAACTCAGCAGTGTATGAAACAAAAGGATTTTTCACTCACTCATTTAGAACTTACTTCTGGAAGGAAGTGATAATATCTAATCATAAAGTAGATGGACTGTAGAAAGAATGAATGTTTAAGTTAATATAAATATAAGCAACATAAAGATTCGGATGATTTAAAAAAATTATGACAATACTTAATGAGAAAAATAAAAATACAAATCAAAGTGTATTATTGATGAAGAACATACCTAAATTTTAAAAGGACTGAAGGAGAAGTCTACTTAGAAATATGTCTTGGATTTGGCAGTGAGCATTTGCTTTATTCCTGTAGGAACAATAGTATGAGTATAAATAACCAACAGCCATTGAGGGCTTCTCAGGTGGTACAGTTGGTAAAGAACCTGCCTGCCAGGGCAGGAAACACAAGAGACAAGGGTTCGATCCCTGGGTCGTGAAGATCCCCTGTAGTAGGAAATGGCAACCCACTCCAGAATTCTTGCCTGCAGAATCTCATGGACAGAGAAGCCTGGCAGACTATAGTCCATGGGGCTGCAAAGAGTCGAGCACTACTGAGGGACTGAGCACAAACACACACCAGCCCTGAAGGGACACTGGCCTGCTATGTATATTTGCCCATAGGAGAGAGGCTCCGTTTTAGGAAGCATGAAATGTTTAATAAAGATAACAACATTTAGTCTTTGAAGACAAAAAAAAAAACACCTTAGATTATTGAAATCGGGTAACACCTTACGCCCTCTCGAGGGAACACTTGGAAACGGGTGAATGAGACGCTGGCTGCAGCCTTGCCTGAGCTCCAGGTAAGGCCCGTGCACCGGCTCTGGTGCCCAGGCACCCTATCCTCTCTTCCCACCTGTCACTGTCTACTTCTGAGCACACGCTCACATGGCCTCACCCCTACTTGCGGAATTAGACCAGGTCCTCACTAACAGACCACAACTTCAAGCAAAATGAACCCATGATACACAAGCAGAACAGGCAGGCTCCCTGGGGGAATGTGCACCTTCTTCGGGATCAAGCACGTGCAGCTGGAACATCTGCCCCCCTCTCCAGGAGGTATGATGTGGGGTAGTGGTCACCTCGGTCTCTAGCAAAATGAGGAGCCCACCTACATCCCGGGGCTGCCGAGAGGGTTCACAGAGTCCACAGAAGACTTGCAGAGCACCCTCCCAGGCCCCCATACTCTGGGAATTTCCCTTCTGCCTGATAAACACACAAATCCTGTGCCATGTAAAGGCAACCAAAGCAGAGACACCGACTTCTCTACAGTTCTAAGATTCCCTCTTACACACTTTCCAGGCTTCATTATATTGAAAATCATAGAAAAGCAGAGCCAGGGGTTATGAATCACATAGCGATTTCCTAGTGTCTATGAACAAGAGCGCTTTGATCATTCTGTATAAAAACAGGCAAACTCAGCTTCTTTTCCCTCATTGATGCTTCACATACTCTGGATGATGTGGTCAGGTAGTCATGCCCACAGGCAACAAGGTTGCTGTTCTCACTTTGAACAAAATAGTTGATGCTACACGGAGACTGGATGCTCAATAATTATGTAATTATGAATATGGGAATACTCATATACTTTTCAAAGACATTGTTTTCTCCATGAAAGCTCATGAGTGGAAAAACCATGAGCCCTGATGCTGAGAGACATTGTCTCTGTCACTGCGTGATCAGTGGCAAATGCGTCCAGTCTCCCTGAGCCTTGATTTGCTCATTAGAGAGTCGATTTCTAGGCACGTTGGTAAGAAGTCTCGGGTCCCCAAGGAGGAGGAAAAAGGCGCCTGGGGCTCTTGAAGAGGAGATGAAAGTGAAAGTGAAGTCGCTCAGTCATGTCCGACTCTGTGACCCCACGGACTGTAGCCCACCAGGCTCCTCGATCCATGGGATTCTCCAGGCAAGAACACTGGAGTGGTTGCCATTTCCTCCTCCAGAGGATCTTGCTGACCCTGGATCAAACTCTGGTCTCCCACATTGCAGGCAGAGGCTTTACAGTCTGAGCTACTGGAATTCTCAAGGAGGAAGAAAGGACAAACATCTTTTTTTCTTTTTTTCCTCTACATTCCTTGGCCTTAGTCATGTAAAACTTTCTATTTAAGCCCCAAACTGATGATTCCACAGCAAACAACTCAGTTTAAACTCTGCACTAAGGATTATATAACAACAATGTATCCTGCTTGAGGACAGTTTCTCCTTTCTGAAAAGCTTCTCGCTAATTCTGTTATTCATGCTGCCATTCACGGGGTCCCAAAGAGTCGGACAGGACTGAGCGACTGGACTGGACTGAACTGAATCCTGTTATCTTAAAATGTGGGTCTAGTAAGATCTTTACAACCTTAGACAAGCTTCTTTTGAATTACTGTGATAACTAATTAAAACAGTATCTAACTTCCTTGCTAACACTAGCAAGGAGGGGGGGCACTTTCTGTCCCCCTTCTGATGTCTGTGTCAGAACCTTTCTCTGACCCTTTTCATACTTTAATAAAACTCTGCTACACAAAAGCTCTTGAGTGGTCAACCTTGATCCCTGGTCCCTGATCCTGAACTTAAACTTCTTCTTTGGAGATCACGAATCCGACACCTTTCACCGAAAGCTATCACTTCATCATCAGTGGAAACACTGACCTCATAGGTTGGTGAAGACTAAAATCTAAAAGAATACACACACACATATGACCATATAGTCAAAACTATGGTTTTTCCAGTGGTCATGTATGGATGTGAGAGTTGGACTACAAAGAAGGCTGAGCACCAAAGACTGATGTTTTCAAACTGTGGTGTTAGAGAAGGCTCTTGAGAGTCCCTTGGACTGCATGGAGATCAACCTAGTCAATCTTAAATGAAATCAGTCCTGAATATTCATTGGAAGAACTGATGCTGAAGCTGAAACTCCAATACTTCAGCCACCTGATGGGAAGAGCTGACTCATTAGAAAATACCCTGATGCTGGGAAATTGAAGATGGGAGGTGAAGGGGACAGAGGATGGGATGGTTGGATGGCATCACAGGCTCAATGGACATGGGTTTTAACAAGCTCCAGGACTTGGTGAAGGACAGAGAAGCCTGGTGGGCTGCAGTCCATGGGGTGGAAAAGAGTCAGACACAACTGAGTGACTGAACAACGACATCTATGTTCATACACATAACTTCAGATCAGATACAGAGATGCATATGCTACTTTGAAGTTATATTTATAAGATATATATTTAGGAAACTGCATATGTGTATACAAATAAAGAAAGGGAGGGGCACTGATCCTAAGGGAAATCTATTGTTTAGGAATTGGGGAGATGGCATCAAAAAGCGCAAAAAATATAAAATTAGGAAAAATCAGGCACTTAGAATTTGAGGAAAAAGAGTCGGCAGCAAACCTGAGAGAAAGAATGTGAATGCTGGGGAGAGACCTGCAGGACAGAGGCCTGGAAGCCTGCTTCCAGGCTGTGCTGAGCCCTTCCTGGTGCTCAGGGACAGCTGACTCTGTGCGACCCCATGGACTATAGCCCAACAGGATCCTCTGTCCCTGGAATTTTTCAGGCAAGAATACTGGAGTGGTTTGTCACTTCCCCCTCCAGAGGATCTTCCTGACCCAGGAATCGAACTCCCACCTCCTGTGTCTCCTGCACTGGCAGGCAGATTCTTAAACTAATGAGCCATCAGGGAGCCCCTCCTGGGTGCCTCTTAGGAAGGTGAGGGGCCCAGACCTTCCCCACCATAATGCAAAGGCCTCTGCAAATTGAGTCAAGTTACAGGAACTTGGGAGAAATTCAGGAGAGGAGTGTGGAGTGTGGGAGGCTTTGTTTGCTTGTTTTTGTTTTCTTTTGTTGCTGTTTTCTTTTGCTTCCCTGGTGGCCCAGCTGGTAGAGAATCTGCCAGCAATGTGAGGGACCTGGGGTGGATC
Source organism: Antilocapra americana (assembly GCA_007570785.1). Taxonomy (NCBI): domain Eukaryota; kingdom Metazoa; phylum Chordata; class Mammalia; order Artiodactyla; family Antilocapridae; genus Antilocapra; species Antilocapra americana. The sequence continues at coordinate 9,785,029 of ML663573.1, forward strand.
CCTGGGTTGGGAAGATCCCCTGGAGAAGGGAAAGGCTACCCATTGCAGTATTCTGGCCTGGAGAAGTCCATGGACTCTATAGTCCATGGGGTTGCAAAGAGTCGGACATGACTGAGTGACATTCATTTCACTTCACTTCAGCCACTGGTGGTTCAGTGGTAAAGAATCTGCCTGCAATGCAGGAGACCTGGGTTCCATCCCAGAGTTGGGAAGATCTCCTGGAGACAGAAATGGCAATCTACTCCAGTATTCTTGCCTGGGAAATCCCATGGACAGAGGAGCCTGGCAAGCTAAATGAAATAAGCACATAAAGGAAATAAAACAGAGAGGAAGAAAACAAAATGAAGAGATGGGAGACTAACAAGTATAAGAAGATTAACTCCAGTCTGCTAATTCCTGGCAAGCCTGACTCACCACTTCTCCCATGGGCTCTAGTTAAGTCAGAACTTCAAAATCAAGCCCAGCCTCGCTTCCCCACTGGCACAGCTGCAGCTGGTGAGGAAGTCCTAGAGCTGAGGACAGGACACTCAGGCCCCTGATGCCCACTGAAAGGACTGAGGGGCCCGGCTACCTGCATCAACCCCATCGCCGGCCCTCCCAGCCTTTCCAGACCAGACAGGAGAAGGAGAACAGTGAACAAACAGGTTACCTATCTGAGCTTGTGTGTGTGTGGTTAGTCATTTAGTTGTGTCTGACTCTTTGAGACCCCATGGACTGCAGACCGCCAGACTCCGCTGTCCATGAGATTTTTCCAGGCAAGAATGCTGGGGTGGATTGCCATTTCCTCCTCCATGGGATCTTCCTGACCCAGGGATGAAACTCGCATCTCTTGCTTCTCCTGCACCGGCAGGCAGATTCTTTTACCACTACAGCCATCTTATCTGTGTCACTTAATCATTGCAATAATACATGTATGATATAAACATAGAACTTTCTACATATCCGTGTATTGAAGCAGGCAGTTCTTCTATACAAAAGTCTGAATTTCAGTGCATCCACTCTCTTCAGTCACTGACTAGTTGGTTCACTTTTAGCTCAGCGACTTTCTGAAAATATGATTTTTTCCCTCTTGATGCAGTGAACCAGACCACTGAATATTTTCTCTTGGTTTTCGTTATCTGAAATAACTCAGTATTTTTTTTCCCTACCCTTTCTACATCCATTAGAACCCAGCTGCTGAAAATCATGGGTTTTCAAAACCCAAAACACATCCAGCTAGGGTTATAATGTAAGACACTCTGTAAATGACCAATAAATCTAAAACCCACAAACATTTCAGTTTTACTTTGCAAATGGTTCAAATATGAGTCCCAAATGATGAAATTAGTGTTGATTTTCACTTTGTACTTGACCTCTGCATTAAAGAACAAAGGACTAATGTCAGATTTTACATTACTTTATCTTACTCCCTTCTTCCTCTTTAACTGGAAAATATGGTAGGGGAAAATCTTTGGACTCCCATCACTCTCATTCCCAAAATGATATATGAAAGCAGAAGCAAAGTTACCTACTTAGTCATATGTAGTGAGAGTATTATCAGAATCCTTGGTGTCCCTACAGGAAACCCTCTTAGAAAGCCTGAGACTGTATCTATGGCTTCCCTGGTGAGTCAGTGGTAAAGAATCCACCTGCCAATGCAGGAGAATGGGTTTGACCCCCAGGGTCAGGAACACGCCCTGGAGAAGAAAATGGCAACCATTCCAGTGTTCTTGCCTGGGAAATCCCAGGGACAGAGGAGCCTGGAGTGCTGCAGACCATAAGGTCACAGAGTCACACACTGCTTATTGACTAAACTACCAACTACCAGTGTGTGTCTATAGGAAAACTTGCAGCAGGAATACATCAATATGTCAGAACTGCATTAATGAAGTCCAGAAAAATAGGCTCAGAGGGAGCTAGCTTTTTGGTTTTTTTTTTAAGTAGTTCTGTTCAAGCAGACAAAATACATAGTAACCCGGTTGGAAGTAAATGATTTATTATGAGGGTTATTTTCACATACTTGACTGTGAATGAATAAAGTCCAAATATATTAGTGTTGGCAGGATTCCCCAAATCAAACTTATGGAAACCTCACTCCTGAGTCCATTCGAGGAGTTGAATATGAAACAAAATTTCAGTGCAGGAAGAGACTGACTATTTCACAAATTAGATGCCTTTCATCTTTATTTCTATTTAAGAAAGTATATCTGGGAACAGTGAGGACTAAGTTAGATACCCAAAATTTAGTTTTGAGTCAAAATTATAATAGACTTCTATTACTAGATAGGGCTTCCCAGGTGGCACTAGCGGTAAGGAATCTGTCTGCCAGTGCAGGAGACATAAGAGACACGGGTTCACTCTTTGGGCTGGAAAGATCTTCTGGAGGAGGACATGGCAACCCCCTTCAGTATTCTTGCCTGGAGAGCCCCAAGGACAGGGGAGCCCAGCGGGCTACGTCCATGGGGTCGCAGGGTCGGACACGACTGAGGAGACTCAGCACTCCTACTGTATAGACAAGACGTCACCAGGCTTACCCACAGTATTTATGTGGGTACATTTCCCAAGATTCTACAAATGCCACATTTTTAATCTTTTGCAATATGATATTACAAAGAAATTGCTTTTCTTCTGTTATTGTTCAGCTAACTCGTCTTCTTATATGCTTAACCCTTAACGGTCACTTGTGTTATTTCATTTTGTTCTGATTTTTCTTTTTTGTCATTTACCTTGATATATTAATGTCTGTTACTGGTTTCTGAGAACTCATTTATGACTAAGGACACCATGAAGTGAAAATGAAATACCATATTCTATTTCCAAAAAAAAGAAAGTATATCTTTTGATAGACATATTCTACTTTAAATGCAAAAATCACAAAATCATCAAATTATCTATAAAACTTATCATAAGGGCAGTGGAACTGATTCTATAAAACATATTTTGTTGGAAATAGAAATTTAGAAGACTACATTTGAGATCTAAACCATAAACGAGTCACTGCTACCACAGCTGACCATCTGCAAGTACAAAGGGGGCTGGAGATTGTCCTTTGCTATTTAGCAGTGGTAAATATTGGGAATGATGGCCATGGAATGTGTTATCTGCATGAATGTGAATTTTCATTTAAAAATTTGACATAATGTTATGACTCATTAAAATAGAAAACAAGAAATTCAAGAGAAAATCTTTTAGCTCATTGATCTCTCACTTTGCTGATAGTTAAATGGTTTGAAATTAATGCCTGATAAATATGTGAACTCACTGAAGTTATAAATATCTTCAAAGAGTTATTCAAAGCATATGAAAATCATTTTTAAATGAGCTAAAAACATGAAAATTAGCTCTACTTAATTGCCTAGGCTAGCCCAGTATTGTACTTTATTTGTTGGTTTACAAGCATCATTTCCAGCCTTCTTGAAGAAGAACTTGCACTGTTCTGGTTTTTCAAATCCTTCTAGATTTTACAGAGGCAGGCACAGTCACTAGGCAAAGATTCTCCAGCACAGAAGCTGGCCATCAGGACTCTGTGTGAAACCCCAGAGGCTCCTTCACAATATTTCATGTTAGATCCTTAGTTAATCTGTAAATATTGGGAGGCGCTATGGTCCAGTCCACAGATCTCTTGTTTTTTCTGTCTATACTCACTAGCTAGTTGATCTTCTCCAGGGCCATGGTTTTGAATATCTACTCTATGATTTGAGCTAAATTTACATTTCCTGCTTTGAGCTCCATATTCACACAACAAATGACCTTAGTGGCTCATGTGCATTCAATAGCAACTCAAAATTAATATGTCTAAATTAGCACTCATGATTATTGCCACAAAGCCTGCTTCTGCCCAGTGTTACCCATCTTAAAAAGAGGACACCACCATATCCTAAGTGTTTAAGATAAATCCCTCTGAACCATCCTTAATTCCTCTATCTCTATCATACTCAGGCCAAGATAGATACAAGCTATTTTCAAACTCTCTTGAGAATTAGACCACATCTCACGTATATGTCCCAGGATGCATAACCCTGATCTAAGCTGCTGCCATGCTTTCCTTGGTCCTCATAAATGCTTTTATGGCTTCCATGTCTCCCTGACCAGGCCATTGCTCCATCTGAGGGTAGAGGAGTCTTTTAGAAACATAAATCAGACCCCATTGCTCCTTCTCAGTGTGATTTGATGGCTTCACACCTGCATTCTTTTCACAGACCATCAGGATACTACCTTATCTTGCCTCTCCAAGCTCACGCCTGGCACCTGATCCAGCCACAGTATCCTTTTTTTAGGCTCACAATCAAACCTGCATCTCTTATGTCTCCTGCATTGGCTCCTTACCTGACCTGTCATTGATCAATGTAAACAAAGACACCAAACAGGACTGAAGCCTGAACAACAAAGGAAGAGGAACACTGGTATCAGATCAAGATGTATCCCGCAGCAGCCTGCAGCTGAATCTGAGAAGTTCTAAAATTAAATTCTGGACTATCCTATGCTCATGCCTATACAGGGGCTTCCCTGGTGACTTGGTGGTAAGGAAACCACCTGCCAGTGGAGGAGACATTGGCTCGGTCCCTGGGTCGGGAAGATCCCCTGGAGAAGGAAATGGCAGCCTACTCCAGTGTTCTTGCCCAGAGAGTCCCATGGACAGGGAGCCTCGTGGTCTATAGTCCATGGAGTCGCAAGGAGCCAGGCATGACTAAGTGACTGAAAAGCACCACCATACACCACACTCTGTGCTCTCACAGCCTTTGCACTTGACATTCCCTCTGTCTGTGCTTTTCCTCTCAGCACGGCATGCTGCTTCCCTAAACACATTTACAGCTCTGCTTAGAGAGATCACACTTTTTGAAGAAGTTCATTTCCACCTCACTCTCTAGTCATCCATTGTATTGTACATTTCTTTGTGCACTCAACGTCACCTCAAATTACATATATATATATATATATATAAATTATACATATATATATATATATAGCCCAGAAGCACTGGGCTATATGAAGCACAAGCTGGAATCAAGATTGCTGGGAGAAGTATTAATAACCTCAGATATGCAGATGAAACCACCCTTATGGCAGAAAGTGAAGAAGAACTAAAGAGCCTCTTGATGAAAGTGAAAGAGGAGAGTGAAAAAGATGGCTTAAAACTCAATATTCAGAAAACTAAGAGCATGGCATCCAGTCCCATCACTTCATGGAAAATAGATGGAGAAACAGTGGAAACAGTGTCAGACTTTATTTTTGGGGGCTCCAAAATCACTGCAGATATTGACTGCAGCCATCAAATTAAAAGAAGCTTAAAGAAGGCGAAACTCAAAGAATTGATGCTTTTGAATTGTGGTGCTGGAGAAGACTCTTGAGAGTCCCTTGGACTGCTAGGAGATCGAACCAGTCAATCCTAAAGGAAATCAATCTTGACTATTCATTGGAAGGACGGATGCTGAGGCTGAAGCTCCAGTTTTGTGGCCATCTGATGCAAAGAACTGACTCAATGGAAAAGACCCTGATCCTGGGAAAGACTGAAGGCAGGAGGAGAAGGGGACGACAGAGGATGAGATGACTAGACAGCATCACCAACTCAATGGACATGAATCTGAGCAAACTCCAGGAGATAGTGAGGGACAGGGAAGCCTGGCGTGCTACAGTCCATGGGGTTGCGAAGAGCTGGATGTGACTTAGCAACTGAACAACAATGATGTCTTACTTATGTATCACAAGTAAATCTGGGAACAGAAAATTCATGACTCAACTAGGTGTGTGCATCTGTTGACCATAAACGTAGAAGTAGTTTTGACAACGGCAAATGTTCACAGAACAGGATGTGCCCGGGTGCTTTTGGTTTATTCCAAGTCATCTCTCTAGCTGGAAATATCTGCTGAAACACGTGGGAAGAAGGACATAGTCTTGGAATTGAATGCTCCTGCCATCTTTCTGCTCTGCAGAGGATGCCTCATCAGTTTTAACTCGACAATAATCTTGGAAGACAGACAAAAGTCATGAGACACTGCTAGAAATCAGCTGGGTGCAGTTTGGTAGGGGCCAGGGAAAGAGACAAGAGAGAAGCACTTGAGAGATGACTGACTTCCTAAACTGCTCTGTGTCCACTGGGTGTTTGTGATCATCACAATTTTAATATTGCTCATCGGGGACTGACCACATAGGCCCCAGTCCTGGTCAACTGACTTCAAGGTTGAGTATTTTAATACAGAATGGTTGAAGATAGGAATCTACTCAATGACTGATAATGGGAAGGGTCACAGAAATCTAGTGACGGCCTATACGAGAGCCACATTCTGGCTTGCTACCATGCCAGGCACCTGCATTCCACAGGAAGCCCTTCCTGTTAATTCACTGCTCCTATCTTCTACCAGGAAAACCAGTTCACAGTGAATAAGGTTTCTATTTCTCTTTGAAGCAGTACTTTATAAAAATTCTATGCATGCCACCGGAAAATGATTTTAAATCTCTATTGTAACTTTCTCATTTTCTTCCCGTCCGAATTTTTTTTAAAATACAATCGTGAATTTACACCTCTCCCTTCCCAGTATGATATAAATCCACAACTTGACCATTCCTACCCAGCTATAATGCTATAGTTGCTGGAGAATGACCTGAGACCCTTCATCAGCTTTGTTAATAAGCAAAGGAAAATTCAATCTTCCTTGGAAAAATTAAAGATGTACTCTCCCTTCATCTGCTCCTCTTCTACTATAAGCCAAATCAGCTTCCAAATAAAATATAAAGAGTGCTAAGATATCAACCACGCATACAGACACCAACCATCCCTCCCAGACACTCTCTATGAAGGCTTTCTTATTGACCATAAATTCCCATTCAGATAGTAATATCTCTGATAGCTTAAAGAAAAAACTTATTTTTAAAATAGAAAACCTAATTCACTGCCCTAGTGTTCTAAAGAATATTAGTATTACACATGGATTTCAAAACGATACAGTTAAGTCTTAACAGAAAAACATACATGTTAAAGTGGGGATTGAAATCCTCGAGAAGAAATTTAGCAGCAGTGTTACATGTTTTCTTTAATGCCCCAAGGCCATTGACGATGAGGAAATGCTTCTTATTTATGCTCACAACAGCAAGAAAGTGATGTGATGTGTGAGCGAATACTGGAGAGACGATGACGACAGGAACAACCGCGTCTCGATGTGTGTCCAGCATGGCTGACACCATTTCCCATCGTTTGAGAAAATAACAACCCTGCTCATACTATGTCCCCCCAAAAACCTCCTGTGTGCAAACTCCACTCAGTCATTTAGTATTAAGCATGCCAAGGTTTCTACAGGATGAAATTAAGGTAATACTTCTTCATTCATAAATCGGAGAACCTAATGTAATCACATTAACCACTGTCCCAAATGATTAAATCCATCTCAGAGACAGAAAAAAAAAAACAAAAACAAAAACAAAACTCAAACAGCAAGAGGAGAGAGGACTCATTTCAGGATTAAGAGGAATAAGGAGTGGGCAAGTAGTTGCCCAAGGATTTAGTGAACGTGACAAGTTCTCTGTCTGTGGGCAGAATACTCCTGACCCCAAGTCACCACCTTTCTGCTGAATTTTAAGGGGCCGTTCAGGGGCTGTGTATGAGGTCCCTGTGCAGACCCTCCAAGGTCCTTTCTTTCGCAGTGATGGCTGAGCCTTGGGAGGAGGGCTTCGGACCCAGAGAGGTAGCTCCTGCTGCCCACCGCCCCATCCTTGGCTCCTGCCAGCCCTCCTCACTAAATACGCCAGAGCTTACCGAAGGGCCTGTCAGGTATCAGAGAAAAGTGGATCACCGGATCAACCCTTTCACAGCCTTGTACACAGGCAGATAATGGAGCCCTAGTTTGGTATAAAATCATCAATTTGCTTCCAGGTTGCAGTTAAACCATAGCTTTGACTGGACAGATCTTTATTGGTAAAGTAATATCTCTGCTATTTAATATGCTGTCTAGGTTGGTCATAACTTTTCTTCCAAAGAGCAAGCGTCTTAATTTCATGGCTGCAGTCAGCATCTGCAGTGATTTTGTAGCCCAAGAAAATAAAGTCTGTCCAGTAAGGAAACACCCCAACAAGACTTCATATGCCCTTAGATATGGACCTTCTCAATGTCAGTGTCTGCATAGAATGTGGGGTGTAAACTATAGCCTCTGGAGAATATTCATCAATTCAGATTGGAGAATGTATGATGCACCTCATTATCAGAGAGATCAATGTTAGAGCTTAAATTTAAAGACCTATGCTTGGATCAAAAAGCAAAGTCATGGTAGATAACTGAGTAAAAAGGAAAAGACATAGTGGCACAAAAATATGCTTTATTTTTCTTCTGCATAAATATCACCATGAGCACTAATGAACAAATAAATATGTTTCCTTGCAAAACATTGATATAGGGATAAAATGATTTAACACCGCAGGGAGACTTCTAACAGAAGACTTCTAACTTCTAATAGAAGAAGATTTCTAACTTTCATCAAAATACTGTGATGGAGTATTTCAGTCTCCTATATACATGTAGTCATGTAAATACTGCAAAAATACTGAAAACCATCTTATTATTTCAACATTAACTAAGAAAAGAAATTTTTTTAATGTCTTCAGTATCTACACTAAAATGGTTATGCACCAATATTGGCTAATATTTGTAGGTGACAGAAAAATCTAAGCTTATTTTGAAAGTGAAAATAAGTGAAACACAAAAAACATGTGTTTATGTGCGCATTGTGTATGTATTCTTTCAAACCAAAGGGCAAGGTCCCCTGGCATCACCCAGGGACAGATATGCCATGGGTCTGGGACTTGACTGAGTGAGTGAGGCCAGGAGGTGGAGGATGGAACCCAGGGCAAGTGGCAGCTGGGTCCCAGGGACCCCTGTCAGCCAGGCCTAGGATTTTGAATTTTGATTTGTTGACTTCTTTGGATTCATTGAAAGGTCTGACTCATTTGATTCACTGAAAGGATTTACCATGAGGAAAATGCCATGAGTCACATTTTTATATAAAGTTCAAGAATCACTAATGTGATATAGTATATTGACCAGCTGTCCTGTTGCAGCGGTGGTAGTATCCCAGTCACACCGAGGCCTCAGTTTTCTCATCTGCAAAAAGAGCTGGTTGGGCAGATGTTCAGTTCTATGTAAGACTCAGCACTGTAGGTATCTTACTTAGAGATTCTGCTGCAACACTTAGGTTTTTTACTGGTGTTAAGTCAATGAGATAGAGAGCAAGTGTGTTAAAAGGGCTTCCCTGGTGGCTCAGATGGCAAAGAATCTGCCTGCAATGCAGGAGATATGGGTTCAATCCCTGGCTTGGGAAGATCCCCCAGAGAAGGGAATGGCAATCCACCCCAGTATTCTTGCCTGGAGATTTCCATGGACAGAGGAGCCTGGCGGGCCACAGTCCATGGGGCTGCAAAGAGTCAGAAACAACTGAGCGACTAACACTGTCACTTATAAAAAAGGATATAAAAGGATAGATGTGTTATTTTGTGATAAGAAAATAGCTGAATTGGAGGCTTAAGGGGTATTTGGCATTTGACTGATTTTTCAAATATGAAATACCAAAACATACTGCCAAATTCTACCCTCCAGTATGTTTTTAAAACTCTTATTACCAAGGGCTAAATTGGGAATCAGAATGTATTCCCAGCTGCATAACTATGAGGCTGCCTGGTTTTATTTAGTCAATTAATATTCTTATCTGAAGGCAATGTTGAACACTGTCTGAATGTCTGCATGGTTTAGAGTGCTACCTAAAAAACCACGACACATCCTCCTCTTTCTGATATTATGGACAAACGCTGGAACTACCCATGAATAACACGTATAAGGAACACACACTGTTGGGGCTGAATTTTACCCACGCTCCGTGCTCCTGCAAACAGGGAAGATTCCCTCACCCCTTCTTGTCCCAAAGAATAGCTTGCTGCAGGGAACCACCCTTCCTCATACAAGCCATGATGCATCCCCACTTGATTATCAACGACAAGGAAAGACATGGACCCTCCAGCTTCCTGTTCTTTGTCTTAGACACGATGATCTGAACTGTGAGTCCCCACTGGTCACGCAGAAGGTAGCGCTTGGCAACCAAGCTTCTTCCTCCAAGCCCCTAACTCTGGCCCACACTCAGCCCAAGTCAGCAGCCTCTCCTGAGACTACTGTCTGATCTACTCTCCTGATAAAGATACCCCTAAAGATCCCCTGCAGAAGGCAATGGCAACCCACTCCAGTACTCTTGCCTGGAAAACTCCATGGATGGAGGAGCCTGGTGGGCTACAGTCCATGGGGTCGCAAACAGTCCGACACAATTGAGTGACTTCACTTTCACCTGTCTTTGTCACCCAGTTCTTTCTAGCCTTGTCTCTTCCTCTCTATAAAAGAAATCATCTTCTTCCAAACTCCTAAGGGCCTTGTAGATCTTCTGGTCAAATGGCCATACAACTGTAGCAGCTCTCTCGACCTCTTGCAATGATTCATAGATAACTCTTGCAAATAAAGTCTCTCTTTAGTAAATGGGGATGCATTTTTTAATTTGACAATATTTACAAAGAATGCTTTCTTAAGAGGCTAGAATAGTTTTCACTGTTTCTCAGTTTTGTCTAAGTTTCCCTCTAGAATTTGGAAGAAAAATCATGCTCAGCATAGGAAAAAACATATACAAGGAAATTGGCAACTTATGAGACAACAAGAAATTAAATCACCAAAGAAATTTATACAAAGCATAGGGCAAGACCCAGCACATTAAAAACAGTCAGTGAAACAATGACAGCAACAACGGAACAAGATACCCACAAAGGAAAAATGATTTACATAATCATTTCACACTTTTTACCCCTTCACATTATGGAAATTTCTTTGTTCACACTATCTCCAGTGGTCTGTTAAATGTTTGCAATGCTTCAGTGCTTTTCTGAAGAAAATTTTGTTAGGAATGAAAAGAGCCTTACCTATCAATAACAGAGGCAGTTGAAAGATCAGAGTCAAGAAATTAGTTTGTCCGAAATACATGGTTTCTGCCTTAGCTCTCGACCACGGGAAGCGGGTAGAGAATGACAGCTCATGCTCTTCCATCTTTACGTAGGAGAATTTTAACAATAAGGAAATGGTGACCCAAGGATATTAAAAGGTGATGTTATCTTCTATCACTCTGATAGTGAGGTGTCCAGTAAACTCAGATGATGCTTCAAAATACATAAACAGCCATTTTATTTCAGTATTAAGGGTGGCATTCCATTAACAGGTGCTTGCAAGTACTGGCCGTGAGGCCAGAAGCAAGGCAGGCAGCCCCAGCCTGAGACCTAGAGGAAACTCCTTGGTCCCTGAAGAATAAGACCTGGGAGCCCAAGGCCAGGCTATCCAGGCAAAGATGTGTTAAATTCTTGATGGGGCACAGGAGACCGGAAGGAGGAAATAGAAGCCCTGACTTCCAGGTGTGTTTCTGTCAGGATCCCTATCAGCAAAATGAAAAGGTCATTTGTAATCATTACAAATGTGCCAACATGCTTGTATAACTTCACGCCTTATCCATCGGTAAAGCAGAGAGGTAAGTGCTTCTATACATGTAATGAATGAAGTATCGAAGTAATGAAATAAGTATTTGCAAGTGCTCGGTCATTCAGCTGTGCCTGATTCTTTGTGACCCCATGGACCATGGCCAGGAGGCTCCTCTGTCCATGCGATCCTCCAGACAAGAATCCTGGACTGGGTTGCCATGCCCTTCTCCAGGGGACCTCCCTGACCCAAGGATTGAATCCTGGTGGCCTGCACTGCAGGCGGATTCTTTACCGTCTGAGTCACCGCCCTGTTCAGTTCTTACAGGGGCCTCACACTGCAAGCCTGCTGGAGTGAACAGGGTAGACGCCCCCTGATAGGAATGGGCATGCTGCTGTCTTCCCTCGGAGGCCTCCCTTTGACGTTTTGATCCCATCACTATTCTGTGCAATTAACCTGCTATAAAATGATAAGTGCAAGTCTTAGGGCTCAGCGGTGTCCGACTCTTAGTGACCCCATGGACTGTAGCCCACTAGGTTTAGAATTCTGTAGCGACCCCAGAATTCTGTCCATGGAATTCTCCAGGCAAGAATACTGGAGTGGGTTGCCATGCCCTTCTCCAGGGGATCTTTAAAACCCAGGAATTGAACCCCAGTATCCTTCATTGCAGGCAGATTCTTTACCATCTGAGCCCCGTTCTCAGATGATAAAAGTAAACAAAACAAAGCAAAACAAAACCTTGGGCCTTCCAGATGTTAGTTTCAATCCTTTGGCAACTTCTCTTTCCAAGGCCACATCCTGGGAACTGCTTCCCCGAACCTGCCCTCATGGTACCTCAAGGCCAGGTTGGAGGATTTTAGGAAAGGCTCATCCCAACTTGTATTTGGGGAGGATAAGAAACTCATAGATTTGTACCTGCCAATGAGTCTAATTAATCCTAGTCACCCACTTTTTACTCTCAGCTTAGAATAAGGCTTTGCCAACTAAGCCTGTGGAGTGTGCCTTTGTAAGTCAGAGGGAATCCTCTTCAGCAGTTCTTTTAAATAAAGAGCTGGAGGAGGAAAGTACAATTATATATAAAAAACAAATTGAAACAGTTGATAAGTACAATATATTTGCCTTTATAAATTCCTGAGTCTGGAATAACATACTTATATACAATCAATCATTTCATCAACTACTTGAATAGTACGCAAATAACACCATGAGGAAGAAAAGTTGACAGGGAATTTATACTCCTTTTCTTTCCTTCTATACTCTACTTATGGATTGGCAACAATGTTTTCAAGATTTTTATCTGTTAGAAAAACTTTGGAAGCATTACTGAATAACTGCTATATTTTTCATGGCTACCCACTGATTAAAAGTAATTAGCTTGTTTCTCTTAAAATCAGAGAAATTCGCTGAGCAAAACACATTCTAATATATCAACAGGAATAGAAACAATAATCAGTGGAAGTCACAATATCATCTTGCAAAGCAGTAAAGTATTTTGCAAAACCCTGCTGACACCACTCCCTTGTCTCAGGACAGGAGCCATGTCCCTGAAGCCCACCTGGTGGCTTTGTGAACTGCGTCCACTATCAACAAAGGGTACATACGAAAGATTAGGATGAGTCCCAGTAAAAATAAGACAAGAATGGGAAACAGAATCAGTCCTCAAAAGCTCAGTGTCTTCCCTAAAATGTCATCCAATAAATCATACGTTGACACTCATATATGAGAGTTTCACTAATGCAAACCAATATAATAGGTTCTGCCTAGAACGATGTTTTGAAAAAGAGCGATAGAATCACTGACCTTACAGATTTTAAAGACTCGGACTGATATCCATCTCTTACTTTCCAGCAGAGAATTTTATGTGTTGAGTTAAATTTCCTTCCAATGTTTGAAATTCAAAGTAGATAGCGTGTGTTAAAGTTAAAAAGCTTAACAAGTTATTTCGCTCCATTACACCCTGTACTTTTACTTCAGTTCTGCCAATTGTCCTTTATTAGGCTGTAAAATTACTATCACCATTATCATCACTATTTTAGTCAATCATGTAGGGAAATATAACTAGATTTGTATTTTGTTAAGAGGTTTACAACACTTAAGAATCTTAGTAAGTAAACTGCACCAACTATTAAAGGTATAATGTAGGGACCCCCCGGCGATCTCCGTGGTTAACACTCTGTACTCCCAATGCAGGGGCACTGGCTCCATCCCTGGTCAAGGAACTACGATTCTGCATGCCGCTTAGCATTACCGTGTGTGTATATATATAAATTATATGCAAACGATATATAAAAAAATGCATCAAGACTTTCAGTAATTTATCCCAACAGCTATAGAGTGAGTGTGATGAATTGACAGATAACACAGATGTATCAGGGTTTCTTCAGTTTAGACTGTGACATTTTATTTAGTTTCAATAAAGTAGAATTCTTTCTAGAAGGAATTTTTAAAAAGCTGAATTTCCTGCATATTTTCCCCCAGAAGTAACTGTATAATTTAATAGTCTCCACTCTAAAATCATTTATGTATTTATTGATAGTACAGCCCTTGGATGTCTCTAAAATAGACTTCCACATTTAAAATGAGAAGCTACAAAAGAAATTTTTTAAAATAAGAAATTGCATAGAAGAGAAGGAAAACAACAGTAGATATAAATTGATCTTTGACCCTCCCAGGATTCGGAGCAAAATGTATACACAAGCAGAGCAGGTCATCACCTTATTACTGGAAAGTTTTTCTTCATTTCTCATGAATCCAACAGGTGCAAGTTTCTTTAGCATTTATCATGGAAATGCAATTTCCCACAATATTAATGCGTGTTATATATTTGCACCGAAAAGAGAAATTCAACTGGGAAACTAAGAATGCTGTTTAGTACCTACTGAAAGCAGATGGTCTAAAGTGACCTCCTGGCCGCAGAGTAAAAAAATGCTAATTTTGATGAAGTATCCTTTTATTTACTAATTAGTCCATGCCTGTATAAAATCTCACTAGGTATTTACCTTTTATGAAGTATATTTAAACAAATGAGTTGTCTCCTAAATATAATCACTTTTTAAACAACAATCAACTATTACCTTATGCAAAAATATTTTCTAGTAATATATTCACAATGCGTTGCTGAATTAAAAGATCATATTCACATCTACAAATGCCTTCCCTATCTGGCCATGAAAAATCTGAGTTACATCAGACAAAAGCTAACTCACATGTGCTCTCACCCCCGTGCCCCTTACCTTGTATATGAGACCATCAACTTCCATTTACATGAAAGAGACTTAAGAACAGGAACATAATTAGACACTCTCATGAGAGGTAATTATGTCACATAACAATGACTATTCCGCAAAGTGCTCCTAGATCCATTAGAAGAAAACATTTCTTTTCCATGTGGATCTTGCAAACTTCTGGGGTATGGGGAAAGGTGATGTTCTCATCAGAGTTCAAAGCATATCTGAATGGGGTCTTCCACACGACAATGACGGCAATCAATTACCAACTGTGTGCTCTGTTTTTCTGAGATGGGCTCAATTTATCATTTTATTGAAAAGGTTTCATTATGCTAATGTCTTACAGAATCACCTTCTGCCATTGCTGTAAGGTCAGGAGGGGGTGTAAATTTTCACACTGAGAACCAAGAGGTTGTATAGCAGTCACAAGGGCTAATAAGAAGCCATCCAAGTGTGTTCAAGGACTTCTCAACGGCAACTCGGATGCTTGTCTAGTTAACAAAAGGAAAAACAGGAGAATATTCTAAGTTAAATATTAAAAAAATAAACCTAATGCTATAAGTATAGGGGTATTAAAAACTTGGCTTCAAGTGTAAGGGTAGCTACTTGGAAAAAAAATCTTCAGCTAAAATTTGATTTACCTACCAATTTGAAGTTTCAGAGGATCAGACACATATTAAATAGGTCTGTGTTACATAGCACCTAGACTGTTTCAGTTATCTACCATCTTCAAATACTCTCAAAAATAAGCCTTCTCAAGGTCTAATATATGTGCAAAATTAATATGCATAACTTTGTGTAACTTTTTTGTGTTTATAAGGTGGGTGTTTAGTTTTTTGTCTAGCCTTTAATCCCACATCTGAGCATCAAGAAAAGAAGGAGGATGAGCTACTATTCAATTCAAACTGATATCATTCCCTAGAGTAATGTTTTGTTTCCATCTTTCTAAGAATTATTGATTCTCTCCAATCACCAAGGACTGTGAACATAATTCATGAATATATTGCATTATCAATCCATCAATAATTTGTAGTTATAGGTAATGACTGTCCAACAGCTGAGTAAAAACACTTATAACCAGATAGCTCCCTTTGGACCAATTATTGTAAATCAAAGCAACACTGAAGAAAAACAGTTGCTCTTAGAAATACTTGCGTGGTACACATTTGGCATCCAGTGTTCTAGGGAGGCCTGAAAACAGTGACTGCTCGCTGGACTGGCATTCTGCTGTGGCTCGTGCCGTGGCTGTGTGCCCACAGACGTTTACATCCTACACGATGAGTGTTCCTTAAACCCAGGAGGCCATTGTGAATGGGTCACTGATCACACTGGGATGCTATTCACAAGGAGGTGATGGCTAAGAAGCCAGATATGGTTCGGGCTGGGCGTGAGCAACCACCTCCTGTGCTAAAGTACAAAGACGGTGTTATACAACATGTTCTTTCCTGACCTGAACTAATTTGACAGAAAAAAAAAAAAAGTTTTAGAAACATATCTAAAACGGTTTGGAAGCCCAGTTCATAAAATTGTGTTTGAACAGAAAAAGAGAGAAACAATTACATAACTCCTTGACAAATGCAGATTATAAAGCTTCTCATTAACCAACTCCAAACATATTGAAAAGTGGTTTTCCTATGGCTTTTATGCATTTCCTGTCAACTGGTACATGTGTTCATGTCAAAGGCAAATCTATGAAAAATAGATATCCTTAAGTTGGGAAACCGTTACTCAGATATTTTATAAAAATGGAGATATTTGTTGAAGGTTTCTGGATAGGTGGCTATTCTTGTGTCAGAATGTATACCATGAGTGTTATTTTTACAGACCAGGCCAAATCAAGTACTCATGAACACTGGGATCAAATTCAAAGAGAATAGAACTTTGAACCAAAACTGTCAGTTTAAATCTTAGTTTCAACATCTTTTTGAAGTGTATCTTGGACAAAACATTTTGTCTTTACTCTCAGATTTTGTGCAAAAGACAGAATAATAATTATGTTTCAAGCAAAAATCAAGTAAGATAACATATGTATAAAAGTTTTATAAATTAAGTGCTAGAAAAATAATAGTTATTCTATTGAAAGTAAAAAAAAAGTCTCTCCAATGGATTTAGGGCAATGGTTTGTGGGGAAAAATAACATTCTCTGTAACAATTCACATATTAAATAGAAATGCTTTAGTTTCACTTTCTCAATATTATATATATATATATGAAACTTGGAATTAGATCAAAGAGAATATTTTCGTTTCTTAAGTGCTATGGAGATCTATTCCTTAGATTATTTTATAACATTGTAGGGGTAGGAGTTAACTTTATTTCCATTAGAGATGCAATGAATTTCTGTCCCATGGAACAGATGGGCCCAAATGTTACCTATTGCCCAGTAAGAACGTAACAAGTTTGGGTGGACTCCGGGAGTTGGTGATGGACAGGGAGGCCTGGAGTGCTGCGGTTCATGGGGTCGTAAAGAGTCAGACACGACTGAGCGACTGAACTGCACTGAACTGAACTGAACCAAGCAATCTTATTCTAACTGGTCTTCATTAAACTATCTACCTAAAATCTCTAGGATTGCTGGGAGAAATATCACCAACCTCAGATATGTAGCCTATACCACTCTAACGGCAGAAAATGAGGAGAAACGAAAAAACTTCATGAAGGGAGTGAAAGAAGAGAGCAAAAAAGCTGGCTTAAAACTCAACATTCAAAAAGCAAAGATCACGGCATCCAGTTCCATCATCTCAGGGCAAATAGATGGGGAAAAAAGTGGAAACAGTGACAGGTTTTACTTTCTTGGGCTCCAAAATCACTGCGGAGGGTGACTGCAGCCACAAGATTAAAGTATGCTTGCTCCTAGGAAGGGAAGCTATGAGAAATCTAGACAGTGTATCAAAAAGCAAAGACATCACTTTGCCAACAAATGTCCATATAGTCAGAGCTGTGGTTTTTCTAGTAGTCATGTACGGATGTGAGACTTGGATCATAAACAAGGCTGCGAGCCGTAAAATTGATGCCTTCCAGTTGTAGTGCTGGAGAAGGTTCTTGAGAGTCCCTTGGACTGCAAGACCAAACCAGTCCATCCTAAATGAAATTAACCCTGAATATTCACTGGAAGCACTGATGCTGAAACTGAAGCTCCAGTATTTTGGTCATTTGATGCAAACCGCCAACTCACTGGAGAAGTCCTTGATGCTGGGAAGGATTTAGGGAAGAAGAAGAGGGTGTCAGAGAATGAGATGGTTGGCTGGCATCACTGACTCAATGGACATGAGTCCGAGCAAACTCTGGGAGCTGGTGAAGGACAGGGGAGCCTGCCACGCTGCATTCTGTGGGGCGGCAAACAGTCAGGCATGATCTAGTGACTCGGCAACAATGACCACTCTAAATTCTTTGACGCAATTTATACAGTTACCTGTTTCCCTAATTATTTAATAGGGAATAAATGAAGACAATGTTGACGTCTGTTCATTTTATATTAGCATGACAGTCATAGTTTTACCTATTTGAAAATCAAACTTTGGAGGACTCAAGTAAACCGCCCTACCAGAGACTTCATTGACTAAGGCCAAGGCACATTTTTCTTGGTTCCTAAAAAGAATCTTGAGCAAAAAGGAAAGTTAACTCTACCAGCCCTCTTACTCCGTGTTTCCCTGCTTTCTGCTGATTCCACAATCCAGTGTCTGCTGCTGGTTGATGCACTCCTTACGGGTCACAGTGAGTGGGGAATGGATTTGTATCCTGACTCACAGGATGGGAAGAGGAAATTAACTCTTCTCTGTTGAGTGTTGCTGCCAAGTTGCTGCAGTCGATTACGACTCTGCGACCCCATGGACTGCAGACCGCCAGGTTCCTCTGTCCCTGGACTTTCCCAGGCAAGAACACTGGAGTGGGTGGCCGCACCCTCCTCCAGGGGATCTACCAACCCAGGGATCGGCGCTGCACGTCCTGCTTTGCAGGTGGGTTCTTTTCCACTGAGCCACCTGGGAAGTCCCTATATCATACAGGTAAACATATATATAAAATGCCATGTAGATACTGGTAGGCAGAAGGGGAACACTGGCTAGTGTCTCAGTCGTGTCCAACCTTAGCGACCCTATAAACTGTGGCCCACCAAGCTCCTCTGGCCATGGGAATTTTTTCAGGCATGAATACTAGAACAGGTTTCCATTTCCTCCTCCAGGGGATCTTCCCGACCCAGGGATCGAACCCATGTCTCCTGTGGCTCCTGCATTACAGGCAGATTCTTTACCACTGAGCATCCTCAGGTCATTTTTTTTTTTTTGCTTATTTCCCTACCTGTGACCTCAAATCAATTAAAAACTTGCTGGGAAAGAAAAGAGGTTTCTGAAATCCCGACTGGTAAGTTCCATGGTTCCGTTTACTTTTGGCCTGTTACTAAAGTCATCAGGTTGAAACTACAAATCCTCTTTAGAACTCTGTGTCCACGTTTCTGTGATTCAGAGAGCTCTCTGCCGCTTATCAGGTGTGGGATGTTTGCCTGCTACCAAGTGTGATTAAAAAATTATGGTTCATGAATTAAAGATGTTTGTATCTGATTGGATTAAGGATACAAGTACTTCTACAAATGAAGTATTCACAATATTCACAAAAAAATAGAAAATACTGGGCTTCCCGGGGGGCTCGGTGGTAAAGAATCCACCTGCAATGCAGAGTCTATCCCTGGGTCTGGAAGATCCGCTGGAGAAGGAAATGGCAACCCACTACAGGATTCTTGCCTGGGAAATCCCATGGACAGAGGAGCCTGGTGGGCTACTGGGTCACAAAGTGTCGGATATAATGCAGCGACTAAACAACAACAATAGGAAATAGTAGCTGAGGAACAGCTGAAGAATTCAAGTTCACACAATTTAGGTGAGTCTATTAAAACATTTGGATTGTTTTAATCATTTGGATTTAAGAAAAACATCTCTATTCTTAGATATATCAGCTTGAAATATGGGATAAGATTTTTATATTTTATAAAAAGCTAGGTCTTGATTTTCTATGAAGAGAGTAATTAATCTGAAGGCCCTACACTTCTCATAATGATTTATTGATTAATTAATCTAATAAATTGATATTTAAGTTTATTAAAATATAGTTTTATGCATTTGAATTTGACTGGATTGGGTCATGATTCCAACAAGTGTTTCATAACAATTATGTTTTACAGTGTGTCACCCAAAATATAAGTTCTTAGATCCTTATGGTTCTTAAGCTTTATATGATATAGAATGCTTATATATTTGATTTATGATAATTTAATGTCCATTTTTGCTATTTCAAAAATTTACTTATGGCTGCTTGTTGTTAATGTTACTTGTGTTGCTTTTACAATTCTTTTTTGATGGATATATTAAGATCCCTTTCTTCTTCATTTATCTCACTTTTAACTTAGCAGACTATGACTTTGTTTACTGAACTGAAACATTTATAAATAGTATCCGATTTTCACTGGCTCACCAGTTTCAGGAAAAAAATAACTGAACTTCTTTACTTTCCAACACAGTTGGAAAGCAACACAGTTATCTGCGTAGGTTCGATAAAAATTTGTTCTCATCTTAACAGGATATAATTGCACAAATTGATTGTGTAACAAAGGTTATGCATTGAGAACGTTATCTGAGAAGAATTTCCACTTCCTCAAACTATAGCATGACAGCACACGACTAAGGGAGGATGACTGGTCTTATACTTTTAGCCAATACCTACAAGGCCCTCAGAGAAAACAAGTTTGGTACCTGGCACACAGAGCCCCATTCTCATGGCCATAACTGCTGTCCAGTGCAACAAACAACTCCAGAGAGCAAGGCTTATTAACCAGTGTGGTAGCTAATCCAGCATTCTCATCCAAATGCATCTTCATTGCACACACACAGATGCTACAAGGGGCTTTTCTTTATCGCTACTTTGAAAAATTTATACAAAAGCAAATGATAATAGTAAACAGTGCAAGAATGCATGAAGGGGAAGGAAACAGAATTTAAATAAGACTGCCATAACCTGAACATTAATATATGGGAAAATAAGCAATGTGTTGGATACTGTGACTTAGAGATGGCACTAAATGACATCATTGAGACATGAAGCAGGAGAAGGTGTGTCATGACGCCTGTGTGCATGTGTGAGGTGGAGCACCTGGGAACAAGATTTTACTACTTCTGCACAGAAGTGTGGAGTCAGAGTCCCTAGTAACGGTGATTACAATGACTACCTGTTTGTCTCCGACAGAAGAACTGGATCTTGCTTCAGAAATCTATACTCTTCCCACAGTTTAGAATCTTGGATCCAGATGAATTACATCCTCTAGTCTCAAAGTGTATCAGTGGATGAACCAAGGAATGCTGATTTTATTCATGTAACACATTTGCAAGCATCTACTACCTGCTAAGCACAGTGTTAAGGAATACACACAGCCCAGAAGAGATGAAATCTCGTCTCTTGAAGTTTACTTTCCAGTGGGGCTTGTACAGCCTGTGTGAGCCACTACGATGTTTATGGTCCTAATTGTATACTGTAAATCGAGTAAATTAACTATGTTAGAAGAGCACATTTCTTCACACAAACAAGAAAACGATTTGACATGAATTCCATAAGAAAAATATACCCTTGAAAAGGATAAACATAAGACAGAAAACTAACAGTCCTGAAAAATTCTGAATTGTTCTGTAAATGAAAGGTAACAAAAGATTTCCTTTAATATGTAGCAAATAATAGAAGTGTGCAGTATCCCTAAATTACTATCATTGAAAATGTGCAACAGTTTATTGAGATACAGTATTTCTTATTGGCACAAAGAGATTAGATTAAGCAAAGGAACCAGAGCTACGGTTATTACTTTACCAGAACAAGGTGACGTATCTAAGATACTGTAGCTATGCCAGCAGTATGAAAGCATTAAATACTCAGTAATAATCTTTCTCACTTTCATGTATGGTCAGTTTGCATTATGCTGCCTTATAAGCATGGGAAAAAATTTTAGTTCCTAGTACTCTTGGTCCATCTTTTCCTAAGATTGCATTTATTTGTTTGACATATGAGACACCACCAAAATTTCAGTCATATCACCATGAGAGTTAATGCAGTAAAATAATATTTTCAAATGACTCAACAATTCTTAAAGGAAGGTGTCGTCATAGCCATCAGCAACAAATCAAAGAGTTCTGGCTGGCTTTTATCATCAAAATATTCATATTGGCATCAGAAATCCACACAGCAAGCAGATTTACAAATAACTCCTTAGGCAGAAAAATCACTCACTAAGCTGTGTCTTTCTATTCTTTGTTACAATATAGAAGTTGCCTGGCAAACAGTAACAATCCTTGAGGCTGGCAAATCACACTGGCCTATGCCATCTCTCTAGGTTAAAATGATTGCCTTCGTTTGTCAGTGGGTTAGTGAAAAGGGTCTAGTCTTTGAAAGGCAGAACATCATGAAAAGGCATTCACCTCTTTTTCTGAAAGCTAAGTGAGAGTGAATACTATCAGGCCCATATAAGGCTCCGCGTGGGCTTCCCTGGTAGCTAAGCTGGTAAAGAATCCACCTGCAATGCAGGAGATCCCAGTTCAATTTCTGGGTCAGGAAGACCCCCTGGAGATGGTATACACTACCCACTCCAGGAATCGCGGGTGTCTCTGATAG
The DNA here is from genome assembly GCA_007570785.1 of Antilocapra americana. Taxonomy (NCBI): domain Eukaryota; kingdom Metazoa; phylum Chordata; class Mammalia; order Artiodactyla; family Antilocapridae; genus Antilocapra; species Antilocapra americana. The sequence continues at coordinate 9,807,352 of ML663573.1, forward strand.
CTCAGATGGTAAAGAATCCGCTGGCAATACAGGAGACCTGGGTTCCATCCCTGGGTTGGGAAGATTCCCTGGAGGAGGGCGGGACAACCCACTCCAGAATTCTTGCCTGGAGAAAGCCCATGAACAGAGGAACCTGGTGGGCTACAGTCCATGGAGTCTCAGAGTCGGACACGACTGAGCAACGAGGCAGAGCACGGCACAAAGACTCACATATGAGATTCACAAGAACAACAAAAGGCTTCCCGGGTGGCTCGATGGTAAAGAATCTGCCTGCCAAGGCTACAGACATAGGAGACAAAGGTTTGATCCCTGGGTTGGGAGGACGTCCTGGAGAAGGAAATGGCAACCTACTCCAGTATTCTTGCCTGAAGAATCCCATGGACAAAGGCGGCTGGCAGGCTAAAGTGCGTGGGGTGGCAAAGAGTTGGGCACGACTGAGCAAATGAGCACGCATGCATGCAAATATCAAAAAGAGATGTCAACAGCACGCGGCGCCCAGTGCGTGGTTTCGCACAGCGACTCTGGTCTGAAACAGGTGCCCCATCTGACCAACTCTGAATCCGTGTGTACCGTCTACTTGCCGACTTCGAACCTGAGCTCTGTCTGCGTCACTAAGCTCAACACTAATTTGTCCCCATACTGCTCTCATCCATCGCTGGCATCAGGATCAGGTTGACAGGGTCCCCTGTGGTCCACATCTGTGACTGATCCCCAGCTAATGTGCTCTTTCAAAATATTGCATGGAGCCAAGAGGCCCTTTGAGCAAGTCCCAAGAGAAAAAAGTTAAAACCGCGTCATCCTTTTCCTTTTTTCCTTATTGAAATTTCTGCCTATTTTGTTTCCAATGATGAAACACAGATAGACTGTCAACAGCCAAAAATTATTTGCATTTTCTGATGGAATATTCTAAAAGGAGTAGGGCATTGTTTAATGGAACATGAGGAAACAACTCAACAACATGACTTAAAGCTGAAAGGCATCAAAAACTTAAAAGTTTAAGAGAACAGCCAGAAAGTTTTGTCATTCCTCATTACCCTAGAACACTCACTGTTCTAATTGGTGCCTACTCCTGTGGTAGAAGTGATGACAGTTACAAACAATAAGCTAAATAAAATAAAAAGCACCACTCCAAAAGCAGAATAAGCAGAAAGAAAGTAGTCACGAGTAGCAAGTCTCCAAAATATGGAATGAGGGACCTAAGTTCTATTTTTTTTTTAAATGAATTGATTTGATAGCCCTGAATCTATAAACTTGGATTGCTTTTAGTTTCAGGGCCAATATCAGGCCTTTTGATCATGTGAGCTGAAAAGGGGAGAAGTAACAAAAATGGCTAAAAGTTATTAAGTGCTCAGTATAAGTCAGGCTCTGGTGGAAAGCGCTGCTCATGAGCCAGCTGGAGTCAAATCTATGAGGTAGGTAACTCTTCAGTCTCTAGGTTATAAATGGGGAAACTGAGGCCCAGCAAGTCTCAAACTTTAATGTGTGTAAATGACCTGTGAACCTTATTAAACAGCAGTTTGCGATTCAGCAGGTCTGGGGTGGGCCTGAGGTTCTGCATTTTTGACAAACTCCCAAGTGATGCTGATGCTGCTGGTTCACAGGCCATACTTTGAGCAGCGAAAAGTAAACTGCCCCAGGTCACAGAGCTGGTAGGAAGCAGAGCCAGGATGGGCCCAGTCAGCCTGGCTTCAGAGCCTGGGCTCTTTGCCACGAAGCTTAGTATCTGTGTAGCAGGTACCGCTCCCCGGGATACTGGGCATAGTTCAGGGACTAGACACAAACCCCTGTCACCTTTTCCTATAGTGTCTTTCAGGAACAACAAATATTTATTAAGGGTCTACTACCATGAACCAGGCACTGGGGTAAACACTTAGGATATATAAAACCTTCCAGGCTCAGAAGATTTTCATTTAATCCACTAGCCAGACCACTGGCCATTTGATTCCCAAGAAAATTACAACTGCGCTGTCTTCCCTGGTGGCTCAGTTCTAAAGAATCTGTCTGCATTGCAGGAGACACAAGTTTGATCCCTGGGTCAGAAAGATCCCCTGGAGAAGGTCACGGCAACCTACTAGAGTATTCTTTCCTAAAGATGGGCTGAATATTCTGGTTAGTTTAATTGCCCTTCACAGAGAAGGCAGAGTATTAACTGTCAAAGAATCAGAGTGTAATAACACACCTCTAACACCAAAGGTGTTAAATTTAATTTAATCTTTGGGGATTGAGGAAGAACTTGCATGACCGTACAGACATTTAGGAGTATCATTCGGAAACGCAATTATCGTTCAATAGATTTACAGAGTGTATGTTTGGGCTTCATTCGATGGTATCACCTAAAGGGTGAATGAAAAAAAAAGGTCATGATGGTTTGTTTCCTTGTCATGAGGGTTTCCGTTTCTGTTATAAAAAAACCACAGGGTACTTTGCTCTATTTATGTGGCAGCCTGGATGGGAGCCGGGTTTGGTGGGGAATGGATACATGTATATGTACAATTGAGTCCCTTCGCTGTTCACCTGACACTTTCACAACATGGCTTGTTAACCAGCTATTCCCTAATACAAAATAAAAAGCTAATTTCCATAGTTGGAACAAAGATTTCTGAATTAGGTGTAAAATTTTTGGAAGCCCTCGGTCATACAAACCAAGACCTTCAATAAATGTTTCACAAAATTTAATAAGTTTTAAAAGAGTTTATTATAAGCAGTCAGTTTTTATCACTTCATTTTTCATTGTCTTCTTTCTAACCAAATCACACACACACACACACACAAAATGAATCCAGCCACCTGTCTGCATTTCTGGCACTGTCTGGATTAATTAGAATGCTCCAATGAGTCCCAAGACAGACTTCACCAGCAGAAAATACGCTGCCTCAGCTCCCTCTCTCTCGTCAAGTGCAAATCTGACCAAGCTGGCACTGGGCAGCATCCTCTGAAAGTGCTCGGGGCTCCAAGGGCAAAAATGGGGCATTGAGGCCCCTGGCCCCACACGCCCTAGAGGCCTTGCATGAAGGAGCACACGGTGATGTTAGCCCTCACTGAGCCCAGGGTGCGACTCTCCACCCACTTTTAATCACACTACTACTCTGCAGAGAGGACTTCAGAAAAATTGAAAATGTGCCAAGGTCCCCAGCACATACCACGCTGAACCTTCACAACTGCAAGACCGCCATTTCCCACCGCTCTCCCTCACGGCTCATCTCTGACTGCTCATATTCTAAAAGAGACAACAGCAACCCAGAGCACTTCCACGGACTCAGGTGTGCCCAAACTGGTGGGAAGTAAGTGCAGCATGAGAAGCCTGGCCTCCGTCCGGCCTCCCTATTCCAGGCAGTGAGCTCAACCCGCCCAGGCCACACAGAGTCACGCTGAGGTCATCAGCTCATCCAAGTAAGCGTCGGGGTTGCCTCTCTGGCGAGTTCTTTGTCACCCACACACTAGGCATTCCGGTCCAGCTTTATTGGACTGCACATCTCTTTTGCATTTAAAGAAAAAAAATCAGTCATGCATTGCAAAGTGGTGGACGCGACTAAATGCCATTTGGTTTACACATACGCTCATCTGCATGGCGTGCCTGATGATCTGGCCTTGCCTTTACTGACTTCTGAGGCATGGACTGCGAGGGTGCTCTGAATACTCCACGGCATGTTGCTCCATGCTGTCTGCTGCTGCTGCTAAGTCACTTCATCATGACCGACTCTGTGCGACCCGAGATGGCAGCCCACCGGGCTCCTCTGTCCCTGGGATTCTCCAGGCAAGAACACTGGAGTGGGTTGCCATTTCCTTCTCCAGTGCATGCATGCATGCTAAGTCGCTTCAGTCGTGTCCGACTCTGTGTGACCCTATGAACAGCAGCCCACCAGGCTCCTCTGTCCACAGGATTCTCTAGGCAAGAACACTTGAGTGGGTTGCCACTTCTTTCCCCAACCATGCTATCTACATGCAGGTATTCACCATTTAACCCTACCATATGTGATGAGATAGAATTGTGAGTCATTTTATATGCTGATTAAACTTTTTGGCAGTATGACAGACAATATATCCAGGACTAGCCATACTCCAGGCAGTGAAGATAGAAGTGTAAGAGATATATTTGTATCTGATGAGTGTACCTTCCAAGACGAAAACCAAAATGTGAGAAGCCATTAATTACACGGCAGTAAGTCATCCCTTGGTGTCCACGAGGTAGGTGTTGGTTCCAGGAACCCCCTCAGAGATCAGATCTGGGGGTGCTCAAGTCCCCCGTACAAAACAGTGCACTTTTTGCATATAAGCTGCCCTTATCCTACCATGTATGTTAAAACATATCCAGACCTGAGTCTGAGCAAACTCTGGGAGACAGCAAAGGACAGGGAAGCCTGGCGTGCTGCAGTTCACGAGGTTGCTAAGAGTTGGATGCTACTTAGCAACTGAACAAGAACAACAGATTACTTATAACGTCTAACACAATGTAAATGCTATGTAAATCATTGTGAATATAATGTAAGTGTTATGTAAATAGTTGCTAGGTGATTGCTTTTGGGGACTTTATGGAACTTTTTTATTTCTAAATATTTTTCATCCCTAGTTGAATGAATCTGCAGATGTGGAACCAAGAGAGCCAGAGGGTCAGCTGTATATATAAAGTACAATAAAAAGGAAAGAGCAACGCATTCTGCTTTTAGGATTGGTGCTCATATTTCTTGGAAAGGAACACAGGACTATATTCCTTACCTCAAAAACCCACCCCCCAAATGTCATGTTGGCAAAATTCCCACAACACTGCAATATTATTTTCTGTTTTTATTTGTAATATTGAAACAACATATTATAGTAAAATTTTCTATGTTGCAGAAAAAAATCAAATGCCTGGCAGAATCGTGAAGTATTTGTAATAACTGGATGTGATAGTGACTTTATGTTGCTCTACCATGACTGCCAAAATTTTGTTGTTTCAGGGGAGGCTTAAAGTTGCCCAGTGCACAAGAAATTCACACCCTCTGGTATGCACAATACACATTTTCAAGTATTTGAGACTTGAGTTTTGGATAAAATGAGAATTAAGTCTGAAATTAATCACTTTATTTCATTAGGAGTTTTCCCTAATTGATTTGTATGTGGCAGCTCCTAACTAATTCACAATCTCAGTATAATTTTCAACTCATACAAATATTTTCTAATAATCATGATGTATCTATAGTATGGGTCCAAGGTTCAAGTCTTAAAAGCAATTTATATTATTTTTAATAGACTTCATTTCTTAGAGCAATTTTAGGTTCACAGCTGAGTTTATACGTGCTATGCTCAATCACTCTGTCATGTCCGACGCTTTGCAACCCCATGGACTGTAGCCCACCAGGCTCCTAGGCCCATGGAATTTTCCAGGCATTAATTCTGGAGTGGGTTGCCATGTATTGCTCCAGGGGGATCGAACCCACATCTCTTGTGTTTCCTCCATTGGGAGGTGGATTCTTTACCACAAGGTTCACAGCAAAACTGATCAAAAACCACATCAAAAAGAGAATTACCATGTACTCCCTTCCGCACACACACCAGCTTGCCTTACCCTCAACATTGCTCACCAGAACAGCGCATCCGTTACGGCGAATTAACGTACATTGACACATCACTATGATTCAAAGTCCAACATTTACACCAGGGTTCACTTTAAGTGTTTCATGTCCTATGGACTTTACGCTGATATGGTATCCACCATTCTATCATGCAGAACAGGTACTCTGTCCTGGAATCTCTCTGTACTCTGACTACTCACCCCTCCCACCAAAACACCCTGACAACTTCTGGTTTTCACTGTCCCTACAGTATTCTCTTCTCCAGCAAGTGAAAGGGTTGGCATCGTACAATATTACACACAACCATACATAGTCTTCTCAGTTCGATTTCTTTTACTTACATACAATACTAAACACAATCATACAGTATGTAATTGCATTACATTACAATCATACAGGATCTTCTCAGTTTGATTTCCTTCACTTAGTAATGTGCATTTAGGGCTCCTCCATGCCTTTTCATGGCTTGATGGCTTGTAGCCCTCCAGGCTCCTCTGCCCATAGGCTTTCCCAGGCAGGAATACTGGAGTGGGTTGCCATTTCCTCCTCCAGGGGTTCTTCCCGACCCAGGGATCAGAACCCAGGTCTCCTCATTGCAGGAAGATTCTTTACCGTCTGAGCCATCAGGGAAACCCTTATTGTTTTTTTTAGCACTAAATAATATTGTCCTGATGGTCCACATTTTATCTACTCAGTTGTATAAGAACATCTTAGTTGCTCCCAAATTTGGGCAATTATGAATAAAGCTGCTATAAACACCCATGGGTGGATAATTGTGTGGACCTATGTTTCAACTCATTTGAGTAAACCCATGGAGCACAATGGCTGGACTTCGTGGTAGGTTATTGTTTAGTGAGAACCTGTCAAACCATCTTCCAGAGATGGAAAATCATCTTTTTCACCTCTAAAGATGTACTCAAGTTGCAGTTCTTATCTCTTGCATTGACTTCTGTGGCTGCAGCCCAATTGTCCATGCTTTGGAGCCCTCTCATGATTCATGGGGGCCTCAATTCTTCCTTGCCTAAATCAAACCCCCTGGAAATGCACAGAAAACTAGGGTTTATTTCTTTTAAGTTTCCTTCTTAAGGCAGAAGGTTTCAAAGATTTTATCTTTTTTCTTTTTCTCCAAAGGAAATACACTGCAGATGCTTCACATATAAAACTGGTAATTATGAGATTCATCTGCTTACTATATAGGTTGACATCATTTGTCCACCTGCCTTTCCCAACCTCTTCCCTATCTGCTTGAAGACTCTAGGTAGGACTCACAGCTAAAAGTCGGGAAACATTCACTATAGCGCAGCACTACTCAAGAGTATTGGCAGCACGAGGGTTTCTGAGTCTCTGTTCTTCGCTAACAGAGTCGGATCTTCTGGCTCTGGAATAAGCATTGAACAAACATTCTCACTAGAGTTTGTCAGTTTGCAGGAGGAGAAGGGGACAACAGGGGATGAGATGGTAGGATGGCATCACTGACTTGACATATATGAGTTTGAGAAAGCTCTAGGAGCTGGAGATGGACAGGGAAGCCTGGCGTGCTGCAGTCCACAGGGTCGCAAAGAGTTGGACACTATTGAGCAACTGAACTGAACTGACCCTGGCCTCAAAGAGACACACATAAGGAACCAGAGTGCAGAACAGAAAGCAGGGAGAGTAGTGAGCGTTCTGAAGAGGAGACAATTCCACTTCAGGAGGTTAAGGGATCACGCCTTGCAGCTGAAAGTTTTCAGCTCCATGTAAAGTCCTTAATTTGACCTGGACAACCCCCCCTTATTCTGCCTGTTCCTTACCACATGCAACATAACTTTTGCCTCCCCTATAGCACAGAACAGTGTCGGGAGAGCTCACTCCTGAGCTGAAGTCATGCAGGAAGAAACACAACAGGATGCTGGCATACTGGCGTGCCAGTGAGAGGTGCCAAGGGTACTCCCAGCCAGAAAAATACATGCAGCTAACAGGTCACCATTGGTCAGTGGGTAAACGAGAAAGAGGGTGATGAGGGGTCAGATCACATGAGGGCTGTGTGGAAAGTCAAGGTTAAAAAGTCCGGGACCAGACAGTTGGGAATCTGCAGGCCCTTCTTACAATGTCACTGTACAGCACAACTTTATACCAGTTTCTTAGAGTGATTGTGTCGGTTGAAATGATTATACATTTCACATAAAATATAAGCAGACTATTAGACATCTAGAAGAATCTTCTGATTGTACCTGAATTTTCTATAGTATACCTGTCATGATAGAAAGAGAATATTTTCTTCACTAGAAGTATTATGATCTACAGAGAGAACCAATGGAAGGTGTCAATAATTACAAACTTATTAATCATAAAATAAAACTATCAAGAAGACTGAAGGCAATTCTATAATAAAATAAACTAACAAAATTGACTTCTAAAATCTTCAGATAAATAACCAGTGACCATCTGGTAGAGTCACATACATTAGGAAACACCAAAGTATCTGAATACTTACAAATGACAATTACTCTACTTATATTATTATTAGTGTTCAGGTAATGTGTGTAAAGATTTAATTTTCATCTAAAGATTTTGAATTGGTTCATAGTGATTTTCAGTTCTACTGTAGCCTTCTACTTTTCTATTCATTATCTCAGTTTTGGGCAGTTTGATGTTGATATTGAAACTCAAACTAAAAGTCTTAATTTATCTACTTAAAGAAGTAATTGTTATACATAGTGAAACTATACACAACTTTGTTCTTTATTTTTAAAGTATCCTGTAAATGTATTATCATACTTTCATAATTTATGAAAAAAAAATAAAGGGGAAGAAAAAGATTTCCTATCAGATATGTTAGGACATCGAATTTAAACTCTTCATCTCTAAGAGCTTTTTGTTTGTAAACATGTTACCCTGTGTCACACTATGGGCAATTCCCTCATATATACCTTTGAATTCATTAATTCTCTCTTTGGCATTGATAAATTGCTCTTTTCAGCAATCTGCTGAGGATTTTTTTTTAAATTTTCTTTACTTTATTGTGTTGGTTTTGCTATACATTGACATGAAACCGCCATGGGTTTACATATGCCCCCCCTCCAGAATTCTAGTAATTACATTTATATTCTATTTAATAGCTACCTTTTTCTGTTAGGTCTGTTTTCTGTTTTGATTTCATTTTTATCAAAATTTTATGTCTTAATGAACATAAAACATACCTGTATTGTATTCTATTTCAAACTGCCCTTTTATTTTCTCATTTTTCTGGGAACCAATCTGGTTTACCTTGATGCTCTCCTCCACTCAGGGTAAGGCATTCCTCTGTCTGATTTATAACGTGTGTCATGAGGACCCCTTCGGCAGAGCTTCACTGTCTCAGGAGGTGTCGATGCCGTGCCCGCTGAGCCCTCTCCTGGGAAGCTTTTGGCTACATCCTGCTTGGAAAGCCAGACCTCCCAAAGCCTGGGTCTGGTGTTTATACTGACTCCTCATCTGGACAACATGGGTGTTGCAGAGGCTTAGACTGCTCTCATTTCCCCTCATTGCCCACGTGTTTCTTCAGCCTCCTCGACGCCCAGTACAAGGGAGGGAAGAAAACCCCACCACGACCACCGCGGGGCCAGCAGGCTGTCGGCTCACGCCCTTAAAGCCTGGGTTTATCCATGCCTCTAGTCAAAGACAGCTGTATTTTTTCTTCACCTATCATTGGAAATGTTTTTTTATCTGATTTATGATTTTACAAATATGTGTTACATTTTACTTAGTAACTTTAGCAAGAGGCCTGCGTCTCGCTGGGTCCGGACGTCCCTGACACTGTGTAAGTCATACTAGCCCGGGGCTCCCGGCGGCCTGGCACTCTGTGTGGGAGAGAGAGAAACTTCTACCCTGTGAACTCACTGTTACTTTTTCGTGTTTCCTGTCACCTACTCAAAAATAGTCCTGTTATACCTTTGACTATTTAGACTGGAGACTGAAAACTAAGGGAAACAGAGAATATTGTCAAAATAATAGAGTCTGTTATTCTTCCCAAAGCAGACTTTTGAAATAGGCTGCACAACAGAGACAAGGAAAACTGCTTTAACACAAAAGGATATGATTGGCACTCTCATTTTTTCTAACGACCTGAAAAATGACTAAAATTACCTCTGAAGTTTTCTTTCTACATTTTAAAAAAAATTTATCTATTTCATCAGGGACATAATCAATCAAAATGTATTTTAAGTAAATAAAAACAGAAGAAAAAAGAAAGGCAACAGCTGAGATGGACATATAGGTCCATACATTTTGAGCCCGGCCCAATGTATCCCATGACGCCATCACCCCCAGAACCTCCAAACAAACCCACAGATACCACCACTACGGCCTGACACTTGTCTCGTCCCTTGGGCGCCTTCTGAATCGGAACGCTCTGCTTCGCCGCACCTGTTAACTGCATCCTTCAGTCACGCCTCCCTCCAGTGATGCAGCACGTGCGGTGATCTAGCAGTCACACGCACGGCGGGGCCACTCTCCGAGGAGGCTTCCGCGCTCGGAACCCCGCGCTAGCGCCCTGTTACCTGGCCTCGCGGCTGCCGCGGCGCCACCCTCCGCGATGTCCTGCAGGATGACAGCCAGACCCAGCGCGTCGGCCGGGAGCACCGAGCGGCTGAGGTCCACGCGCGTCAGGCTCCCGCGCTCCCCGGCAGCGCGCCGCGGGCTGTCCCCCCGAGGCGTGTGCCCCTCTGGGCCTTTTCTCCGGGGCCTCAGCACCACGTGGACGACGCTCTGCTGCTCCAGGTCACAGCTCTGAGTCAGGGAGACAAAAACACAGCAGGAGAGAGCAGGCATTAAAGCGCAGCAGGAGGTGAACTTGGCTTCAGGTCTGCAGAGTACCAAAGGCAGGGGGTTCGGTCCTTTCTCTGCACGCAGTCCTGGAACTTGGTCATGTCCGACTCTTGCAACTCCAAGGACTGTAGCCCTGCAGCTCCTCTGTCCGTGGGATTCTCCAAGGCAAGGATACTGGAGTGGGTAGTAATCCCCTTTCCCCGGGGATCTTCCCACCCCAGGTCTGAATCCTGGACCCAGGCCTGAATCCTGAACCCAGGTCTACGGCATTGCAGGGAGATTCTTAACCATCTGAGCCACCAGGCAAGCCCCAGGAATTTAAAGGGCAGGGACAACAGTCACTGATCAGGATGAGCACACACCGATGCGTTACACAGCCATGTGGAGCTGGGGCCAGAAACTGAATTGCAGGGGTGAGTGGAACACAACCGATGAAAACTGAAGTGATGTTCAAAGGGACATGCAATCTAGCAGGGGAAAAAAATGTATCACATTGTATACATGAGCACACAGAAAAGTAATATGTTTCAAAGCTCATTTACCAGAAATGACATGCCCTTATCATTATCAAATTTAAATACTACCACCTTTTTCTGATTTTTTTTTCTCCCTTTCTGCTTTAAAAAGTACAGAGAGTTTATTAACAACTATAGGGCAATTTTCTCTAGAATTTACAATACACTTCTTTCTAGTAGACCCCACAAATACTCCAAAATCACTAGCAATCAAACCACCAGGCCAATGAACCAAGAGGAGCGCTTACCAGCACTGTTCTGACCTTCCACTGTTTCATCCTATCTCACAATTAAAACCCGTGAGCATCTTCAAAAGAGTTCTGAAACCATATACTGATTTGTATGAACCACAGCAAGCATCATTCTCAGTGGTGAAAAACTGAGGGAAAAAGCATTTCCTCTAAAACCAGGAACAAAACAAGGATGCCCACTCTTGCCACTTTTATCCAATATAGTTTTGTAAGTCCTAGCCATGAGAATCAGAGAAGAAAAAGAAAAACAAACAAACAGAAATTAACCCAAGGGAATCTCTCATAATCCTATACACTAAAAACAAAAGATCAGAAAGAGAGGTCAAGGAAACAATCCTACTTAATATCACAACAAAAAGAATAAAATGTATAGGAATAAACCTACCCAAGAAGACAAAGACCTGTACAGAGAAAACTGTCAGATACTGATAGAACCAACCAAATACAATAGAAGCAGATAGATATACAGCATGTTGTAAGACTTGAAGAATCAGTATCATGAAAACGACTACATTACCCAAATCACCCTACAGATTCAATACAATGCCTATCAAATTACCAACGGCATTTTTCACAGAACTACAGCAAACAATTGCACATTGTGTATGGAAACACGATAGACCCCAAAGAGCCAAAGCAATCTTGCAGAAAAAAAAGGGAAGCTGGAGGAATCAGGCTCCCTGACTGTAGACTATACTACAAGGCTACAGTAATCAGCTGTAAAGGCTTTACAAGGCTTTAAAATTCAGTAGAATTAAATGTGGACATCAGCTAATTTGCTAAGACAGAAGCTAGACCAACAAGTCAAGCCTCAGTTGCAGAATATCTACCAGGTAGAAACAGTTGCTCAAGTGTCTGTCCCTTCTCCAACAGAGCAAGGACCCTGCTCTCTCAACTCCCTCCCCACTGCTGTCCTTCTCCTTCATCATCGCAAATTTAAAGAACACCCATACAAAATACAACAATTCTGGTAACAATGATAACACCCCTATCCACCCTCAAGGGTTGTATTATCCCTATCAAACTTTTACAGGGGACTTAACTGTAGTGTATTTTCTATGTCAAACAAAGACAAAAATGGCCATTATTTAGGAAGGCATTTCAAGGATTTTTTTTTTTTAATGTAATGGTTAACAAATGTTTTGTATGGCTACCGCTAACAATGAGATAACATGGTTAAAGACAGCATGGGCTTAGGGCATTCAGTGGGAGTCAGAACAACCAAAAATCATTCCCACTGATTTCTCCCTCTTGTGCTCTCGGTCACCTCCATAGTGATGAATGAACACAAATGCCAATTTATATTAATTGGATGAGAATAAAAACTGTTCCTTCATCCTGAACTTTCATTTAAAAAAATACTTTGGAAAGACAGGCACATTGTGATTTATGCTTTGAATTTATTTCACATTTCTTATGGCTAGTTTTCATTACCATCAAAGATATGATGCTACACAGAGATATTGAAAGGTCCCCCTCTCTGGTTGCCAAAGGCTGAGGTCTACAATTACTGGGAAAGGTCAATTAGCCACACACTAATTAGCGGGTGTGGGTCTCAGCTGTGTCACCCTGGATATCCCTCCCTCTACAGGCCTGAGACAGTTTCACTGCTCATTAGGACCTGCACACAGGGAGCTCTGCAGGGAGGGGAGAGAGGAACCAAGGATTAGCTCCCCTTGGTTGTTCAGTGAGGGACTTGTGAGAAGAGGCTGGCGCTGTTTGCACAGGTGAGTTCTTTAGGGGCTTTCGCTCATCCAAGATCACCTTTTCTTTTTTTTTTTTAATTTATTTATTTTTTTTATTGTTTTTGCCATACAATGTCATGATATCACCATGGGTTTACATATGCTTCCCCTCCAGAAGCCCCCTCCCTCCCCCCTCCCCCCCGGGAAATCTCGCTGCACCAGCCCCAAGCATCAATCCTGGGCTGGCGATTGATTAGATATACGATAATTAACTTGTTTCAATGCCCTTCTCCCATATCATCCCACCCTTACCCTCATCCACAAAGTCCACGAGTCTATTCTATACCATCTGCGTTCCTTAAATACAAAGGACAACAAGCTAGGCAATTATTTGCCTAAAACCAAGTTGAAATTGTTTTATATTGCAAACTTAATAAGAAATGCCCCAAAGTGTCCTTTCAAAAAAACTAAGATCATGGCATCCGGTCCTATCACTTCATGGCAAATGGATGAGGAAACAATGGAAACAGAGACAGACTTTCTTTCCTTGCGCTCCAAAGTCCATGTGGACAGAGACTGTGGCCATGAAATTAAAAGATACTTCCTGCTTGGAAGAAAAGCTATGACAAACCTAGACAGTGTATTAAAAAGCAGAGACATTACTTTGCCAAGAAAGGTCTGTTTAGTTACAGCTATGGTTTTTCCAGTAGTCATGTACAGATGTTGAGAGCTGGACCACAAAGAAGGCTGAACACTGAAGAATTGGTGCTTTTGAACTGTGATGTTGGAGAATACTCTTCAGAGTCCCTAGAGATCAAACCAGTCAATCCTAAAGGAAATCAGTCCTGAACATTCATCAGAATAACTGATGCTGAAGCTGATATGAAGAACTGACTCATTGGAAAAGACCCTGGTGCTGGGAAAGATTGAAGGTGGAAGAAGGGGACAACAGAGGACGAGATGGTCGGATGGCATCACCGACTCAATGGACATGAGTCGGGGACGTGGTGAAGAAGAGGGAAACCTAGTGGGCTGCAGTCCACAGCATCACAAAGAGTCAGATACAACTGAGTGACTGGACAACCTGTCCACAGGTCTCTTCTCTATGTTTGTATCTCCATTGCTGCTCTGCCATACGTATGTGTGTATGTGTGTGTGAGTCAGCTGCTCAGTCATATCTGATTTTTTGCGACGCCATGGACTGTAGCTCACCAGGTTCCACTGTCCATGAAATTCTCCAGGTAAAAATGCTGGAGTGGGGTGCCCTTTCCTTCTCCAGCGAATCTTCCTGACCCAGGGATGGAACACACGTCTTCTGCCTTGCAGGCAAGCCCTAACTGTACGTATACATATGGCTGATTGATGTTGATATATGTTAGAAGCCAGCACAATATTGTCAAGCAATTGTCCTCCATTAACAATAACTAAATTTTTAAAATACATGAATGAATCAAAGAATGGGATGGCCTCTGGATGATGGCCACTCCCCTGACCGTCCCTTTTCTTGTCTTTCTCCTCTTGTTTCTCCTGCCGCCCTCCCCCTCCCGCTTTCCTTTTACCCATTTCTCTAGGGCTGTAATTGTAACCCATGCTTTCTCAAGGCAGGGAACTCAGGCAGGCCTGTCACTGCTCATTCACAACCAAACAGAAGCAGGTGTGCCCCTTGCTGGGTTTCAGCCAAGTGCTGAACTAAGAACAGCCTGCTACCCAACTAAGAACCAACCCAAACCATACATCCCTTGCTTGGAGGCTGGGATAAGTTGATAGTCAGCTGGAATTGAACCAGTGTGTTTGAACCATTGAACCATGGCTGTAAACAGATGACTAGACAACAAAGACAATGCTTATCTGGAATCAGTGGAAAGCCAGAGTGGTCATTTTGAACTACTGACTACTTTACATCCAAAAAAAAACCCCCAAAAAACATCTTGAAAAACAAATAGAAGAACCTCTCGCAGGTGAAGCAGCAACAGGTATTTCCTCACAAAGTCACACACCTACCACAGGGCTGTAAGAATGACTCTGGAGGGGAGAAACACAATCAGGGGCCGCTTGTTCTTAAATATTAAGTTTCTCCCTATGTCAAGGAGATGCCCTTTGTAAGACAATGCAGCCAAGAACTCCTCAGCTGGGCTCATTCAGTAAATCGGGCCTTTCAAGTCAATTGGGCACAGGCCTGAGCCTGAGTGACTTCACAGAGAGAAGGAAATATTTAGTTAGGCTCTGCAGCAGCAAGGGAGGAACGAGAGCGGACAGGCATCATATGTATTTTCCTAAACAACTGGCACAGAGATACGCAGTTTCACACCTCGCTATAAATTCCTTAAGTTTCTAGCCTCAGGTTTAAAGTTTGAGATATAAATACAACACACAGTTACCTATGTCAGCTCCTGTTTCGTAATCTGGATATCTTATGTCATGTGCCACAATTCTTTTACCGAGAATAAATAAAACATGAAACCGCTGTCCTCTTGACCACCTGTACGCCAAGCAGATGCCTCCTTGAGGTGCCCTCCAGACACTGGCTGGTAAGAAGGCATCTGAGCCAGTTCTAATGGATGAACCTAGAGCCTGTTATACGGAGTGAAGTAAGTCAGAAAGAGAAAAACGAATATTGTATATTAATACATACCTATGGAATCTAGAAAGATGGTGCTGATGAACCTACATGCAGGGCAGCAATAGAGATACAGAGTGAACACGTGGGAGGGGATGGGAGATGGGAGGAAGGTCTAAGAGGGAGGAAACGTGCATATGTATGGCTGATTCATGCTGATGTATGGCAGAACCAACAGAATACTGTAAAACGATTAGATTCCAATTAAAAATAAATTTTTAAAAAAGACATCAAGAGCCTGAGTGAACTGAGACAAACGCCTAGACACTCATCTGATTGTAAGTAAGGGTAAATGGTAATTATTCTTTGTGTTCAGCAGTTGGTCCTAACTGACTCCTTAGTGAGAGACTTTATTTTCTTGGGCTTCAAAATCACTGCAGACGGTGACTGCAGCCATGAAATTAAAAGACACTTGCTCCTTGGAAGAAAAGCTGTGACAAACCTAGACAGCATATTAAAAAGCAGAGACACTATTTTGCTGACAAAGGCCAGTTTAGTCAAAGCTATAGTCATGTATGGATGTGAGAGGTGGACCATAAAGAAAGCTGAGCATGGAAGAACTGAAGTTTTTGAGTTGTGGTGTTGGAGAAGACTCTTGAGAGTCCCATGGACTTCAAGATCCAACCAGTCCATCCTAAAGGAAATCAACACTGAATATTCATTGGAAGGACTGATGCTGAAGCTGAAGCCCCAATACTTTGGCCATCTGATGCGAAGAACTGACTCAGTAGAAAAGACCCTGATGCTGGGAAAGATTTAGGGCAGAAGGAGAAAAGGGTGTCAGAGGATGAGATGGCTGGCTTGCATCACCAACTCATTGGAGATGAATCTGATCAAACTCCAGGAGATAGTGAAGGACAGGGAAGTGTGGTGTGCTGGCAGTCCATGAGATGGCAAAGAGTTGAGCACAACCTAGTAAATGACAAGAATTCTTTTGACATTTAGATATTGGAGATTTTAAGATATTTAAGAGGGAGAGGTGAGGAGAACTGTTCGTAGCAGCCCCAATCACAAGCCTTCTCATCTTTGTTTCACTTTGATTAGGTAACAAGCACCCTGGTCTAACCAGGATCATTAAGTTTATACCTCTTATCCCAGGGTGACTATTAATAGCTCTCAATGAACTTTCAAAGTCTCCTAGTCTGAAGGATAAATCTTATGATCACCCTACTTATGCTTGCCTATTTATGACACATGGTAGATGCTGAAAAGTAAATTATGTAGTACTTAATAAAATAATTAAGGCAGCAAGCATAGTTACCATTTTGTGAATTAATTATATGCTAGGCATTGTTCTTGGTATGTTCTCATTTTACTCTGTACAATGCCACAGTGAGATGGGTACCATTAATAACCTCATTTTATAGATGAGATAACTGAACGACAAAGGCATTAAGTTGTTTCCAAAGGTCATATGTAAGTGCTAAGTGGCTGAGCTAGAATAATCACTAAAATTCATGTGGCGTAGTACTCCCTGCTTACAAATCCCTGTTATCAACACATTTAACCTCACCTGACACTTTCACCAACTCTGTCTCAAGTATCATGTTCAGTATTTTCACAAAGCCACTTAGAGTTCAGGAAGACAATGAATTAGCCAGGATTACGCAGATGTTTCTAAGCAGGTGGGCTTCTATCCAGGTCAAAACGTGCATAAAAATCATCTGAGGTTCCAAGGAGAAGAACAGCTTTTCCTAGTGCATCCTAGACCTGCAGAATCAGAATCTGGGGGTTCGGCCCAGCAAGGTGCTGCACTTCGAGCCATCCTCCTGGGATTCTCTATGTGCACTCAGGTCGGGAATCTCTGCCAAAGATCTCATTCCCAACTTTCCTTCCCCACTTGAAGGAGTTTGGGAATCTCGTTCCCAACATTCCTTCCCCACTTGAAACTTTCCATTCTGGGTACACAGGCATCCTGTACTGAAGACCTGCACCCTGCTTCACCTCTGCTCCAGTTGGCCACCTGGTGTCTCAGAGATTCAAGAGGCAAGACAAGGATATTCCGATCTAGCCTAAGACAGACTCTAGAACAATACAAAACAATTCATAGGACACTCAGGCTTTGCGATGGAAATGCTTTTAAAAAAGTATGAACAAGAAGAAAACAGCAAATGGATAAATATCCACAGATAAGAGGCCAATAATATATGTGGACACTACGTTTGTATACATACGTATATATGTATACACACATGTGTGTATAAATTTGCATAAGCGTATGTATACACATATGGTCCAATCACTTCATGGCAAATAGATGGGGAAACAGTGGCTGACTTTATTTTTCTGCGCTCCAGAATCACTGCAGATGGTGATTGCAGCCATGAAATCAAAAGACACTTACTCCTTGGAAGGGAAGTTATGACCAACCTAGACAGCATATTGAAAAGCAGAGACATTACTTTGTCAACAAACGTCTGTCTAGTCAAGGTTATGGCTTTTCCAGTGGTCATGTATGGATGTGAGTGTTGGAATATAAAGAAAGCTGAGCACCAAAGAATTGATGCTTTTAAATTGTGGTACTGGAGAAGACTCTTGAGAGTCCCTTGGACTGCAAGGAGATTCAACCAGTCCATCCTAAAGAAGATCAGTTCTGGGTGTTCATTGGAAGGACTAATGTTGAAACTGAAACTCCAATATTATGGCCACCTGATGTGAAGAGCTGACTCATTGGAAAAGACCCTGATGCTGGGAAAGATTGAGGGCAGAAGGAGAAGGGGATGACAGAGGAGGATGAGATGGTTGGATGGCATCACCGACTCAATGGACATGGGTTTGGGTGGACTCTGGGAGTTGGTGACAGAGTTGGACAGAGAGGCCTGGCATGCTGCAGTTCATGGGGTCACAAAGCGTCGGACATCATGGAGCGACTGGACTGAACAGAATTGATATATACATATCAGGGGCTTCCCTGATAGCTCAGGGGCTTCCCAGATAACTCATTTGGTAAAGAATCCACCTGCAATGCAGGAGACCCCGGTTCAATTCCTGGGTTGGGAAGATCTGCTGCAAAAGGGATAGGCTACCCACTCCAGTATTCTTGGGCTTCCCTTGTGGCTCAACTGGTAAAGAATCTGACTGCAATGTGGGAAACCTGGGTTCTATCCCTGGGTTGGGATGATCCCCTGTGGAAGGGAAAGGCTACCCAGTCCAGTATTCTGGCCTGGAGAATACCATAGACTGTATAGTCCATGGGGTCGCAAAGAGTCAGACATGACTGAGTGACTTGCACTTCACTTCACTTCATGTATGTACATGGACACACACAAACTGACACGCTTGCTTTTAAACTGGAAAATATTCTGGAGAGTTTGCTATGTCTTAATCATTTGCTAAAAGTTCAAAGCCTACAAACTGAATATAAAAATCACGGAAGAGACTAAAGAGGGCAATACATATAATTCTATAACTAAATACAAGTGTGAAACGTAATATTCATTCAACAAACATTTTGTGATGATTCTATGTATCAGGTTGGCACTATTCTTCATAAAGTAGTGACTAAAACAGTCATTAAAACAAACTAAGAATTTCCCTCCCATATCAATGTGTTATTTTTGTTTCCCGGAAACTAGATACATGATTCTAAGCTCATATAGAAAAATAAATGTGCAAGGATATCTGGATGCATTCTGTAAAGAGGAGCAACAATAGGTGTGGCATTAATTATAACATAATATCCCTATTTTCAACCATATGACAAATAAGAAGTCCAGAAACATAATCAGTGTCTCGGAAGTCTGACATAATAAGGCCACTGCTGGGTTATTAACTGGCCTCGTTTCGGTACTGCTGTGTCTCAGGGAATGGGGAGGCCCAGGAGAGGGACACACCTGGGGGGACGCCCGGTTTATGGAGCTGTCAGAACACACACGTTTATCCAGCGTTTGCCCTCTCACATGAGCGTGGTTAGTAGCCCTCACAAAAAAAATCACAGGAGAAGCATCAGAGATCACTTATCATGGTTGACCCTAAAAAACACAATGATAATGAAAAAAACTGAAGTATTAAGGGAATTATCAGACTGTGAAACAGAGACCCATGGGAGCAAGTGCTGTGGGAACAACAGTCTTGACGGACTTGCTTGAGGCAGTACTGCCACAAAGCTGCACTGTGTAAGACACAGTGTCTGTGAGGAGCAAAGAAACACAGCGCAATAAAACGAGGTGTGCCTGGCGTTGATAAAATACTTACAGATTTTAAATTCAAGCTTTGAAAACTTGAAGTTGTCAAAGAAGTCTTGCTTCCATCCTTATTTACTCTAGCCTATTTGTTTCATATCCCAGAAGCAACATTTTTTTTCGCTTTTCAGATTTCTGGTTTATTCTTCTGTTATATAACTTTAAAAATAAAAACATAATTTGAAATGTATATGTGTGTTCATGTTCTTAGATAAACAACAGCATATTTTACACATATTTTACACAATATCAGCAAATTCTTTTTTCAGCTAATGATTCACCCTAGATCAACATGAATCAGCCATAGGTACACATAGGTATACATGCTGAGGTATGTTGGTGGCAGACACCAGCAAAATCCTGTAAAGCCATTATCCTTCAATTAAAAAATAAATACATTAAAAAAAATAATTCACCCTAGAATTCATTCCAGAGCTGTATATTGAGATTTTCAATATTCTTTTTCATCTCATGTGTGAATAAATCATAGTCTGTTAATAATCATAACATATAATATAATATTAATATCTATAATGTACTATATTATATGACACAATTATATATTAATATATATTAATACATAATGTAATAAATAATAATTATTATAATAAATCATACTCTACTTTCCCCAAAGTTTTTAAATTAAAAAACCTAAAGCAACAGATCTATGACTAGCTTTGTGTATACATCTTTAAATATTTTTCTTCCAGCACGTCAGTATCAGTGCTGCCTCACAGAAGGGGCCTGGGAAAATCAACACTTTCACAGCAATGAGTCCACCTAACACCCAAACCTTGGTTTCTAAATATCTGTTCTCACTAAAATGAACTTGGTGAGAAACAGACGGAGAAAGGTACAGTGAGTAGTCAGATCAACGTGTGTGTCTTGTGCGTGTTAGCACCTCATCAAAATCAACTTCCTTCCCCTTCCCAGGCATCTAGCTGACTAGCTCTCCCAGCTTCCTTTGTATGGGTGGCTTTCCTTAGCAATCATATCTGCCAGTAGCGTGTAAGTTGATGTGATGAGTACCACTTCCAGGGCAAAGCAGACGTACAGAGGTTGTAGCGAGACACAGATAGAGAAAGAGGCAGATAGACAATAAAATGTCTGATCAGTGGGTGGGTAGGTAAAATAACAAATATACAGAACAACTCAAGCAGGATGTTCACGACCAAAGATTGGGCAAGTGTGGCTTGGCAGCATGCCAATATTACATCACCAGGCTTTGGCATTGAAAATTAGCTTTCTACTCTGCACAGCTAAAGATTAAAAATGACATCATACATTAATGTTAACATTAGTAGGTTGAAGCGGAAATTACCTTTTTATTTTATTTTATTTTTTAATTAATTCATTTATTTTAACTGGAGGCTAATTACTTTACAATAATGTGGTGGTTTCTGCCATACATTGACATGAATCAGCTGTAAACTTATAGAATGCTACTTCAGGGAATAGATTTTATCATATTTATTTGCTAACTGCTGAATCCATTGCCTTTTAAATATTGCCTAAAAAATTAGCTAAGATTTTGAACTTACATTCAGAAAATCTTAGGCCCATCAACATTATACATACAGTGTGGCACCAATAACATTTATCATTTAAAATTATCATAACTAATAAGCAAATACCATAAGTTTCAAACCCATTTATCCCAGAAATAAAATATTAAATCTCCCTTAAAGTACCATACTTTTTAATAAATATGATAGTGTAATTTGAATGGTTGCTATTACAACATTCCAATCTTTGAGAAAGACTATGTTAAGGCATTAGTTGGTATACTCAGTCCTTAGGCATCAGTAGAATCCTTATCTGCCTGTTTCTTTTAACATCTGGCCAAGTAGCTGGGCTTTAAACTGATTAGCTTTTTACCTGTAACTTTGTAACAGCTCAGTGAAATAAGCATTAGAGATGGGAAAACCAAAGCTCAAAGAGTTGCAAAATTTATACAAATATAAACAACTGGATTTGAAACCAAGTTTCAGCTCAGTTCAGGCCCCTCAGTCTTGTTTGAATCCTTGCGACCCCATGAACTGAAGCAGGCCAGGCTTCCCTGTCCATCACCAACTCCTGGAGCTTGCTCAAACTACTGTAGCTGAGTTGGTGATGCCACCCAACTATCTCATCCTCTGTCATCCCCTTCTCCTCTCACCTTCCATAGTTCCCTGCATCAGCTCTTCCAATGAGTCAGCTCTTCCAATGGTGGCCAAAGTATTGGAGTTTCAGCTTCAACATCAGTCGTTCCAATGAACACCCAGGACGGATTACACTTAGGATGGACTGGTTGGATCTCCTTGCAATCCAAGAGACTCACAAGAGTCTTCTCCAACCACTACTTTTAACTATTCTTTCTCTTACCAAAGA
Source organism: Antilocapra americana (assembly GCA_007570785.1). Classification (NCBI taxonomy): domain Eukaryota; kingdom Metazoa; phylum Chordata; class Mammalia; order Artiodactyla; family Antilocapridae; genus Antilocapra; species Antilocapra americana. The sequence goes on from ML663573.1 coordinate 9,829,308, forward strand.
ATGAGTGATTATCTATGATTAATGCATCCAAACCTTGCTACATTCTATACTCAAAACAACTATAAAGGTACAATTTGGATGCATTTAAGATAAATTCTCAAATTATTCTACATCATCTCAGAAGATTGCTTAATCTAATGGTCCAGAATTTTGAAACTCTGAGAAATGATGACAATATGTATGAGGCACAAACAAGGGATTCTGGCCTTGAAGATGAGCTAAAGAGACTAAGAAACCCGCAAACTTCTAGCAGATATAATACCAATGCACCTTTATAGTAAAATATGGTTCCCGAGTTAAAAATCACTGAACAGAGTGAACATACATTTTTGAAAAGAATGTATTTTTTAAATAATGGAATATATTCATGAAAATGATTATAAAATGCTGTGCTTTTTTTCTAAGTCATATCTTAGGTGAAAAGTGAAAGTGTTAGACACAGTCCTCTCCGACTCTTTGTGACCCCATGGACCATCGTCTGCCAGGCTCCTTGTCCATGGAAATCTCCAGGCAAGAATATTGGAGTGGGTAGCCGTTCCTTTCTTCAGGGGCTCTCCAAGATCCATGGATCAAACCCAAGTCTCCTGCACTGTAGGCAGATTCTTTACATCTGAGCTACAAATGCTATCTGTTTAGAAAATTTTAGAAATGCAAGTACTACATATTCAAGCAGACTTGAAAATAATAAAAGATTTGATTTAAGGATTATTTTCCTAAAATTCCCATTATTAGCATCATTCTTTTCTGTTGCATATGGTTTGTTCCAGGAAACCTCTATTCAACTGAAAAGCATTAACTGGGAGGGATAAATTGATAACAAATTACTATATATTTGGTTATCATAAACAGAAATTCTGGGAAAGAATGGGGTATGAGAAAATTAGTTATCATGACAAATGAAAGAGAAATGGTTGATGCAGAATATGTAGCCGAGATGGGGAAACTTAGGCTGATCATTTCAGAGGCAAGTGACCTCAGAGAAGCCACAGACCCAATAGCAGGTGGAATCTTTGGGCTTAGGGTGAGGCCAGCATGCCATGACTCAAAGTTATTCCACCACATTACCAGGTCAGACATTTCAACTTTTGTCAGAGCTTTGGGGGTGGGCTCCACTCCAAACCAGGTAATACAGAACTACTGTACTAGCCACATCCAACCATCAACCTACTGGCAAATTAAGCCAACAGGGAAAAGTCTACTACTATGCCACAGGAAAATAAAAAGAAAGTGAAAGTTGCTCAGTCATGTCTGACTCTTTGCCACCCCAAGGACTGTACAGCTCATGGAATTCTCCAGGCCAAAATACAGGAGTGGGTAGTCTTTTCCTTCTCCAGGGGATCTTGCCAACCCAGGCTCAAACCCAGGTCTCCTGCTTTACAGACTAAGCCAGTAGGGAAGCTATATAGGCAGAATTCTAAGACGGCTCCCAACATTCACTTTCCCTGGTCCACACCACTATTTTTAATTAATTCTTCTCTATCAATGTGAACAGGACCTGTGAATATAATAGATATATATATAATACAACACACACGTATATCATAAATATATATAATATACTAAACAAAACTCTCATGATTAGTATGTGTCATATGGAAAAGGAATGCAATTAAATTACTGTAGATGTGATTAAAATTCCTAATCAGTTGACCTGTTAAGTAAAAGGGAGATTAATCCTGGGTGGGCCTGACCTACAAAGATCTACAGGTGAGCTCTGTGAAATAGAGTCTGCAGATTAGAGGCTAGGGTTGAGACGGTGGGAGGCTCTTGCTGGGCTCGAGGAAGCAATCACCATAGTTGTAACAGTTACGAAGAAATGAATTGTTCCATCAGCCAGGTGGGCTTGCAAGAGGATCCAAGCCTCACAGGAGACCCCACTGCCCCTTGATCATAGCTCTGTGGGACCCTAATCAGAGGACTCAGCTGAGTCATGCCAGACTTGGGGGATCCACGAGCAAACCATATCCTACACCACGATACCTTTACATACATCTGACGTGTTTATGGCCCCTGGCATCCTTGCCATTGCCTGTACCTGTATACTTCGGCTATGCTATCAGCTACTTCAGAGGACAGCAGGTGCCCATTGAGGACAAAGGAATAATGCTTTCTTGTGTTGTTTTTAACTTTCCATACAGGTTCCTGAAGCTCATTTCCATAGCACTGTTGTGAAATCCAATATATTTTTTTTGAGTTTCAAGGCCATGTTAGATGGAGGGATAAAGGGGTTTGTTGCCCACAAAAGTGAGTGAAGTGATGTCGCTCAGTCGTGTCTGACTCTTTGTGACCTGGTGGACTGCAGCCCGCCAGGCTCCTCCATCCATGGGATTTTCCAGGCAAGAATACTGGAGTGGGTTTCCATTTCCTTCTCCACGGGATGTTCCCGACCCAGGTATCGAATCCTGGTCTCTCGCACTGCAGGCAGACTCTCTACCGTGTGAGCCAGCAGCGAAGCCCCTAAGGTTTACCTCAAATGAAGATGCAGGATGTAGCAAACGGAAGTTCCCGACCAGGAACCCAGGGCTACTCGAGTAGCTGTAACAAAGCGGCACAAACTGGCTGTTTTCGTGACCAGATGTGTGTCATCTCACGGTTCAGACCAAAAATCAACGGGCAGGCAGCGGTGGTTCCTACTGAGGGCTACGAGGGAGATTTTGTTGCCTGTCTCTCTCCTTGGCTTGCAGATGACTTCCTCCTTGCTCTCTCTCCCCATCAGCTTCCGTCTGCGTCTGCTGCTGTGCTCAGTATGCCCCATTTTAGAAGATAACAGGCCCTACTGAGTTGGGGCCCATCCTCATGACATTAACTCTTTTTTAGGAATATCAAAAAAGGGATTGGGACAAATCTAAAATGGGACATAAAAATAATCTAGTCAGTGGGACCAGTGATGTACGCATTTGCAAAGCTTCTGGTAAAGATAATCTTGATAGAATTCAATGTTAAATACACATTTCTAAATTCACAGATGTTAAAAGTGAAATGAATCTTCAAAGCAAGAGATGGGGGTTCGATTCCTGGGTTGGGAAGATGCCCTAGAGATAAAAATGCCAACCCACTCCAGTATTTTTGCCTGGGAAATCCCATGGACAGTGGAGCCTGGTGGGCAACAGTCCACGAGGTCACAAAGGAGCCAGACACAACGGAGAGACTAACGTTTTCACTTTTCTTTCACCTCCAGACATAGAAACTGGAGAGACTCCAGAGACAGAAGAAACATTATGTAAGCTGAGCCAAGAGAATCATGGTGCCCTCGGAAACTGAAATGCGGGTTAAGGCACACAAGAAGGTCATCATCATGCTTGAAGGGCTCCTTCCTAACCGGTTTGCCAGCATCTTCTGTCTGCCATGCACAGCACCAGTCTGCAATCATCTCTTGCCCACTGGTATCTGTTAATGGCACCTACAGACCACCTCTGATGGTTCAGAGTCAGACAGCACGCATCACACAAGGGGTGGGGAAGAGGGTACAGCAGGGACTGTGAGGCTCTCCAACCCATAACCCTTGCCGCTCACCCCTGCCCACCGCTCCCAGACCAGGGTCTGTCTGACCTCTATGGAGAAGGTGTCAGAAAATCACTGGGAAACAAACACGACCCCACACATTTCTGTGCAGTTAATCTCCTGTTTGAAAGACAGGTGAAGGAGCCCTGTTGAGTCAAAGATGAAAGATGTTTTTGAAATTTAGACTGACAAAGGAATGCCCTGTAATAAGATAAAAGACCCTGCTTTAAGATAGCTACTTTTCATTTTTACCTTCAAAAAGACTTGCCTTTTATGTTTCCCTGAGGTTATTCAATAAAAGGGCAAAAATCTCCAATGGCCTGTCTTCTGTTACAGAAGGGAAAATGGTTTGGCATTGGAGTCTGGAAAGGAAAGAACAAAATAGAAGATAAACAAGATGTTCTGATATTGAATAAACTTGATGACTCATTTTGTAATAAGCAAGCAGCCATTCTCAGATAAAATTCATTTTATCAGGCTGGTTATTTTGCCATTTGTCAACTGACCCATCTTTCGGACATTCAACTACTCAACCGAGAAGCAATGCAGTAATGGAGCAGAATATTTTGAAATATTATCTGATAGTATTCTTCTCGCACTGTTATCCTTCTCATGCCCTGCAGGACTCTACCTTAAAAACCTAGAGCTTCTGTCTGGAATAAAGAACCTGCAGAAAATTCTAGGAAAAGAAAGGTTCAAGTGATTGGACTTTGAATCCCTAAGATGTTGTTGAATCTAGAGCAACCTTGAGAGTCTGGTACAGAATTTCCTCCAAGAAGTCGCCTTATGAAAAAGAAACCTCATAGTAGAGACGATGGAGAATAATATCAAAACCCTTAATAGGATCAGTCTGATGGGTTCAACCCAGGCAGATAACTGGAGGATCACTGTCCGTGTGTGCACCATCACTTCAGTCATGTCTGACTCTTTGTGACCCCATGGACTGTAGCCTGCCAAGCTCTTCTGTCCATGGGATTCTCCAGGTGGGAATACTGGAGTGGGCTGCCACGCCCTCCTCCAGGGGATCTCCCCAACCCAGGAACCAAGCCCCCATCTCTTATGTCTCCTGGGAGGATACTGCTAAGAGCGAAACCTCAGTGCATAGGTGAGAAGCAGAGGCACTGACTTCCGCACGCCCACTAGAGTCAATTCCCTAGTTAGGGACAGAGATAGGGAAGGGGCAGGGCAGGTAGGGAATAGAAATACCCAGACAGGCTTGGGTAACTGAAATTACAGTGACAGCTGTCCTGATGCTGGGAAGCCCCCGGCGGTGGGGGGGGGGGCGGGCGAGGAAGCCTCCAGAGTACCTGCCTTCCCACCGCAGACATGGTCACGTGGCGTGTCTATGCAGACGGCCCTGAGGTACCTGTAGATCACAGGGTGCAAGAAGGGAGCTGATCCCAGAGGCAGGAGGAGGGCAGAGGGACTGACAGTCGGCCAGGGCCCCCCATGGACCCCAGCTTGAAAAACTAAGAAGGTTGAAACCAGGTGTCTGGAATCCCAGATGAGATGTCCATGAGCTTCTAGCGCAGAGGCAGGAGGGAGGAACTGACACACAGATCGGGGCTGTGCACTCTCACATCAGTGGGGCGAGTGCGGGTGAGCCAGGGAAGCCAGGCTTCCTCCTTGAGGTCAGATAAGTGTGAGGCTTTCTGGCCTTATCATCACTGAGCAAAAGGAGAAAAAGCCTAAAAGGTGAGAGAGAATCCTGAATTTGAGCATTTCATCAAAGAAGCCCGAGTTTTACTTTATAAGATGAAAAAGAATGAGGCTTGAAATTGAAGTTGAAAGGAAGACACCAAGTCACAGACAAGTTGAATGCGGCATTCTGAAGTCAGGTCTCCACGTTCATAACTTACTGAAGAAGCGAAAACTTCCAGACGGCTCTCAGCCGAGTCAAAGCCGAATAAGGTGATCTCTGGTAAAGGCAGCGGGTGATGCTTGAAAACTCACTTAGGAGGGACTAGACTGCCGCCCTGCGCAGACACTCCACCATGCTTCCTCGTGCTGCACCTCCACCTCTAGCCTGTTAGGAGCTGGCTTCGTACAGAGCCGACCAGAAAGCTGGGGTGCGGGGAGCTGGGGTTCCAGCGTTAGTCACACCCCGGAAGCTACCCCAGGCTGTGCCCGCAGGATTTGGGACCGCACTGGGAGGACCCACACACCAGGGCTGGGGGAGACAGGGGAGGCCAGAGAGAGGGACTGCGAACCCCTGGGTTCTCCGCCCCACATGAGGGTCACCTCGGAGGTGGCAGGACCTCAGCAGGCAGAAGCTACAGTCAACACTTCCGACAGGTAGGTAGGTATGATCCTACAAGGCCACCCAAGCAGCCAGATGCTGGGAGCCAGGGTCCATTTAGAGGAGAGATCCCCAGAGATGCGAGTTTCTTGGAGACCTTGAAAATAACCTGAGGCAGAGAATCATCGGACACCTTCTGTCACACCCAGAGAGCCCGGGGCCTAAGTTCAGTCTCATCTCCTCCTCCCTCCTCCCTCCGGCCCTCTACCAGCTTCTTCCTATACCTTCCGACCCTCAGACTTCTCTGGAGGCTAACCTGCAGGAAGAAAGAGGGTGAACAAAGGTAAGGCAGAGGCTGATGACATCCTCGAGGTCAAGCAGAGAAGACCTCTCACCTGAACAGGGCAAGAGACAAAAACTGTGGATTTGACTGAAATCTTGGCCTGAATAACACAACTGGTAAATTATTTGCTACTTCAAGTGCCCACAGGACTGCCTATTACCAAAAAACTAGAGAAAAAAAAAATTCATAGCATCTGTTGAGATCTCCTACAGTTGTGTGGGAATGACTTACTCCCTGAACAACGTTAAAAGAAACACAAGGTTGTGATTTGATTTTATCGTAAGATGTACTTGTTCACCATGGTTACTGTGTTAAGTTTCCTGTAAAAGAAACTGGGCAAGAAAAGGAAGCCAGGAAGAAGAGAAGCTGGCTGCAGCTGCAGGGGGAAAATCGGTTATATCCTGTCAGGTCTGCCCTGGACTCTGGAAGCAGAATGATGGATGACGTGCCCGGAAAGCACTGGAGAGCCTTTTACGGTCACAGACTCTAGTATCGTCACCTGTTACCTCAGAACCTCTGCCCCTACTTTTAAATGTGTGGAAGTGAAAGTGAGGCCATGTCCAACTCTTTGTGACTCCGTGGACTGTCACTCGCCTGGCTCCTCTGTCCATGGGATTTTCCAGGCGAGAACACTGGAGTGAGTTGTCATTTCCATCTGCAGAGGATCTTCCTGACCCAGGGATCAAACCCTGGTCTCCCGCATTATAGGCTGAGTCTTTACCATCTGAGCCACCAGGGAAGTCTTAAATGTGTAACACAAGTTGATTAATACACAGTACTACATAGGTTGTGTCAATGTTAAGATGGAACAGTGTCTTCACTGTTCCATGGAACAAGACGTGTCTGTTCACCCTCCGGATGAGGGTCAACGTGCACGCTGCCCTGAGGCTGTGCCAGCATGGGCCTCTCAGCACCGTGAAGCTCTTCCAGCCCCACTCACGGCAGCTGCCCACAGGTCCATCTCTCATCCAGATCAGGAAGCCTGCCAGACGAAGGTTTAGGCTGTATCCACTTAGGGCCAAAGTAACCCACCTGTTCAGTTACCATATACACACCGTTTGTGCGGCGTTTGACACAGTTTTAAGCTTTTTTGAATCCACTGCCTTGATATCATGGAGTAATTGATATTGTTTAGTCGGAATTCACACAAAAGGTGCAACATGGAAGAAAACAGGTCCTGGGATCTGATCCAAGGAACACATCCATCGTCTCCCCCATCAGTGAGATCATGCTTACTGACACCTTCACTGAACCTCTCCCAAGGAAGGGGACCCATCTGACTTTTGATCTTTTCCCATTTGGTCTAACATGCTTAACTCCTTCTGTCTTGGGTATTCCTTTGGAAAAGGGATATGGATTCATTATATATTCTAATGTATTGTCTACAGATTATAAGATGAAGTCAAGCAGGTATCTGCTGTTACTTTTTAAGTTGACCTGTCTTTATATTTGGAAATGTCTCTTAATAGTAGGCTTCCCTGGTGGCTCAGATGGTAAAGACTGTCCTGCAATGCAGGATCCCTGGGTTGGGAAGATCCCCTGGAGAAGGAAATGGCAACCCACTCCAGTAATCTTGCCTGGAGAGTCCCATGGACAGAGGAGCCTGGCAGGCTACAGTCCATGGGGTTGCAAAGAGTCAGGCATGACTGAGTAACCATCACTCACTCTTAAGTAACCACCCAACGGCTTCAGTTAAAGGCAAGGTGTAAAGGGCAAATACTACACTAGCCCTACTGGGCAACTGAGTCATTTCTTGCTTGTCCGTTCTTGCCTTTCCTGACCCAGGAAGGCAGATCCGCTAACTCCATACCCTCCTGGAGAAAGATGGAGACATTTACCCAACCTCAAATTTGCCCCTGGATTTAATCCTGACCTCTGCACACATGGATGCCAAAGCAGTTGCCAGTGTGTGAAATACAGGGGCGCTGCATAGACATGCATTCTTTTATCTTCACTTCCCCATGAGGTGCTCCATGGTAAGAAGGAACGATATAGGATGGTAGGGTGAAGTGACAGATCATTACAAAGGAAGGCTCTACAATTAGGGGTAGGTACTCATACATTAATTCCCTCATGTTCCCATGCTACTCGACACAACAGTGGATTAAAAGGACACAACCGATTAAGCTACAGTTACAGGCGAATGAAATTGTCCAGCTGATGTCTGGAATTTTTATTAAAGATAAAATTTAAAAAATAAATAAATAAAGCAAAAGCAAAACAAAAAGACTTAAAAAAAAGAAAAGAGGGGAGACAGAGGAGCACATGAGCAAAGGAAAGGAAAAGATGGAAAAGAAGCCCGAAAACGTGCGGCCTTCAGTGCCCTTAAGGCAGAATCAGGTCACTGCGTCCCTGGCCATGTCAGCATCCAGGCCTTCGTCTCCTGCATCTCCTCCGCCCCAGGCCAGTGGCCTACACCCTCCCAGGAAGCCCGCGAACAGAGCCTTGCCAGGTGACTGCGGGCAGGTGTCGCTCCGGCTGCTGTGTCCACAGTCGGGCAGGCATACCGCACAGCCTCTACTCGGACACTGCGGGAGGGCCCTCCGCCTGCCTCCTTCCCCCTCACTTCTGAAATCCCCTGCTTCTGCGGACTGCCCACACTCTAAAAGAAAGAAAGAGAGAAAGTGAAGTCGCTCAGTCATGTCCGACTCTTTGCGGCCCCATGGACTGTAGCCCACCAGGCTCCTCCGTTCATGGGATTCTCCAGGCAAGAGTAGTGGAGTGGGTAGTCATTCCCTTCTCCAGGGGATCTTCGCAACCCAGGGGATCGAACCCAGGTCTCCCGCATTATAGGCAGACGCTTTACCATCTGAGCCACCAGGGAAGTCAGACCACAGTCTAGACCCTGTTTAATGACTTAACAAAGCAGTGGAAGCCTGTTACTTCCTATTGTACAACTGACTTCAGAAAATATACATATATACCTCCTTCTGCAAGCCAGGTTATTACGGGCAAACAACAGCAAAGCAAAGTGAGATGGATGAACTTAAAGGAGATTAAAATGTGTCCAAGTTGCAAGTATTTATACACCTACTGCCTCCAAGCAAAAAGGCCATCATGTTATGTATTTTAGAAATTTTTCTAACTCGACAACTAAAACAAAAATGAAAAAGAAGAAGAAAACTAGTACTTTCTTAACTAGAAACGTAAAAGGTGAAAATTCTCAGAGCATCTTCCACTATCCAAGGATTTACTGTAATTAGCCAGAAAACATCCTTTACCATCCGGCTTAAGCTTTCCAAATCCATCGTGCTCATACTTTAAAAAAAAAAAAAGAAAAGGCAGATTTCCAGACTTGTGATATGGCTTGTCTAAACATGTTTTCAACAAGGAAGAAGCTGATGGCAAAGGAAGCTATGAGTTAACTGCTATAAACGAACTAGAAAAGGCCAAGTCTGAATTCATCTTCATGGTTTTATATGTTCCATATCCACAGCTTAATCCTCTACGTCAGCTGCAATAGCAATTCCTCAGCTCTGTGAGTCCTCCCCTTTGAGGATTTTTTTAGCATCTAAGCTTCTCATAAGCAGTTCGCCATGTCTGCACTGGCCACTCTCTGCTGACGAATACGCAGGAGACATAAGACAGACGTGAGTCCTTGTCAACTGTGGCAGTTGCACCGACACACATTACAAGATCCTGGCGGTGAAACTAATGCGACAGAGTGCCCACTGAGCCATCGGCACAAGGGTGCTAATCCAGCTGTGTTTGTGTGACTGACATCTGACAACAAGGGGTTAAAAAAACCATAAAATTCCATAGGACAGATTCTGAAAAAAGCTTCTATTTGAAAACTGAGCAGAGCAGGGTGTGGCATATGAATGAATAAATGAATCAACAGGCATAAAATGCAGTAACACAAAGGAATCAGTGAAAGGCTCATATCTGCTAAGGACCTTAGAATATATGCCCATATATTTTAATTCATATCCGCTCTTTGCAGGGTAGCTAGAAAAATGATTTATTGGTTTTTAAGTTCATTTTCAGAAAGTATATATACATATATATATATAATTTAAAACCACGCATTATAGAGACAACAAAGTTCCCTTAAATCATTTACAAATAAGTTTATCCACATAGTGTTGCTTCATGTGGACTCTTGATCCTTCCTGCTTCAGCCTATTAATATTTCACTCTACGGCCCTCTATGATTCCCCTTCTGTTCTCAACACTAAATACCAAGCCTCGGTTCTGGTAGTAGGTTTATGTCAGAGGGCACAACAGACAGCAAATTTGCAATCAGGAGCTCCACTCCTGTTCTCCGTTCTCACCCCCTTACCCACCCCATGCTTCCTCCATCCTTCTCTGCCTGTTCTGTGCTCTGGTAAGGTGACTCCTGAGGACCACATCCCTTGGTCTCCCTTGCCCTCTCTCCTCCCCTTGGGTTTAGATGATGCAAAGTAACAGTAGGAGCTCAAAGGGGACTGGGTTGGGGGTGCTTTCCTCCATCCTGCCTGGCCCTTTCTCTGGAATCTCTGATCGCACAGGGCTTTAGTCCTCCTGGACCCATCTCCCCTGAGGCTCCTCCACCAAAGCTCCGCTTCTCAGCGGGACTGGAGAGCACTGCTTGCTCCTCGTGTCCTGGCAGAACGAAAGACAGTAACAGTTTCTCCCAGGCCTGGTTCAGGAGCCCTAACGTCCCTCACTGACTTTCTTCAAAGCGCTCTTCAGACAGTCCCTTCTCTCCAGCCCTCCAGGCTCCCGTCTGAGGATGCTTTCTCTCTCTCTCTCTCTGGGATCTCCGGCACACAGGGGGATGACGGGATTATTTTCCCTATGTGATAAAGGACATTTTTTTTTTAAGTTTTCTTTATTGTGTTGGTTTTGCCATACATTGACATGAATCCGCCATGGGTATATATATGCTCCCCCTCCAGAACCCCCGTCCCTCCTCCCCCCTCCCTCCCGATTCCCTCCCCCTGGGTCATCCTGATGCACCAGCCCCGAGCATCAACCCTGGGCTGGCGATTGATTTCACATATGATAATTAACATGTTTCGATGCCATCCTCCCATATCATCCCACCCTTGCCCTCTTCCACAGAGTCCACGAGACTGTTCTATACATCTGCATTCCTTTTGCTGTCTCACATGCAGGGTTCTCGTTACCATCTTTCTAAATTCCATATATATGTGTTAATATACTGTATTGTTGTTTTTCCTTCTGGCTTACTTCACTCTGGATAATGGGCTCCAGTTTCGTCCACCTGAATAGAACTGCTTCAAATGAATTTTTTTTTTAATGCTGAGTAATATTCCATTGTGTATATGTACCACAGCTTTCTTATCCATTTGTCAGTTGATGGGCATCTAGGTAGCTTCCATGTCCTGGCTATTGTAAACAATGCAGCGATGAACATTGGGGTACACGTGGCTCTTTCAATTCTGGTTTCCTCGGTGTATATGCCCAGTAGTGGGATTGCTGGGTCATATGGCAGGTCTATTTGCAGTTTTTTAAGGAATCTCCACACTGTTTTCCATAGTGGCTGTACTAGTTTGCATTCCCACCAACAGTGTAAGAGGGTTCCCTTTTCTCCACATCCTCTCCAGCATTTATTGCTTGTAGACTTTTGGATGGCAGCCATTCTGACTGGTGTAAAGTGGTACCTCACTGTGGTTTTGATTTGCATTTCTCTGATAATGAGTGATGTGGAGCATCTTTTCATGTGTTTGTTAGCCATTTTTATGTCTTCTTTGGAGAAACGTCTGTTAAGTTCTTTGGCCCACTTTTTGACTGGGTCATTTATTTTTCTAGAATGGGGCTGCAGGAGTTGCTTGTATATTTTTGAGATTAATTGTCTGTCCGTTGCTTCATTGGCTATTATTTTCTCCCATTCTGAAGGCTGCCTTTTCACCTTGCTTATAATTTCCTTTGTTGTGCAGAAGCTTTTAATTTTAATTAGGTCCCATTTGTTTATTCGTGCTTTTATTTCCAGTATTCTGGGAGGTGGGTCATGGAGGATCCCGCTTTGGTTTATGTCGGAGAGTGTTTGGATAAAGGACATATTAACAGATGTCCCCCGCAGCTACCAGTGACCTGTGTCCTTGAAACCCACAACCCTCTTCCACTGAGGTCAGCAAGAGGCACCAGAGAACAGACTCGCAACTCTTGGCCTTTAAACTGGGGACAGCCCAAGTGTGGTGAGAGACAGGACCCTAAGGATGGACAGCTGACACCCTAAGGATGGACAGCTGACCTGCAGGTTGGTTGCATCTGATGCCCACTAGACTCTCTGAGCTTGTGGAAAGAAGAAAAGAGGGAGGACTGGGCTGAGGGAGGTGGGGGGATCGGAATACTCCATCTCTGTCTCTCTTCTCTGTCTGGGTGATGCTCACTGGGGGCTGGGATGAGGGACGGCAGAGATGGCCTCTGGGTGTCAGAGGTGGTGGGGCCGTGAACAAAGGCTCTGCGGGTCACCATCACACCAGGAGTGTCCTTGGGGAAAGTGGAAACTGGAGGCAGACCCGATGGATCATGTCTCAAAGAACACAGAACTCTGCAGTGAGGACTTAGGCTAGAAGAGACAACGCAGTCAGACACCTTGTGGACGGCACCTCTGGGCAGATGGGGTCTCACAGCTGACCTGCAGCTAATGCCCAGAGCTCAGCCTGACCCTGACAGAGACGAATGGAGGGTAAAAGGCTGAGCTGACAGCTTAATATCTGAGATAAAAAGCGTGTCTGCCCAGTTTCAAGACTGTGGCTTCTGTCTTTGGTGGAAGGTGCGATGAATGTCCCAGAAAATTATTCTTTTTATTTTTTCTCTTTGGGAGCAGCTAGTTAAAATAAAAGTAGTAACTTTTTTTTCGTTTCAACTCCCCAGATGCATGAGACTCTTCATGACTTGAATTATTCTACAGTCACCAGAAAATGTTGCTTACTGTCTATTTAATCAGGTGTAGCTTTATTATGAAACTGACTCCTAATTATATATATCAGCAGATCCACTGCTTCCCTCATTTGTTCTTTTCAACACAGCCATCTGTATAAGTCTGTGTTCTCAAGTCTGCTCGGTGGACTGAAGGCTATTTGGAGGGAATTCCTCCTGCCTGCCATAGTTAGAGCTTTGGGCACAAATGTTCGAAAGTCACCTGTAACAAATGCAATAAATACCTATACTTCTATCCTGTTTATTATAAATCTATGTGTAACTAGATAACTCTCTGGCACAGACTCTTTTCTAGGAAAAAAAGCAAAAACAAAATAAAATCTGCATCAGTGTTTCTAGGCAGAAAATCTAAACTTTCATTTTGACTTACGCATTTGAGGTGGGGTTTGCTTGACTCATGGTATTCTTCAGCATATTTAGTGGTGAGTACCACACACGCTTGCTTTACATTCTCTGCTAGTCCTTTTTCTTATTATTATACATACATCTTAAAACCAAAATAAACTGAGCGTGAGTACTAGCATTATAGAAATACAGCAGTACTCAGTAAATGATTTATGAACGTATCTTCTCTGGAGAATACAACAGTGTTATCCGTACACAATTCCTTTCATTAAGTTTGGAAGGCAAACATGAATAGGGATGCCTACTATATTCAATATGTTATGTCAGTCTTTTAAAGAAATTATTTCTGTACACAGTAGTTTTTCTCCTTTAAAAAAAAAAAAAACTCCCATTCTATCAGAATCCATCTAAATCAACCCAAAGATGTGGAAAGCTGTCATATTCTTAAAGATCAAGAGAAAAAATTTGACAGTTACCATTCCAATTCTTTATGTCAGTCAAATATTTTTTAGAGCTAATCTAGATCTCTAAGAATGGACATCATAAAAAAAAGCACATGTTAGCTCTCCGCAGTGGAGAGACTGAACAAGTCTATTCAACTCTCCTCATGGTGTTTTCTTTTGAAAGATAAATGAATTGACTTCTTTAAACCATTCACCTGAATATTTTCCAAGTTTTCCAGATGTATCTTTAACAGAGACCCTGGAATAAACCAAACATAGAATAACATGTCACTTCCATAAAGTTAATTTCTGCCCATGCAGCTAGGCCACCCATAACATGGTCAATGAACAGAGGCAGCTGCACATACTGGGTTCTCTAATCCAGGCTGACATGCCTCAGGCTGCACCTTGGAATCTGCTTGTTCTTGTTGTGGAAAAAATTCTGACTGCCACAACTCTCTGGTTTCTGGCCTACACATTAACACAACAAAATAAATGCCTGAACTCACAGGACAATACCTGGACAGAACAGGAGGTGAAAGTTGACGGTGTGCCTACAAACACAGATGAACCTCAAAGGAGAGTCACTTTATGCTAATGTTATCACAAGTCCCTCAGCTTTATGCTTCTGGAAGCCACTAATACTCACATGCATTTATCTAACGCTTTATAATTTAGGAAAGAGCTTTTAATTGTGTATATATAAGTATACAGAAATAGGAGCTTCCCAGGTGGTACTAGGGGTAAAGAATCCACCTGCCAATGCAGCAGACATAAGTGACACAGGTTCAATCCCTGGGTCGAGAAGATTCCGTGGAGAGGGGCATGGCTACCCACTCCAGTATTCATGCCTGGAGCATCCCATGAACAGGGGAGCCTGGTGGGCTACAGTCCATGGGGTCGCAAAGAGTCGGACACAACGGAGCAACTGAGCACACACACAGAGATACAGGATCTTATTTAAATCTCTCTTTAATCAGGGAAATGGACGTTATCACCTCCACTTAATGGATCTCGGGCTTTGAAAGTGTAGGAGGTCTCCCCAAAGTCACACAGACCATCCGCTGCAAAGGGATGGCTGGATCCTAGAGCCAGCCTTTGACCCTTTGACCCAGGAGTCTGATCCTCGGAATCCCCACAATGCAGACTCAGGTTTCTCAGACTTCTGATTGCTTATCACTCTCTCTGCCTCATCAAAATACTGCTCTTTCTAGAGACAGTACTTGGGCGTTGTATGAGTCTGCTCAGGTGGCCTCGATGAAATGCCACAGACTTGGGGGCTTAAACAGCAGATGTTCATCTTCCTAGAGCTTTGGAGGCCGGAAGATTACAACAAAAGGGCCCGCAGGGCTGGTTTCTCCTGAGGCCACACTCCTTGGAGCTGTCTTCTCAGGCTTCCTCTACCTTCATGCAGCCCTGCTGTCTCCTCATCTTCATCTAAGGCCTCAGTCCCACTGGATCAGGGCCCCACCCTCAGGACCTCCCTTAACCTTGCTGCCCCTCTAAAGGCCCCATTTCCAAAAACAATCACACGGCGGGGTGGGGCTTCATTGTCTGATTTGAGGGAGAAGAGACTATAATTCAGCTCATAACAGGCTTCTAAGCTATTTTCCTTGAAAAGTATATTCATGAAACTTCGGCTACACCTCTGATGTGTTTATGATACATGTTTCCACAGGCCTGAGCTCTCACTTACGCTACAGAGACACACTTATTCACACCTGCCTCAAAAATTCTCCTTCTGATGCCCTGGTATCTGAGAGTCAGCTTGCCTCAAACCAAACTAATGCGACCTCTTGGTTCAGAGACATTTTCTATTCTCATGTCTTTGCCTCAATCAATGGATTGATTTGGTTTGAAATGTTTTGACTATGGATCTTTTTCTTCCATCTCAGGTTGGTGAGCAAGTCTTGTTGACCCTCCATTTAAAATCCGTTTGCCTCTCTTCCTCTTATCCTTCCCCTGCACCCACTTGAAACGAGGCTCCCACCGCCCTGACCCTGGACGAATACAGTGACCTCCCAACAACATCCTGTCTGCACCTTGGTGTGGTAGGCAGGATTCTCAGTTGACCTTACAATGACCCATACCTTCCTTAACTCCCTCTTATGGACTGGGGGAGGGATCAGGAATCTGATGTCACCCCTAGGTAACAGGTGGCCTCCAGGGGTTGAGGGAGCCCTCGAGGACAGCCAGTATAGAAACAGAGCCTTCATCCTACTACTGCTAAGAACTGAGCTCTGTTCAGCTGCCCTAGCTTGGAGAATTTCCTTAAACTCCAGATGAGACCTCATCTCCAGGCAACATGAAAACCAAGAGATCGTAAATAATTCCGGGGCTCTAAGTTCATGGTAACTTGTTGGATAAGGGTAGAAAATTAATCCAACTTGTTTACCCCCTCTAGTTCATTTATCACCACCTAGGTAACATTCCTTAGTCAGTTAGTCCATTATGAACTCACAAAAAACTGTGGTGCTCCTTTTCCAATTCATCGAGCATCATGATGTTGCTGAAAGCCTATACCCCAACACACACACACACTCACAACACACTAGAGAAATCAGTTAGCTATCTTTTGGAAGCATGCTCAAGCTGTCCAGAGTTCATGAAACCAGTCATATGCATTTTAAAACATAAGTCAGTTCCACTTAGTCTTATAAATTATTAACAAATTTTATTAATAGAAATAGATAAGAACACAGAACATCTAGCAGCATTTACACCATCCAGGGTTAAGTTCTATCCCTCTCAACCATTTTCACTCATGCCACTGAAACTTAAACCTCAAAGAAATGTAACACTGAAACCCATAGTTTCCTCTGAGATAGCAGATCTATTTTCCACCATTTGGCAACAAAATCAGGCATCTGGGTCTTCTCACTACGCATCTCTGCTCAGCCTGCCTCCTCCACTCAACCCTCCTTCACTTCTGCCCCATCCAAGCCACACATCTCCTTCAAGATGCATCGAAAACAACATCCTATCCATTCTTTCTCTAACCTGTCAAACAGGTATTGAGCCCCTTCAAGGTACATTAGAAATGGCAGGACGAAGGAGATTAAAAGTGATGTTTCCCCATAGGAAAGTGACTGAGTAAAGTACGGTAACAGTATTGTCCACTTCATAAGAGCATAAGGAATCTCACTATGGCCAATACGACGTGAAACAGAGCGAGCGTGATCTCTATTTTACAAAAGGTCTTTATAAACAAGATGAAGGAGACATCGTTTTTAAAAAGCAGAGGACATAGGTATAGCTGTGTATCTTTTGCTTAAGAAGATAGGAAAACATACATGTCTGCTTATTTTTTCAAAACAAGCTCAGGGATAAATCTGAAACTTGGAGCTAGAGGGACAACAGGATGAGAGCAAGGCTGGGTCTGGGGAGGGACCCTTTTCTGATGGAACGTTTTCATATAGGTTAATGTTCCAACATCTTATTCCTCAAATAAAAGATCATCAAAAAAGAGGGGGAATGGGAAAACTCTATGACTGAGACCAAATTAAAGCAAATATTCCCAATTTCAAATGAACGTCATTACCTCACTCAAGGGGGAAAAAAGAGATGTAGCCCAAGTGATCTATACAACTGGAATCCAGTTTGAAGGGACTTTTCTCATTAAATGTTGTCTGGGTTCTTCGTATTTCAGTGATTTAGGGTCATTTTTCAAATAGCTTTGATACCCTCCGAGTGAGGCAAAATAGTCAGTTTAGATCTTTCTTGATGTAGTTTGTTTGCATTTTTTTCCCCCGTTCACTCTAGACTTCACTATACTGAACTTTTCCCTCTTATTTCACGTCCACTGGCTGAGTATAAAGCTGTCTCCATTTTTCTTAATGTGGTTGACTCTGGTTCTTAAAAGAAGTTGTTTTAAACGTGATGCACTACTAGTAATCCCAAAATACATGTCTATAAAGTTTTGGTCATCCCAAATTTCATTTCTCTCTATGTACACAGAGGCATACAGTGCACAGCACGCTGCAGGGTTTGTGAGTTCTGAGTTAATCAGAGCGTGGACAGATAATACAACGATGACACAAGTGGTTAATTCAGGAAGATGTAGACTAGGATGACTGTAATTTCATTTCCACATTCTACCCATTTTTTTCCGTAAATTTTCATCACTACTTTTTTTTTAGTTGTTAGTTTTTGTTTTATATAATACTTCTGTTCCTTCCTCAACATCCAACTGTTTCTACATCTTATTGGGTCAAATGTATAAGCATCAAGCAAGCTTCACCCTTATTTCAACGTGGTTCTGAATCAGGGGTCCAAATGGCCATGTTAGCTGGAATTTTGTGTAAACTAAATTTAAGAAAAGAAGGAGTATATGCCATTTTCTTAGGAGGAAAAAAAAATAATAATCTGTGGTTTTAGTTTCCTAATAAGGCTTTGTAAAAACAATGGGATCTGTTCTGAGTGTTTTCATTTATTTCTATATTCTATGTCATCAATACTTGATTGCTGAATAAATTTTATTTTGCGTATTTTCAATTCTTACATATTACAAAGTATAGATATATTTTCTAAGTACTTCTAGATTTTCAAAGTCTATTTTCATGATTCTAGGTTTTTTGAAAAACTAACATCCAAATTCATATTTTACATGTGTATTTACTTGTGTGTGAACCTGCCTTTCGATGTAGGAGTCGCAAGTTTGATCCCTGGGTTGAGAAGATTCCCTGGAGGAGGAAATGGCAACCCACTCAAGTGTTCTTGCCTGGGAAATCTCATGGAGAGAGGAGCCTGGTGGGCTGCAGTCCACGGGGTTGCAGAGGCAGACACTGCTGAGCAACTGAACAGCAGCTAAAGGATGTCAGGACTCTTTAAGACCTTCGGCACATTTGCAGAGACATGAGACGATGTCTGCGCCGTGACAGGAAGCCGGACGGGAAGAGCATGACGGGGACCGACACTCGTACCCAGGGCAGGAGAGGTGAAACGTGTTCCTCTTAATATTATATATTTTTGCTTACATTCTTAAATATTTCACAGTGGAAATTTATAATAAAAAAGGAGAAATTTAAGATGTTAAAGACCATTTCTTGTAAATCATTATTAAATAATTTGGGCATTTTTATTAGTTTGCAAAAATATATCTGGAAAATAATCTTCATAAACCCCCTTATCCTCCAGTTAATTCTTCTAGAACTAAACACAGAGGCAGAAAATGAATGCTGGGAGAGGTTATTCCAATGAGCCCTGATCGGGATAACTGTGAAATCAGTAAGCTGGTGTGAGATGCTGGCCGAAGCACTCAAGGGACATGGAAAGTCTTACAGTGAATGATGGTTCTAGAAGGCTGCCAGGCTGGAGGGGCACCAGAGCCTCCTTCTCTGGAAAGGCCACGGCACTTTCTGGTAAAGCACTGGCTCTGGCTTACATGTGCAGGGCAATTTTCAATTTAGGTAATTACTTTTTTTGTGTAGCTAAATCTTCCCTGAAAGTTCAGCTGGGAATAGTTTCATTAAATGTTATTCTTTCCACACCATAAATTAATCCCCATAGTGTACATCCCTTGTGAATCTCAAAAAAGGAGCTGTGAAGATGAATCATTTCATTTGTGTGAACTATTTGAAGACTGCCTTCCCCTGGCTCTTCAGGAAGCTCAGTATATGCCCAGTGGCACACCATAGATATTTTTAACAAATTAATTTATTGAACAACTACTATGTGTCTAGTACTGTGCAAGGCAGTGCAAGGATAGAGAAGAACCATGACAAAGGAGCTCTGGATTTAAGGAATTTATAACCTAGTTCAGGAAACAAAAATTTGAAAAGGCATGCCCAAACAGGCCATGATTTCAGATGCCTATCAGCCTGGAAAGGAAAGTGAAATAAAAGTAAAATGTCTGGAGGGGCCCTGGTGACCAGGGCACCCTGCTGCCCATCCCAGGACACCCAGGCCTCAGTTACAGCAAACTTCTACCCGCAAAAAGAGTGCCAGCCTCGCCAGACCCGTTGTCTGACTCCGTGGAAACTGCAAGTCCCAATTTTTGTGTGTCATCAACCGGTTTTCAGATGTTGGCACCCGGATCAAGCTGTTATTCTTTAAACAGTTCGTGTGTAACCACAAAACCATCGATAGGTCCCCTTTAGCTGGTGAGTTGTCACTGTGAAACATCAGACACGATACAACAACAAAACCAACTAGAAAAGTACCGAAAGGGATGTTACAAACAACACGTGAAGTTAAGAGAAACAGGAAACCAGGAGTGGAGGACGAAACTGAAAATCGGAAGACTCGAACAGAATTATGACGGGAAATACTAAATCTTAGACTACACGGAACGCAAATAAAAGCTTGCTGACATGTCAAGGCTACTTGTACTCTATTGTATGGGAATGTTTCCTAAATGATGGCGACATGCCCTTCACAGCAACATCTAGAAACCGTCATAAACATCAAAGGAAACAATGAATACTTTTCAAATAAAATTGGTTGTGAACCCCATCCAATATTACTAATGGAGTATTTCTCCATTCATAATAATTGAAGATGATTATGAGAATGTTGCTTTCCGTTTTTAAGGTACAAAATGTAGTTATTGTTAATGCATTAGGAGATCAAAGAGGTTACACAGGCAAGAACGGTGACCCAAACATTTGCTTTTAGGATATTTTGAAATATTTGTCAAGTTGGAAATTGTGTGCAGGTGACATTTAAGAATTAAATGCTTTTTGATAACTCGCTTCTCCTGGAAACGCCTGGGTCCATTATAACAGGAAAGGATGCAGACTGGTTTGTGCACAGAGCCTTCGGTCAGCCGCTGCTGCCAGGGGCCAGGAAATCATTACAGCATCTCGGTTGTTTGTAGCCCCGCAGGGTCATGACACAGCCTTCAGACCCAGTTTTTATTGCCTGATTGATGGAGATGCAGCCACAGTGGAGTGTAAAATAATATTCATGCACCTCTGCTAAGAAAGAAAACTCAAAAATAGAAGAGGGAGAAAAAAGTGCTTTTTGTGCGAACTAGATTGGCTGCAATCAAAGACAGATGAAGAGGTATTCCAAGCTTGCAGGAAAAAAATTGTGAAAACAACTGATGTCAGGAAGCTTTTGATAAGACACTCAAAAATTTCATTTTAATATTTATTGCTTTTAGTGACATTGGTCAGTATCTTGGGCATGATGAGGTCATGAAAAAAGAGACTGATGCCAGCAAATTCATTATTTCAGCTTCTGTTCTTTCTATTTTGATATTAGTCTATTTTCCCCCAATAAACTATCCTATTGCATACATCTCCACATCTGCTATCTTTTGGTAATGTAATTTTCCTGTCATGTTTTATAAAATACTAATGTACCCATCTGTTTTAAGGGCAGGGATAAAAATAACTTCCTTTAAAAGTAAACACTGACTCTAGCCAGTGAAAGATCTACATTATAAACCATACGAAAGACAAGTCAGTGCTCTAGTGGATGTTTATCAAATTATATTTTCTGATGCTGAGGCAGCCCACTTTCCTAGACCTTCCCAGTTTTTTGCTTAAGAACAGAGGAGCCTGGTGGGCTACAGTCCATGGGGTTGCAAGTGAGTCAGAAAAGAGTGACTGCACAACAACAAAATGAGACAGAACTGGAAATGCCAGTGAACATGGAGACTGAGTGTCATGCAATAATATTCTGTTGTTTCCCTCACTTTTGCATATTTACTTAAGTAGGATCACTGGTTTTCCCAATAGTCATGTATGGATGTGAGAGTTGGACTATAAAGAAAGCTGAGCAAAGAAGAATTGATGCTTTTGAACTGTGTTGTTGGACAAGACTCCTGAGAGTCCCTTGGACTGCAAGGAGATCCACCCAGTCTATCCTAAAGGAGATCAGTCCTGGGTGTTCATTGGAAGGACTGAAGCTGAAGCTCCAATACTTTGGCCACTTGATGCAAAGAGCTGACTCACTGGAAGAGACCCTGATGCTGGGAAAGACTGAAGGCAGAAGGAGAAGGAGATGAAAGAGGATGATATGGTTGGATGGCATCACCGACTCAATGGATATGAGTTTGAGTGAACTCTGGGAGTTGGCGATGAACAGGGAGGCCTGGTGAGCTGCAGTCCATGGCGTTGCAAAGAGTCAGCATGACTGAGCAACTGAACTCAACTGAGTGATAAGTACACTTTGATTCTATTTTATTCAAATCAAGACAAAATAAGTACAAAAAATTAGAATAAATGATGACATTTAGTCAAAGATCTTGAAAGACCACTGACTGAGCCTCATGTCCCAACGATTGAACTCAAATGTAAACCTGTTCCCTCAAGGGCGCCACCTACTGTTAAAACTCACAACTTTCAACCAAAAAGGGGAGATGATAATGGTACTTCCTTCTCCACAGATCACAGTAAATCCGGTCTCTTGATGCAGAGAATGCTCTGAATCGATACACAGTCATCTCACTGAAAGTACAGAAGGGAGCCTCCTCTTGGCAGTTTTCTGAATAAGTACAGCGTTTCCTTAGATGGCACACTGAAATCGCTAAAGATTCTTTCACTTACACTGTAGAAGTGTGAGAAATCATCCTTCATCTGCATATTTATTCAGTACCTATAATTTATTTAGCCACCTTATCATAAAGGTAGCTTTTACTGAAGTCTCCTTGCTCACAAAAGTGATTAATTTGCCTATAACATTTGAAATTTTGTTATATTACTTTGAAGGACTGTTGGTTTGTAACTTTGAGATTTAAAATTTGTATAAGAATAGATTTGTGAAAATGTGAGTTGTTGAAAGTTTCACAGAAAGTTATCAATGATGCTTCATGGCTGATGGCTTTTACCTGGCAACTAATGAGTTAACTTTCAACAAGTTCACTGATTTTGGATCTCATTAAAATGAAGTTTTCAAAAGGGCTACAAAGAGTCTCCTAAAATTAGGAACACAGCTAGTGTACCCTCTTTGTAAAATCTATTTTACCCATGAAAATAAAAGTGACTCTAATGACGCAGAGTTCTAATCTGTTTGGATAAGTATTGCGTGTAGTGTTATTGTCAACATTTTCCATTACTCACGGTGAGAAGACCCCACCCGATCTAAAGCTTTCCCAAGGCAGGGGAAGGAAGCTGTTTTTCCTGAGCATATTCACAGGACATGGCCCCTGTCGCGTCCTCTTTATCACACCTCCATACGTTTATTTTTGATTCCAGATAATTAATTTTCAAATTCCCATACTTCTTTTCCTTCCAATGTCTATCCTCCCTTCCTGAATACTTTTCCAGGATTTCTCCAAGCATCTTTTCTAAGCATCAGAACCAAACAAGAAAGCGAGCGACCGAGATTCTTGCTAGGGCTGCCACAGGCCCCTGAGAAGTGAAATGCTTCCTGCTCCATTAATAAAGAAGGGCGTCTCTGTCATCGGTGATTCTGGTCCTCCAGCGTACGCTGGTGAGTCCTCACGGCACTCGTAAGGAGGGGTCCTGCGATCTAACGGTCATCAAACTGCAGTCACTCCCTACAGCGAGCTCAGGATGAGAAAAGCACAAGGGACTGGCCCAGGACAGCGGAGGTACCTATGAAAAGAATGATGCCAGTGAGTCCCGACTCGTGTGTCTTCCCATACGTAGAAGAGTACTAAATTCCTGAATTGGGGATACCCTACTCGAGGGGATCTTCCCAATTCAGGGGTCGAAAGTGTGTCTGCTGTATCTCCTGCACTGACAGGCAGACCCTTCACCACTAGTGCCAGCTGGGAAGCCCACTGGGATATCTGCTTTTCTTTAATTAAAAATGATCTTTTGATGTCCAGACTATCTGCCCTTTGCTACAAAACTGCTATAAAACCTGGCCCATTCCCTCGCCTCCTCAGAGCTCTTCTCTCAGGGTCACTTGAGATGCTGGCTCCCGGGCTTGAAATCCAAAAAATCCCCACCAAATAAAGCATAGCTCAAGTTTAGGTTGTGAATAGTTTTCAAGCTGACACTTTCAAACCCTCAGCACAGACAAGCACACACGTACACGCACATACACACAGCACACACATGTGCTACGTTTACATGTGCACACGCATGTACACACACACAGAGCTTGCTTCAAAAATGGAATAATGAATGCAGATAACCACTTAGAAATAATCAGCATTCAACCACACAAGGGACTCGGTTACTCCAGATCATCGCTGAGTAGCAGAGAGCCTGCCTCTCTCGCTGGGCTCCTCTGCTGCGGCGGCTCACATCACCAAGGGCTGCGCCTCCACCTTGGCCCTCAGCCTGTGATTTATCACGAGCCGTGGGTTCCCGTCCCTCAGCTTTTCCTTGGCCAGTCCCTTCCATGAGACTTGCTGGCCTCTGTTCCCTCCTGATTTTCACTCTTCCATTCCTGTTGACCTCATTGTCACTGGCTGGTATTCATTCCTCCAAACTGTCAAGAGCTCTTGGGATTCTGCTCCTCACCCCCGAGGTTCTGGTGCCGCCTCTGACTTTACGGCATCCTCATATCAGGCGAGCATGTACCTGCTCCATCATCGAGTCACTGATGGAAATGTTTATCAGCTTTGCACACAGGCTGGCCGGGGCGGCACATCGCCTGTGTCCGCCAAGTTAATGTCCTGCCGCTATTAATTATTCCTTAGAAGAGGTGCCAAGGATGACAGGGAATAATGTACCTCTAACGGTTCCAAGTGGTGAGACGACCATCTCATGGGAGTCAGTGAATCTCATTTACATAAGCAGTTCTTGATCTTTTAGCTGTCACAGAGCCCTTGAGGATCAGATAAAACCCATGGGTGCTCCTTCCTGATGTATACACACACAGCACAGCATTTCCAGTATGATTTCAGAGCATCCAAGGACTTCCCTTCAAGTGCCTCTCTGAAGCTCCTAGCGGCCTGATATATTTAGATTACCAATAGTAATTCAGATAACTTTAAATACTGCTGCATAGACATCGTCTCAAAAACTAATGCTACATTTCATAAATGCTAGGAGATTTACAATTTGAAGGTTATTGTTTAGTATAGATGATATCACATGGATATCTTAAAATTCTCTTGGTTGACATATATTATCAAACAAAGGAGAGAATTATTCATGTGTTTAAATGAAAACAATATGTTTCAAATGAGGTGAAATTAATTTTCCTATTTGCAGTATAATACACATAATAGAGACAGCTGGATGGCATCATCTACTGGGAGATAGTGAAGGACAGGGAAGCCTGGCTTGCTATATAGTCCATGGGGTCGCAAAGAGTTGGACATGACTGAGTGACTGAAAACAACACATAATAAAAAACTGAGCACCTTAACACTTTTAAGTACACAGTTCATTCTTCCTAAATATATTCACATTGGTGTGCAACCAATCTCTAGAACCTTTTCATCTTGCAAAACTGAAATTCTATATCCATTAAGCAACAACTACCCATTTCCCCGCTGACTCCAAGCCCTGGCAACCACTATTCTACTTTCTTTTTCTACAATTTGGCTATTCTAGACACCTCCTATGGAGAAGAAAATGACAGCCCACTCCAGTGGTCTTGCCTGGAAAATCCCAGGGGCGGGGAGCCTGGAGGGCTGTCGTCTGTGGGGTTGCACAGAGTCAGACACGAGTGCAGCGACTTAGCAGCAGCGGCGGCGGCAGACGCCTCCTCTAAGTGGAATCCCATGGTATCTGCCTGGCTGTGTCTGACTGACTTTACTTAGCATACCCTCCTCTAGGTTCACCCCTACTGGATAATGTGTCAGAATTTCATTCTTTTTAAAGGCAGAGTGATGCACCATTGCATGTATAAACCACATTCTGTTTGTCCACTGGCCCATCAGTGGACACATGGGTTGTTTCCACTTTTTAGCTACAGCCAACAATATCGCTGCAAACATGGGTGATGAAAAATTAAATGTATAACGAAGAAATATTACTGCTTAGGTAAAGGCTATTGTGTTCAATTTTTTATGTTTAAGTTTTTAAAATACAATGTTATTTTTATTGCTGAATGGAATGGGCATGAAGAAAGCTACACGAAAATAAGTCAATGAATTATCATAATGGGTTCGACTTCTGGTTGGAGAAGAATCCACGATTCTTGGAATCGTGGAGAAGCTCCGTCCATGCGCCACAACTGCTGAAGGCTTCGCTCTGGAGCCCGGGAGCTACCACGAGGACTGCGGCTCTGGCTACAACTAGGTAAGCTCTCACAATGGAGAGTAACACCCAGCTCACCGCAACTGAGGAAAGCCAGCCGAAAGCAACAAAGATCCAGCAAAGCCGAAAATAAAATTAAACAAGTAATATAAAAATAAAAGAGGAATAAATCTGATAGACTTCCGGTTAATGACCACATTGTTTACCTTTTGATATTGTCCATGCTAATTTCTACCCACTGATGCTGCCCTCTGGGGTAGTTTAAATAGGCACGTTAATATTCCTACATAAGAACACCTAAGTGGCTAAAAATTGTGAGCACTTCCTCAAGAAAACTCACCCTAGGGATTCTCCGGAGATTCCCTCACTGAGATTGGGTCTCCAGACCCTTTAATTTCTGACCAGTCCTTGTAAAGTATCTGTCCAGAACTGATACTGTATTTTAGATGCTCACTGTCTGAATGCAAAGAACAATTCATTCATTCACTCAAATAATATTTATTTAGAGCTTTTGATAAATCTAACACTGCTCCAGACTACACCTTCTCTGCTAGTACTATGATTAATTCAAGGAAAACAGCTTATTCTCTTCTAGTCTTGCCACACTGCCGATACTACTGAACTTGGTATCAACTAAAAGCCTAGACACTTTTCACATGAAATAATTGCCAAGGCAGGTCTTTGTCATTCTACATTTATGTAATTGATTTTTTGAACCTAAATCCTTATGCTATCTTCACAGTAGATCTCTTAGTTTTACTACGGTAATCTTCTAAAATTGATGTTTTAGTTTGTTATCCGAATACAATGATATTTTAAAATGCTTTTTGTAGGCTTTAAAGTATAAAACTTTAACTGTTTAAATATAATTTTTTCCTACTTTATATACCCTGTTTTCCTTTAACAATCAAACAAACAAAATCTCTTTAATTATTCTCTTTTGTCATAGTTTGCACCTTAAAGTCATTATCACATTCCCACTTTACAAAACAGAATACACTGAGAGTCCATCCTAAAGGAGATCAGCCCTGGGTGTTCATTGGAAGGACTTATGCTGAAGCTGAAACTCCAATACCTGGGCCACCTGATGCAAAGAGCAGTGATGCTGGGAAAGATTGAGGGCAGAAGGAGAAGGGGACGACAGACGATGAGATGGTTGGATGACATCACTGACTCGATGGACATGAGTTTGAGCAAGCTCTGGGAGATGGTGAAGGACAGGGAGCCCTGGCATGCTGCAGCCCACGGGGTTGAAAAGAGTCAGACACGACTGAGCAACAGAACAACAACATATATTTTATCTGCCCAACCTACACAACAGCCTTAGAAACAGCAATTGTTAATTAAGCAGGGGCATTAATAACAGCATTCTTTATTTCTTTACCAGAACTCACTATGCACAAAACAGGGTAGCTAGTGTAATTCAGTAAATAAGAACAAAATGCTTCATTTATGAAAAATTATGGTAACCCTATCTCACATTAAAAGATACTTATCAGCGGAGAAGCTACTTGTTTTAAGATAAGAAGTGGAAACTATTCTTATATAAAGCAATATAAAAGCAAATAAAATTTGCATTTCTGGTAGCCTAACTATAAAAATTAACTTAGGAATAGCAGAGGGCAGTACACAGAGAAATTAAACATACAGACGTCCTGTGACTCAGCAACTCTATTACCATGGGTCACAGAATTCCACAATGGCATAGAATGGAGGACGTCATGCATACGGGCAACGGATTTCAGACAAAGGTGAAACGGCAACTATGTGGAGAAAAACATAGTCTGCTCCACACACAGTGCTGAACAACTGGACATCTATATGCAAACAAACTAAAAAAAATCAAGGTTTGATACACACCAATCATTATATACAAAAGTTAATTTAAGATAAATGCAGTCCTCAATATAATATATGAAACAGTAAAATATCTAAAAGAAAATACAGAAGAAATTATTTGTTACCTTGAGATAAATAGTTCTGAGATATGACATCAAAACTATTATCCATAAAAATTTGGATTAATAAAAAATAAAAATTATTCCCCTTGAAAGATCCTATTATGAGAATGAAAAGATAAACTAGATTGGCAGAAAATATTATAAAGAATATAAATGATAAAGAACTTGCACTTGGACTATATAAAGGACTCAGAAATCTCAATAATAAACACACAAATGCCTGAATATGTATGCAAAAAGTTTGCAAAGGTATTTCAGGAAAGTAGACATACAGATGGCAAGTATGCACATGAAAATGAATAGCCATTAAGAAAATGCAAATTGAAACCAGGAGACACCACCACCCGCCTATGCTGATAGTGAAGACTGCCATACCAAGAGCTGGCCAGGACGCACGGCCACATGGAAATGTGAACTTGTATGAACACTTGGCAAGATGGCTCAGCGTTTCTAGGCATTGCCTAAGAGAAATACAAACACATTCTGAAATATTAGAAAACTGAATAATGTATTCCTAAGCAACCCATGGATGAAAGAAGAAATCAAAAGGGAAATTCTGAGATGAATAGAAATGATTGTAAATTAAGATGCAGCTAAAGAATACAGAAAAGAAATATAGGCCTTAACACCTATATGGGAAAAATTAGAAGTTTTAAATCAGTGACTTCAGTTTCTACTTAAAAAAAAAAAAACACAAATGAAGATTAAAAAAAAGCAAAGCAGAAGAAAAAAGGAAACAATAAAGATCAGTTAAAAATCAATGATTGAAAACAGAAAAATAATAGGGAAAAATCAATGAAAACAGAAGTTTGCTCTTTGAGAAGATCAATATATTTACACATGTAAAACCAATTAAGGAAGACAAAGTAGACACAATTTACTGATATCAGTAGCATGAGAAGTGACACAACAGATTCTACACATATTAAAAAATATAATAACAGAATATTATTAACTTTACACTCATAAATTTATGAACTTAGGCGAAATAGATGAATTTCTTGAAAGACAAAGAAAAACTACTAAATCTCAGGCAATAAAAGCAACAACAAAAAACTTGAGTAGTCACTTCTCTATTTAAGAAAATGAATTTTGTGCTTTCCTGGTGACTCAGAGGGTAAAGAATCTGCCTGCAATGCGGGAGACCTGGGTTCAGTCCCTGGATTGGGAAAATCCCCTGGAGGAGGGCTTGGCAACCCACTCCAGGATTCTTGCCTAAAGAATCCCCATGGACAGACAAGTTACTGGAGTAGACAAAAATTACAGAATCTCAGGCAACACCAACAAAAAGAAGAAAACCTGAGCAGCCACTTCTTTCTTTAAGAAAATGAATTTGTAGTAAAGACACACAAAGAAGGCTCCAGGTGAGCTCAAATAGTCAAACAGAAATAATACCAAGTCTACACATATTCTTGAGAAAACGGAAGATGTGAAAATACTGGAAGTCATTTTCAGGTACTGTTACCCTGATTAAAAAAGACAAAGATGGTATAAGAAAACCAATCAATGTAATTCACAACATTAACAGATTGAAAAAAAGACAAAGCACATGATCATCCTACAGATTTAAAATAAAAGCATGTGATGGAATCCAATATCCACTCCTTAAAATACAACCGCCCCTAATTGCAAATTAGGAGTAATATAGAAATTTCTCCACCTGATAAAGAAAGCCTATGAACACCTGCAGCTGACATCATGCACTCTGCTTAGCTGCACAGTCGTGTCCAACTCTGCGACCCCAGGGACTGCAGCCCGCCAGGCTCCTCTGTCCACAGAACTCCACAGACAAGAATACTGGACTGGGTTTGCCAAGTCCTTCTCCAGGAGATCTTCCCAACCCAGGGATCAAACTCAGGTCTTCCACATACAGCCAAATTCTTGACTATCTGAGCCACCAAGGGAGCAGCTAACATCATACTTAATGATACAAGATTGAGCACGGCCCCTCTAGGATCAAGGCCTGCACAGTCTGTCTTACCACTGCTTTCCAACACTGTACTTGAGGTTATACACAACGCTATAAGGTAGATAAATAGGAAAAAGTAAAGCTGCTTATTCCCCACTGACAAGATTATGTACATAGAAAGTTCTATAGATCCATAGATTCAAATAGATCCAAAGTTCTATAGATCCATAGGAAACACAAATTAAAACCACAATGAGATGCTTCTACAAACCTATTAGAATGGTTGAAATTAAAAAAGACTAATCATACTAGATATTTACAATGATATGGAATAACTAGAATCTCATGCACTCCTGTTAGGAATATAAAATAGTAACTTAAGGAGAAAACTCTGTCAATTTCTCAAACTTACACATACACCTACTAGATGACTCAGCTAATATACTCCTAGAAATGAATGCATAAGTATCTTCTATGATTTGCCCACAGATTTTCACAGAAGTTTGATTTATAATACTATAGAAACTAAAAACTGGATAAAAACAAATGTCAGTCAGCACAAGAATGTAGTTAACTTACACAATAGAATATTTCCTGCTGCAAAACTGCATGAGTGAATTTCAAAATAACTACTTAATAAACAAGCCACAATAAGAGATATATACTGGATGGCTCCATTCATACAAACTAATCTACAGGGACACAAAGCAAGCAGATCAGTAGTTGCCTGGCGATCAATGAATAGAGGCAGGTGGAAGGAAGCAGGAGCTAAGAGGCAGAAGGACATTTTGGAAGTGACATATCTATGCACTACCTTCCCGGTGGTGATGGTTTCCTGGAAATACACATATGTTAAAACTTAAATGTGTGTGCGTGTGTGTGTGTGCAGATGGCTACACTGGGTCTTAGTTGTGGTGCTCCGTATCTTCTAGCTGCAGCATGTAGGATCCAGTTCCCCAGCCAGCAATGGCACCAGGCCCCCTGCCTCGGAAGCATGGATTCTTAGCCACTGGACCATCAGAAAGTCCCTTGCGTATGTCGATATAAATGAGAGTATAGATCTGGGATGATGGGAAAGAATAATAAACCAAGAGAAATACCTGACATGAACCAAAGGTAGTACCGCACCTTGAGCAAATAAGTACAATTAATTCAATTCTTTCCATCTGATGTAAAACCAAACAAAACCAGTTCTAGTTTTTAAGTCCATTGGGTGATCTCTCAATAGCGTCACATTAAAAACAAAAGAAGGATGCAAATCTAAGCAGACCTGGGATATTTTAATATGGGAAATCTGCACCCTTATAAAGATAAGGATAAACAACTATTATTGTGTTAAAAGTGAACGACTAATTTCAGAAGTGAATGCTGTGTTCAACAACTTTATCAGGAACAGCTAAACGATGGCTTAGCCTTCATGCCATAGCCACTGAAAAAGGTTGAGCTCTCCATTCAATCTGCTTGGATGTAAAGAGATCCAGACAAACAGCTTTTCCTCTCCAACTCTCTATTTGGCTGGTTAACGAAAGTCACTGATTCCTGGATTTAGGGTCACCAAACACTCTCTCAGTAAGAGCTCGAGGCTACTGAGGATCTCCGCTTCGCCTGCACCTCTTTGCCAGCCCCGGGCAAGATCAAAAACTCTCTGTGCCCTTCTTCAACTCATCTCAGGGGAAACTACCTCAGCTGACTGTAAGATAGCAAAGGCTCACCGGTGACCTCATCCCAAGGGATCGGGAACCCTGCTCCCCACTTCTCTCCCCTATGTTCCACGGTTAAGCAAGACCTCCAGCTGGATTTCAAGGCCCCCTCGGTAACCCCTGTGGGGCCCTAGGACGCTCCTGGTAACACCCACAGTCCACGCCCACAACCCCGCCCTGCAGTCGCCCTGTAGGGTCAGCCCAAGGAGCCAGCCAGCCTGCAATGCTGTTCGAGTTTTCTGAGCTTTGTATTCACTCTAAACAACTATGCATATAAACGATGGTACTACTTTGAAAGGATATTAGATTATTTTGAAGAAATCAATCTAGATAGTATTGGTATTCTTTTATTCTAAAAGTTATTCTATATACTTCAGCTCTTTCAAATTTACTTGCTGACATTTTATTTATTTTTTTATTAATTTTTTTTATTAATTTTTTTTATTATTGTTTTTGCCATACATTGTCATGATATCACCATGGGTTTACATATGCTTCCCCTCCGGGTCCCCCCTCCCTCCTCCCTCCCCTCCGGGAAATCTCGCTGCACCAGTCCCGAGCATCAATCCTGGGCTGGCGATTGATTAGACACATGACATTAACATGCTTCAATGCCCTTCTCCCATATCATCCCACCCTTACCCTCATCCACAAAGTCCACAAGTCTATTCTATACATCTGCGTTCCTTCTGTTGTCTCCCATGTTGGGTTCTCATTACTGTCTTTCTAAATTCCATATATATGTGTTAATATACTGTATTGTTGTTTTTGCTTCTGGCTTACTTCACTCTGGATAATGGGCTCCAGTTTCGTCCATCTGAGTAGAATTGCTTCAAATGAATTTTTTTTAATGCTGAGTAATATTCCATTGTGTATATATACCACAGCTTTCTTATCCATTCGTCAGTTGATGGGCATCTAGGTTGCTTCCATGTCCTGGCTATTGTAAACAATGCAGCGATGAACATTGGGGTGTACGTGGCTCTTTCAATTCTGGTTTCCTCGGTGTATATGCCCAGCAGTGGGATTGCCGGGTCATATGGCAGGTCTATTTGCAGCTTTTTAAGGAACCTCCACACTGTTTTCCATAGTGGCTGTACTAGTTTGCTGACATTTTAAAATATTTTTAGGGAAAGAGTCATATTTGAAAAGAATAAGCCAAACAAACTGTACGTATTTTGAGTTGGTTGAAAACCTTATTGTCAGAGACACTAAATCTATGGACATCTTTTCAAACATCCTCGATGATAAAAATAAGCTACATATGTAAACCAGTGACATCTACTTATGACTGTACAAGATAATAGGTGTCTGGAGCTCAGTGATGCTTTCTCAGGTGGCACTAATGTTAAAAACAAAAATAGCCTGCCAATACAGGAGACATAAGAGACACAGGTTCAATCCCCGGGTTGGAAAGATCCCTTGAAGAAGGGCATGGCAACCCTCTCCAGTACTCTTGCCTAGAGGATTTCACGCACAGAGGAGATTGGCAGATTGTAGTCCATAGGGTCGCAAAGATTCAGACATCGCTGAAGCGACTTAGAATGCATACATAGACCTCAGTGAGATAGAAGCCATCAGATCAGAGACCTCTGATGGTAGGACGTCAAATATCCTTTATTACAGGATGAACAATTTGTAAAACTGAAAGCATAGGAGCACATTTGAATCTTTTGAATGAGGATTAACAGGGAGTAGGCAGAACTGAGAAGCAATGCTTACATCATTTGAATTGCAGTATTGTTGAAAACATGACAAATTAGGGTAAAATTCACAGTTACAATAGAAAATGACGGAAATGCATGAATCACCACGTAGAATGAGTCTTTTAAAAAAACAATATTCTAATGTTCCCAGGGAGTACAAGTCAGATAAAATTAAGCTGCGCGGTGTTTTTATGTAATGTTTTGTATGATACATTCACCTAAAGGCTTATCCGAAAGCAATATGTCTCTGCTTTCATCAATTGCCTGAGGATGGGAGGATATCAATGATTTTAGAAGTTTTAAACCTCTTTAATATGTGCATGATATTAGATGAGCTATAATCACATATAAAGCTACCTCCCAGAGAGCTTTTGAGAATTGCTTTTGCCTGCGGTCTCTGGCACTAAAACTTCAAGAGATTAGAAATCTCTTCCTTTTGAGTTCTCTTTTGCCTACAGAAATCAAACAAGATTTGTTAAACATTGAGGCAGAAAAGGAGCTGTTATGAATCAGTGGTATTCCCCTTAATTGCTCACGTTTCTTATCATAGAGTAAAAACCAGACTCGGAAATGAAAAGGCTACAGCGGGCACGTAGGTCACAACACTGACTCACTCAGCTGGAGGATGAAGTCACGTTAGTGGAGACTAAAGCAATTTTGCAGGAATGCCCAATGAGTGACTTACCTGAGTTGCTTTGGCTTCAGGAGGACAGTGGTTGGCTGAGAATATAATCCCACCCAAAGGAGGAGAGGAGTGGACAAAAAGAAACTGACCACCCAGTTTCCTAATTTTCAGAACAATATTACGCGAAAATTCTATTCTAACTTCATCCCATCAGCACACATTTTTTTTCATGCTTTCCTCTTGGGTATAGCTTTATTTCCCTGCTATAAATAACCTTTCCATAGTTAGAATATTCTACTGTTTTATGATCTAACAAGCCACTGGTCTTAAATTACAGTCATCTACCATGAAACACTGCCCTTCCATTCTCACCTTTATATGCTTTTTTTCCTCCTTCTTTTTCCTCTGAACATGGAAAATTAGGGCCATTTATATGCTGAATATTGATCAGAAGAGAAAAATATATGAGGTGTGAGTTACATTCTAACTAGTGATTTTCTATTCACTCAGTATTACTTATTACATCAATCACTTGATCCTACAGTACAAGTTCTTTTTTTCTTCATGAGGAAAAATTTTTTTAAGGGATGAATAATTTAATTTTCTTCAGAGTTCACAAAATTCCAAGAAAGAAGACTTACTGTAAATCTGTTGCTTTAAAGTTTTAGAGTTCCAATAATGGCTTCCTTGATGGTTTTAGACTTTAGTAAATTCTAAAAGAGTACAATGGGAATGGAAACATTTTTTAAAGATGAAAGAGTTAAAAAGAGTTCTGGAATATTTTATGTTAAATATAAGGCTTGATCCCTAAGGACATATCTCCTTTCTGATGCTCAAGAAAGTGTCAAGAAGTGGAATGGAATTCTAGCGAGGAGGAATACTCGATTCTGACCTAGAGTTCTGAATGGGGTGGAGAGGCTTGTGGGTCCTTTGAGTTGACACAATCACTGGGAACTCTCACTGCCATTCTAGGGGGCAGGGCCAGGATGGTAAACACACTGAGATGGCCTGAATGTGCCCCTGTGCCTTTCAAACAGCCCTCCAAATCACACAAGATGGACTGCTGGCTTCATGCACACACTCCCCACAGGCTTTCCTTCCAAGTAGTGCAAAATATTCACTGAACAACTACTTTGCATTAGGTCTAGAGAGACATAGTGAATAAAAACAACTTCCCCCTGAATTACCTCTCAATCTAGAGGAGAAAAGAGACTGAGGAATAAAGGGCCTTAATATCTTGGATGTCACATAAAAATCCAACTTAAAAAACTGAACGATTCTAGCAGTTTGGGGATTGCATTTCCATTGGGCAAAGGTCAGCTAGAGACAAGTAGGAGCTACCCTTTCAAGAGGGTTTAACTGCTTTATGCAAACAAAGGCAACTTTTATAGGTACAAAATGCTACAGGGTGAATATGCAAAGTTGGTCCAGCATCTGACTGGCATGCTCCATAAGCTCACCTTCCTGAGCGCTGTGGTCATTCAAGTCATATCTCCTGTCCTATACTCCTGCCTCAGTTTTTCCACTCTTTAGGACTCTTAACAAATTATCTTCAAGGGTTTTTGTTCCCTTAGGCTTCTCAATTGTAGTGTAAACCCAGGCCACCACTAGCCCATATGGCTCTTTGTGAAAATTCGAATATCCATCTGTTGGCAAAAATGTGAAACTAATTTTATTAGATCAAGATGTGTGTCTACTTTATGCCCCCCAAAATTGTCATAATAAATACACAGATCTGTGAATTTCACTGTGAACGTTGTCCCCTTACATGTGACAAAGCTGGACAGGCTCCAGTCTGCACAACTTCCACCACAGCCCTGCTATGCAGCTTCTTGTCACCTACTGAAGCTTTTTCAACATCTCAACCACCAACAATCCTTCTGCTGTCAAACATGAAGCCTCATGAAGGCTGGTGCAACTATGAGATCATTTTTTTCCCTTCTATTATCCCTCTGAGATTTTTCCCCACTACAATTGGATCTGTAAATATTCTACCTTGTGTAAGGCTCTGTACGTTGGTATCTGAAAAGTCAGCAGCAGAAAGCGGGCTAACCTCCCAACTGGTTACCTTGAGATCAAATTAAGGGATCTCTCTTCCCCAGTTTAAATAAACAGTGAGCCAAGAAAAATCTATGGTATAGCACATAGAACTCTGTTCAGTGTTGTGTGCCAGCCTGGGTGGGAGGTGGGTTTGGGGGAGAATGGATACATGTATATGTATGAGTCCCTTAACTGTTCACCTGAAACTGTCACAACATTTTTAATTGATTATAAGCCAATACAAAATGCTTTTGGTGTTAAAAAAATAAAAATTATATTAGAAAAACAGTGAGGCCTATTGCTCCAGTTTCTCCTTTTCATTCAGTTTTAAGTGGAGAGACTAGAAAGTTCTTGAAACAAAAGAAGGTGAGTCAGTTACTTGTTATCTCCAAATCTTTCCTTTCTCTACTACTCTATTCTTATGAAAAAATAAAGCAAATAAAATAACATACTAAAAATACTTTTAAAGTAAAACAAACTAGATAAAAGTAAAGGATCATTATATAGTCCAGTTGTTTTTAAACTTTTTCTATTTCATACTCAGTGCTCCCATTCCATTTACTTTTTGTTTTCCAATTTCTTCAGCTTTTGTATACATATATAAAAATAGTATGTATTATATATTTTTAGAAAACATGAATTTTTGCCTAACTAAAAAACTTATGACATTTTGATTCTATTTGTTTGATTTAGCATGAATAGAATGCCAGATTTCTAATTAAAAAAATAGATATTTAACAAGAAACAAGGGTTTACCGTATAACATAAGCACCAATAGTCAATATCATATAATAATCTACAGTGGAAAATAATTGAAAAATAATATGTGCATATGTATAACTGAATCACTGTGCTGAGCACCTGAAACATTGTAAGTCAACTACAAATCAGCATACATATTTAGAACAAAATACTTGCAAGGAAAAATATATCTTTAATAAGCTATACTAACCATTTGGTGCTGGGGAAAGAGAACAGAGCTTGTCCTGCTTGTGCAAGAGTAAAACATCACAGCCACACCTCAACACTCTATATTCCTGTGACTATGTCTGCCTCATCACTGAGAAAAGAAGCTGTGAAGTAGTTGTTCACACCAGATCTTCTGACCCTAATTTCAGTGCTCCCTCCTCCCTACCAAGCTCCCGACCAACAGCAAGAGCTGAGAGATGGAGACCCCAGATGCTAATGCCTAGGAAGCGGTGAGCAAAATCACAGGCGCTCGCCTCTGAGAGCTTGTTCCTCTGTGGGTCAAGAGGAAGAAGGATGTCGCAGAGCAGTGGGCACAGCCTTGCTGGGGGCTCAGGAAGACCAGGTGGAGGCCAGCTGCCTCTACTCTGCCAGGATGGGACCCAGCCAGCAGACGCCCCACCCCTGAGCAGCCAGCTCAGGAGCCCCCTCCAAATGCATACGAAGCCTAGTGCAGGCACCACACGCGGTGGACGAGCTCCGTGAGTGTGAGCCGGCTCCGGGGGTCGGTGCAGGACATGGAGGCCTGGCGTGCTGCAGTCGGTGGGGTCGCAAAGAGTCCGACACGACTGGGTGATGAGCTGAGCTGAACTGAATACCTAACAACAGAATATGTACATCAAAACTTTCTTAAAGTACAAAATGTCCATATTACCCTGTCTCCCACAACTCTTTTTTTTCCCCCTGGAAATATGTCTTCATATCCTCTCAATTCCAATTTCAGTATACATTCTGGCTGCAGCGAGCCTTCCTCTCTGGATGCCTTGGGGGAATGTTTGGGTATTGGAGAACACTGTGTCCAAACAGCCTTTACAATTTTAAAAGTTAAAGCCACCCATCTGCTGCTTACAACGGTGCCAACTGCCGATGACTGAACTGATGCAGATTGGCACCGCGGTGCTAATGCTCTGCACGAAGGAGGAATAACAAGAGTGTGTCAGAAAATCTGGAGATGATTGATGCCTGCCGTCTCATCAAGACTGTCTCTCACACTTAATTTCACTTGATGATTCCAGATTACACGCAGAACCGGTGGCAGGTGTTTGAGACGAAGTAGCCCGACACTTGTTGTCAGCAAAGGTAAAACAAGAAAGTCTCTGCCTCAGAATACTCTCCCTGAAGCTCACCCTGAAGACCTCAGTGTGCCTTAGAAAGACTCAGGACACAAGGCCCATTCCAGAGATGCGAAACCCCTCACTGCGGGTATGGCTCAAGAAAGCAGACCTGTCAAAGGAACGTGTGGTCCAAAGGACGCCAAAGTTTGAAAACCACCTTAGAATTGTTTCAATCAGTGATAAATTTTATTCATACATTGTTATTTAGTCTCTAAGTCACGTCCAACTTTGCAACACCCTGGACTGTAGCCTGCCAGGCTCCTCTGTCCATGGGATTCTCCAGACAAGAATATTGAATTGGGTTGTCGTTTCCTCCTCCAGGGGATCTTCCCGACCCAGGGACTGAACCAGCATCTCCTGTATTGGCAGGCATTTACCACTGTACCACCTGGGAAGCCCTATCGATATTTAGAAATTATATCAATGGATTTTCTGTCTGGTTGAGATTGCTAAAAACTCGATCAGGAATTTGTAATTAGAAGAGCAACTCTTGGCCACCAAGATTATTTCCAAAGCAAAATGTATTTTTTAGACATTTCTTGTAAATCTTGTTAGTACAAATATTTATTTAGTAAAATCTTTTCTCTAAAAAGCAACCCCAAATGTTGATATGAAAATAACCTCTTTCAGCCACAAGTCTGTAAACTCAACCTGGCAAATTTTAGTACGAACTGACTTAATTAGGCAAGGGCCTTTCTAATATTCACCCAAGTATCTCTAGTACAATCACGACTGAACATATCAGTTAGGGAGGCTCGCCTGATCTCTCCCCTTCCACCCAAGGCAAGTGTATTAATGTTTGCATAAATATTTTAAATGTCTCATCTTCAACAGAACAAGTAACAAGACGATCTGTCATCTCTTTGACACATTTGGGTCCCTTCTATAGACAAATAAGCTCCCTTACAAAAAGGTGCTATTAACAATGCTACATTAGCAGATAATGAACAACCCAGGTTGTTTTCAGACTTAATTGGCTTTAAGTAAATTGTGAGGATTTGGGAGGAAAAATGCTCTGCAGCTTCTGAAAATGAAAATAAGTGCGGTTTACTGGGGAGCCTCCGGTCTCCCTGGCAGCTGCGGTATCAGCGGCTCTTGATCCATCATCATTACTGCTTGGCCCCACACTGGCTGTTGGGATGCACAGGTCTAAGAACAGCAAACTAACAACTTGGCCTTCAGATAAGAAAAAGACATAGGAACTGAAAGGAAATCAGGGAAAAGAACACAATGGATAAGAAATAGATTAAAGAGATTTAAGATAAAGGGCATGGGATTATGGAATATTTTAAGAAAATGTGGGTGGATTAACTTTTACAATAAAGTTAAAAGACCACCTCTTTTTTTTTTAACAGAAAATCTTTTCATTTAATGGTGCCTATTTAAATTTAAAAAAAAAAGTTCACACACACGCAGGCACAGAAAACCACCAAACTTCTCAAGTCTTTACAGGAGTTTTGATTATAAAAATATGTCTATGTGTAACTGACTGATGGTTTTAATGCCACCAGCAGTGAAATTTTACAATATACATCAAACCACTTCTAGTATCAGAATACTGCCATACAAAAATGCACTATTAACATATTACAAACTATATTTATATTACTTTATATTAATGTATAAACATATATGTATATATAATACAAATATATAAAATACTATGATACATGTACATTTTATAAAGTGCAAGTGCATTTTTAAACATTTTTTAAGTTTCAGAGAAGATACATCTAAAAATTAATTTTAGTAGAAGTTTTGAACATGCAAAGGGGATGGAGATTTATCTGTTATAAATAACAGTGTACTGAGACAACAATCTGGAAGACAGAAAAGAAAATAAATATTTTCCCCTGACTTTGAGGTTCTCGCAACCTTCTAGCAGGACAAAGAAGCATACATAACCACCACAGGAGATGATAAGGCTAACAGGAAAAGCCTGAAAGATGTGCTCTGTGAGTTTTGTATTTCCATAATTCATGGAACCAAGAAAGTCAGAACTCACATATCTGTATTTGTTTTATTCAAGCTACTTATATAACATTATCTATTTAAAGTAATTTAGGTAGACAACATGGTGATATTACTTTTGAAAGTGAGTGAAAATGAAGTTGCTCAGTTGTGTCCAACTCTTTGAGACCCCATGGACTGCAGCCTACCAGTCTCTTCAGTCCATGGAATTTTCCAGGCAAGAGTGCTGGAATGGGTTGCCATTTCCTTCTCCATACTACTTCTGGACCTGGTTATATACAATGAAATTTGAGACTAGGTG
This sequence comes from Antilocapra americana, assembly GCA_007570785.1. Taxonomy (NCBI): domain Eukaryota; kingdom Metazoa; phylum Chordata; class Mammalia; order Artiodactyla; family Antilocapridae; genus Antilocapra; species Antilocapra americana. Next base: position 9,869,438 of record ML663573.1, read on the forward strand.
AAGTACCTTGTTTTTTAAGCTTCCTTATATTTGAGCAGATAGGCTATAATTTTATGAATATGAACTTAGTATAATGCATGAATTATTTTATGCATTCATTTTCATGGAATGTGTGTGTGTGTGTGTGTGTGTGTGTGTGTAAGTGTAGATGACAGACATGGTAGGGGTTTGGTATTAATATTGAGAGACACACACAAAATATAGACCACTGACATTTTAAGAAGTCTAAATTATCTGCAGAGCAGTGGCAAGAGGAACATTAAGCTTCTGCTATTAAAATCAACATATCCGCAACCATTAATTATGAGATATGTCCTTGGAAAACTATTGTTGAGGTTGCACCCAAAAATGACACAAGAAAAGGAAAGCTGTATCACAGAACTATCAGAAATTCGGTCTTTTGGTCACTCACGTTTCTGGCACCTCTTCAACAGTAATGAATCAGAACTGTGCTGAAGTGGATTTCTGTGCCAGCTGAGCCATCTGCTGTCATCTCACAAATAGAATAATAGTCTAAAAGGAAAGTTTGTTTGGAGGTGCCATTCCATATGCATACAATCCACAAACTGCAGCATGTAACTGTGGTTCAGTATCACACCAAGCAAAAGTTAATTTTTTTAGAAGAGCACTTTGCACAGCGTTTTCTGGAAATCTCCCAAAATCAGATACATGTCACATTTGCATTGAAACATATGGTCTTCAATGTGCTCTCTCAAATTGTCTACAGAGACTTTGCAATCAGAGGTTCCCTGTTCTACCTCCCTTTTATGAGTCAATTTTCAGTTAGTGAATTATCACGCTGGTGATTTGGAGGCATTATCTTAATTCCTAATGTAAATTTATTTTCAACAGATGTGGTCCTATGAATAATATAAAAGTAAATGACATCTTATTAGTTATTAGCTGAAATTATGCCAAGGGGTGCTGGTTTTTTAGATGCTGGCAGAAGTGAGCAGAGCCAAGCTCATCGTCCATCACTGTCCCCAACCCCGGGGGAGGGGAGGCCGTATTTCACCATTTGAGCGTCAACAGGAAAGTGGCCTCTTTGTGACTCCCCTCCCACAATGCTCACCCTAGTTTGGGCGTCCCTGCTCCTAGAAAAACTAGTCCTGATGGTAAAGCCAAGGAAAGTATCCTCAGTGATGACCAGGGTATTTTGTTTTTCCTGTTTGTCTACAATGGGTGAAGCTTCAGGAAATGAGGACAATGAGTTCATACACAAGTAGGAAAAAAATGTGAGTTTGGTTTGGTTTTGTTTTGAGCAGTTGCTTAAACATAATAGAGATCGGGAGAATGGATTGCACTGGGTATTAAAATGAACCCATGATAATCTGTGTTTAGGTAGATAGTTCTGCTAAAATTTTAAACAGAAACACAAAATCAGCAGTGAAAAATAAATGGTTTTCTTAGAATAAAACTACAGTTACATTGAGAACCAAGGGAACTGTTCAGAAACGTTATTCATTTGCGGTGCTTCTACCCCTGGGTTTCACGGAATGGTCCCCAGACTACAAAGCCGTGCATTCCAGGCTTGAGGAGCAAAGCCCAAGCCCATCGTGACTCAGAAAACAACAAAACATCCCTCACCCTCCGGCTCCTTCTTTTACCTGTCCACTACCTAGAATACAGATAAATCATCACCTTTTTTTTTCCCTTGTAGCAAACCCAATCATTTCCAGAATCAAAGCATATGTTGGCTACACATAGAAAGCTGCCCCAGTGGAAGCCTGAACTTTGGTGGCTTACTCAAAGCAAAGAAATTAAGAACACTACAATGCGTCCAAAGTGGGAGGAAACAAACTGGTGACAGCAACAGGTGTGCGTCCTCTCCAAGTAATGAGATAATGAGTCAGCTTACTGATTGCGTATTGTGGTTACCAATGCATTCTGAGACGGTTAACAAGAGGGCTGATTGCTGAGAATTCAGAGTGGATCTCTCCGCATACTGTGATTGTATTTAATCTCTAGCAATAAAATTTTGTCATTTCATTCATGAAGGCATTATAAATCTTCTGTTGCATGATTCCAAGGTTCCACCTATTCCTGACATGAGCAATTATGCATGGAAACGGAGAAGAATCACATTTTCTATCTGCTGCCATTGATTTCTGTACGTTGAAATTTTATCCAGCAAAGAAATTCTCTAATGAACTTTTCTCTTATGAACAAACTCTCTTATAAACTTGTGAATTCTCTATTCTCTTATGAACTTGTATGACATATCTTTACATTCTTTTAGGCGTTCTACATTAAATGTGACTAGAAATTGTTTTGTTTCTTTGTATCCGAACATAATAGTTTTTGTTCTATTTTTACAGCCCTGTTATACTTTATTATACTGCTTATATTTACATAGTTCTCATTTTTTCTCAATCTTAAAGGGAAACCATTTTGCCATATTTGCTACAATTTCTTAACATAGATCCTTTTTAAGAGATTAAGGAAATTCCCATGTATTATTTGTTGAATAAGTTCATCAGCATATATTCATGTTTAATCTTATTAAATAATGTTAGCACCTATTTAGATGATATAATTGTATTTTCTATTAATACAGTGAGTTATATTACTGTTAATACAACAAGTATATCCAATATTAACTCTACTGGGTCATGATATATAACCCCTTATATTTATTCCTAAATTTGGTTTCTGAGAATTTTATTTAAGATTTTTATATCTATGGTTGTAAATAAAACTGGCCAATAATTTGCCTTTCTTTACTAACTTTATTAATTTTAACAATTAAGGTAATCAAGATGCTGGTTGGAGCAGGATGTTTCTTTTCTGATACCAAGGAAAAATGTACTCTTTTCAGAAAATATTTGGTTAGGAATTAGTTCCGTGACTCTTAAGAAAAATTCACCAAGGCCAATAAAACTATATATGCTGGATATTTCTTAATGAGAATATGTCTAAATAAATTTATTTCATGAGTATTTATTAAATCAGCTTTGATATTTTTCTTAAAAGGACACATTTTTATGTTTTCAGATTTACTGCATGCAATTGATTACATCTCCTTTAATATAATTTTGATTTCAGAATTATCTTCTTACAATTTTTGTCTTTAGTATTATTTACTGTACCTTTATGATTCTCTTCTAAATCAATCTTCTGAGATTTTTATTCACTTTCTTTGTTTTTATTTTACCTTTATTTTCTTATTCTAATTTTATTTTTATTCAATTATTGATGCATTTTCTTTGAGTTTATTGTTTTCTTTTTTCTGATAAGTTATATTGAATGGTTATCTCACTAATTTTCAGCTTCTATTCTTTTTCTAATAAAATAAAACAACCTAAGCAAATAAATTTTTTTTGAAGAGCCACTCTAGCCACATACCTGGATCAAATCTTAATATGTAGGATTTTTTCTATTACTGTTCCATTTTTAACCTTCTGATTTTCTTTGTGATTTCATCTTTAAGAAAGAAAAAAATTTCCAACATCTCAGGATAATTGTTTCACCTGTGTAGTGCTGGTTTAGTCGCTAAGTCATGTGCGACTCTTGTGACCCCATGGACTATAACTTGCCAGGCTCCTCTGTCCATGGGATTCTCCAGGCAAGAATACTGGAGTGGGTTGCTATCTCCTTCTCCAGGGGATCTTCCTGACCCAGGAACTGAATTCAAGTCTCCTGCATTGCAGGCAGATTCTTTATCAACTGAGCTACAAGGGAAGCCTGATCTAATAGCTATTTAGAAGTATATTTGTTAATTTCTAAGCATGGATTGACTAGTCACTGTATCATCAATACAGTGTTGTTTATTGTAGATATTTGTATTTCCAAATTAGCTGCATTGTGGTCAGAGAATTCTGTACATAGGAAACTAACCCTTGATTTTGTTTAATCAATTTTTATGACTCAAATGTAATCAACTGCCATAAACATATTTTTAAATGTACTATTTGGTTCTTCATTCTATGTGTCAAAATGGCATTTGTTACTATTACTTAATTTTTATCTTTGGTTCCCTCCCTTTTTATTGGGAGAAATAGGTTAAACAACCTTCTTTTAACTAGAGGTCTCTTCATTGGTGATTCCATGAACAGAGAAATCTGGCAGTCTACAGTCCATGCAGTCAGAAAGAGTCAGACAAGACTGAGCAACTAACTTTAGCCCATTAACATTTTTGGTAAAGATCTGACTTGAAACAATGGCTCCCAAAATACTGGCTATCAAGCATTGAAAAAATAGTGGCCCTTAAGAGATGGAAACAAATGAGGTCAATCCTACACTTATTCCAAAGTACTGTCTTTAGGGAGATTCCAGGCTGGGGTACAGGGGGAGAAATGCAGGAAATCTGAAGGATTCCCTAAATTGAGGAGATGGAACTGAGAATTGAGAACTGAGGAAGGTGAGCTAAAATTCACAAAGGAAAATCCTAGAGAGATGCTCAGAGATAGCACAACAGGGGTCTGCAGAGGCCCTTTCCCATCCAGCTATGCAAGAAAGGGAAAGCTGTCCAAGGTACTGAAAAGCACCACATGGAGGAACACAGTGATGGAGCACATGTGGTCAGGGGTAGCTCCTCCTCCCACCAGTTAGATGGAAAACTTCCTGCCTCACACACAGTTTGCTGGGAAGGGTACACAGAATGGCAAAAAATGAGACATAGAAAGAGCAAGAGAAGACTCTACACATGGACATCAACAGATGGTCAATACCAAAATCAGATTGATTATATTTTTTGCAGCCTAAGATGGAAAAACTGTTTACAGTCAGCAAAAACAAGACCAGGAGCTGACTGTGGCTCACATCATGAACTCCTTATTGCAAAATAAAGACTTAAATTGAAGATCATAGGGAAAACCACTAGACCATTCAGGTATGACCTAAATCAAATCCCTAACGATTATACAGTGGAAGTGACAAATAGATTCAAGGGATTAGATCTGAGAGACAGAGTGCCTGAAGAACTATGGGCAGAGGTTCATAACAATGTACAGGAGGCAGTGATCAAGACCATGCCCAAGAAAAAGCAATGCAAAAAGGGCAAAATGGTTGTCTGAGGAGGCCTTACAAATAGCTGAGGAAAGAAGGGAACCAAAAAAAGCAAAGGAAAAAAGCAAAGATATTCTCATCTGAATGCAGAGTTCCAAAGAATAGCAAGGAGAGATAAGAAAGCCCTCCTCAGTGATCAATGCAAAGAAATAGAAGAAAAGAACAGAATGGGAAAGATTAGAGATCTCTTCAAGAAAATTAGAGACACCAAGGGAACATTTCATACAAAGATGGGCTCAATAAAGGACAGAAATGGTATGGACCTAACAGAAGCAGAAGATATTAAGAAGAGGTAGGAAGAATACACAGAAGAAATGTACAAAAAAGATCTTCACGATCGAGACTTGTAGCCTGCAGGGATCCTCTGTCCAAGGGATTCTCCAGGTGAGCATACTGGGGTGGGTTGCCATTTCCTTCTCCAGAGGATCTTCCCAACCCAGGGATCGAAACCACATCTGTTAAGTCTCCTGCATTGATGGGCAGGGTCTTTACCGATACTGCCATCTGGGAAGTAGAAATACAGAAGATATAAAAGAAAATCTAACTTTGGGAGTTGAAAATTATAATGTGTGAGATAAAAGATAGATACGGGATAGAAGTAAGGGTTGAAGAGACGTTGTAGAAGAAAAGATCAACAAAGATACAGCATAGGAACTCTCCAGAATGAAAGCCACAAAGATAAAATGAATTTTTAAAAAATAATTAAACCTAAAGCAGACAAACAGGAAAAGGGGAATACAAAAAAGAGGAGAAAAACAGAAAATGGTATCTAAATGGAAATTTGGTTCAATAAATTACTGTATCAGAAAAAACGAACTCAAACCAAGGCCGCTTTCCATAAGAAAAGGCTACATAAAGAAGAATGGAGTGATCAGCAGTAAGTAGACTACATGATATATAATAAGGACCAGCCAACTTTTCCTGTAAAGAACGAGATAACAAATATTTTAGCCTTTGTGGCTAAAAGAATTGCATTTTTTAGTACTTTTTAAAAATAATCTTTTAAAAATGTAAAAGTAATTCACAGACATGAGGATTAACAAAAATAGGGTTGGATTTATCTGTAAGCTGTAATTTGCTCCACAATGATATGAAAAGCAGAAAAACAAAAAGAAAAATCTGTAATATTGAAAGCTGATTCTTAAAGATCAATAAAATAGATAAACCTCTAGCCAGAGAGAGAAGACATAAATTACAATAACAGCAATGACAGAAGTAGCATCACTATACTCATACAGATATTAAAAAGATTAAAAAAGGAATATTATGAACAATTTTATGGCAGTAAATTTGATAACTCAAATGAAATGGCAAATTCCTTGAAAGATACAGTCTACTAAAGCTTAGTCAAGAATAAAGAGATAACCTAAACAGACCTATTAAATTTCATTGAAGAAAATGAGTTTGCAGTTAAAAAGCTTCTAGCAAATTCTATCAAACATTTAGAGAAAAAATAATATGGACTCCATACAAATTTTCTCAGGAAGTTGAAAAGTAGTCACTTCTTCCCAACTATCTCAATGAAATCAGCATAGCAGTAGTACTAAAGCCAGATAAAGACATTGAAAGAATTCTGCAGACTAGTAATAATATTTCTCATAACCACATATGTAAACCACTCCTCCCCAAAAAACAAAAAGATAATACATTATAATCATGTAGAGTTTATCACAGCCATGCTAGGTTGATTTTACACTTAAAATATCCTTCACTGTATTACTTAATTTTGTATATTAACAAAAGAAAAAATAAAAAAATGTAGCTTCATTTGAATCAGTTCTACTCAGGTGGACAGAACTGGAGCCTATTATCCAGAGTGAAGTAAGCCAGAAGGAAAAACAACAATACAGTATACTAACGCATATATATGGAATTTAGAAAGATGGTAATGAGAACCCTGCATGCGAGACAGCAAAAGAAATGCAGATGTATAGAACAGACTCGAGGACTCTGTGGAAGAGGGCAAGGGTGGGATGATATGGGAGAATGGCATTGAAACATGTTAATTATCATATGTGAAATCAATCGCCAGCCCAGGGTTGATGCTCCGGGCTGGTGCACCGAGATGTGCAAGGGGGAGGGAATCAGGAGGGAGGAGGGAGGGGGGTTCTGGAGGGGGAGCATATGTATACCCATGGCAGATTCATGTCAATGTATAGCAAAACCAACACAATAAAGAAAATTAAAAATAAATAAATAAAAATAATAATAATAAAAAGAACAACTCCCAAGATTTAAAAGCCACAGAAAGGTGCTGAGCTCAACTCTCCCTATTTCATACTAGTTATAGTTAGTGGTAGTAGAAGAGCTTGTATAATTTAGGGTTGGGATAAAGTACAGAATGCTATGTTACTGCAGACAAATCAGTATATTATTAGTCCCTACTAATTCAGTGCATGTACAGAATGGAATAAAGTGAATTTATTGTAGTGACAAAAAAAAAAAAAAAACTGGCACAAAAAGGCATTTGAAAAATAGCTAACACCCACTTCTGATACAGACGCTCAGCAAGTTAGGAATGGAAGTGAACTTTCTCAGCCTGATAATAGGCATGTGAAACAACCTACAACTAACACCATACTTAATGGTGAAAGACTGAGGGCTTTTATCCTGAAAACGGAAGTAAATGTGCAAATGGCTGCTCTTGCCACTTTCATTGTACTGAATGTTTTAGCTGATGCCATAAACCATAATAAAAAAATAAAAGAAATCCAGTTTGGGAAGAAAGAAGAGTACCTATCATTATTCAAAGACAGCATGATCATCTCTATAAAAAAGCCTATGGAATCTAAAAAAAACTACTAGAAGCAATAAATCAGTTTAGTCAAGTTGTAAGATACAAGCTCCATGAAAAAAATTATTTCTTTCTATAAACTTTGAAAAAGTAGTTAGAAATTACAAATTTTAAAGGTAATTTTAGCCAGCAAATTTTTTCTCCTCTGTATATATATAAATATATACATAAATATATTTATGTTTATTCTCATTAAATATATTTCAACGCTTAACACAGTGGCAAATTCCTCCTCTGTTAGCAATTACATACAGGTCTGCTAGGCAAATAAATTTGGGTTGTGTTTCAAATTGTATATATTATTTTTCCAGTTTTACTGAAATATAATAGACAAATAAAGTTGTATATATTTAAGGTAAACAAACAAACAAAGAAAACTATTGGTGACGGCTTAACAGCCTCTCTTCTTACAAGCCAGGCAACAGGTAAATCTGATAGTTTAAGAACAGGTGTATATAGGGACAGAGTTGGGACTGTTTCTCATCCTCTCCCATCATACACACTGGGCCAATTATTGTAATGCAGGCATTGTGAAAATCATCACAACGACCAATGATTCAAGCACAGGAGATCAAATAATTGTATTTCTAGTAAATAAAACATTATTACTCTTTGGCTTTATGGTAAAAAAAATAATTTAAAAAATACCATTTATGGTATTATGAAAAATACTAAAATAGGAATATATTGACAAAAGATGTGAAAGATCAATTCACTAAAACCAAATAATATTGGTGAGAGAAAATAAAGTTGACTAAAATAAATGGAGAAGGATATTTAGTTTATGGGTTAGAAGATGCAGGATTGTTAATTCAATTCTCTCAGAGTAGGTCTATAAATTCACTTCAATTCAAATCCCAGCAGGACTGATTGATTAGCTGGTTAATTTTTTTCTTTTTAGAAACTGACAAAGCGATTCTGTAATTCATATGGCAATACAAATGACCTGGAATATTGGCTCAGACAGTAAAGAATCTGCCTGCAATGCAGAAGAGCCAGGATTCCTGGGTTGAAAAGATCTCCTGGAGAAGAAAATGGCAATCCACTCCAGTATCCTTGCCTGGGAAACCCCATGGACAGAGGAGCCTGATGGGCTACAGCCCAGTTAGCCATGACTTAGCAACCGAACAATACAAGTACACAAGAATACTTTCAAAATCATTATCTTGTTAGAAAAGTGCAACATAGAATCACAATAAGATATCACTACAGACTCCCTGGAAAAGACCTTGATGTTAAGAAAGACTAAGGGTAAGAGGAGAACAGAGGAACAGAGAAGAAACGGTCGGATGGCATCACTGACTAGGTGGACATAAGTCTGAGTAAATTCAGGGAGATAGTGAAGATGACGGAAGCCAGGTGTGACGCAGTCCATGGGGCCGCAAACAGCCAGACACGACTGGGTGACAGACCGCAACAACAGCACAGCTTATTAAGGGGCTTCCCAAGAGTGCACTCTTGGTGGAAAACTCACATGCCGATGCAGGGGATGAAAGAGATGAGGGGTCCATCCCTGGGTCGGGAAGATCCCCTGGAGGATGAAATGGCAACCCACCCCAGTATCCTGGCCTGCAGAATCCCATGGAGAGAGGGGCCCGGTGGGCTACAGTCCACAGGGTTGCAAAGAGTCAGACACGACTGAAGTGAATTAGTACGCACATACACACTTAGCAGAATGGCTGAAATTAAATCAACACTTGGTAGACCAAACCAAGCGTGGATAAGATCCTAAAAATATGGGAATTCTTCTAAATCTCTAGTGCAAATGAAAAATGATACAATTACCAGGGAGAGTTGTCTGGAAGCTTCTTAATAATTTAATTATGTACTCAACCATATGATCAGGCCACTTTACACCTAGTCATTTACTCAAGAGAAAGAAAAACACACAACTACACAAAGACTTTGTATCCATATATGAATGACCTTCACAGCTTTATGTTATGTTTATAGCCAAAACCTGCAAACAACTCAAATATTTATCAACAGGAAAGTGGATAAACCACGTGTGGTGTATACTTGCAACAGAATATTAGCCACAAAATGAGGGAACTAGTAATACACATTATAACATGGATGACTCTCAAATTCATTACACTGTATGAAAGAACTAGGTCAAAATGTATATGCTGTGTGGTTCCATGTAGATAACATTCCAGAAAATGTTGGACAGAAAGCAAGTCAGTGTTAGGGCTCAGGGGAAGAGTGGTGTCATCAGAGGTGATAGCTATGTTATCTTGAATGGTTATTTTATATATATATATATATATAAAAATTATACCAAAACAGAGCTTTTAAAAATCTTTTCTTTGGGATTTTCCTTGTCTCTTTCTTTTCCTCCTCTTCCTCCTTTATTATCCCCTAGTCATGCTCATTGCCAGGTAGTGAAATCCATTAGAGCTAAAGCAAGCAATTTTCTAAATTAAACAAAGAACCAAAGGAAATAACGTATTTGAAAAATAATGGTAATATCAAGTTTGTAATGTGAATAGTGTAGTCACATATATATATATTTTAATGAATTGCTCAAGCTCAGTGGCTAAGTCATGTCCTTGTGGACAGTGGCTCACCAGGCTCCTCTGTCTGGAATTTTCTAGGAAAGACTACTGGAGGGAGTTGCCATTTCCTCCTCCAGGGGATCTTCCTGACCCAGGGATGGACCCCTCATCTCTTTCATCCCCTGCATCGGCATGTGAGTTTTCCACCAAGAGTGCACTGGCAGGCAGATTCTTTACCACTGAGCCACCTGAGAATTGCTCATGGTTGCTATATTCTTTCAAAATTTGAACATAAGGGTAATTTTTACCAAACAAACTCTGTTTTACCAATCCACCCATGGTCTCTGTGGTGGGAAGCCTACTCACATTTCACTTTGGTTCTTAAAGCATAACAAGTCTTAGGCATGCACAAATCACTGGAATGTTTCACTGGGCAAGGAACCACTGCGGGAAGCTAGTCCGCAGAGGACATCATCAACCACACGATGCCATTCCACTCCATGACAGAAATCCTGGTGCAGTACTGTCTATGGCCAGCCAGGGTTTTATTTCAAATTCAGAAATTTAGTTGCTAAAAATGCAACAGGGACATTCAAACGATATCAGAGCGTCACTAGGATCACAGGTGATTTAACAGTGAGCAAGAATGATCAAAAGCATCTCCAGTGACATTTTTCAGGTCTAGAGAATGTCCAGAGAATGTGTCAGTGGTTCCTAAATTCACTAGGCATTCTTTTCCTGTGGGATAAAACAAATGAGAAAATCAGGACCGTTTTCCTATCACTTTGGAGCTAGTCAACACCCAGTGACAGAGCCAAATCCCAAAAAGGTATTGAGGCTCCTCCTGCAGAAATGGGAATGCTGCCTGCTACAGCACAGCCTGCTGGGCCAGCCCACACAGTTCAGAAACCACCATGGAGTGATTCAACAGAGTGAGGTCAGCCAGAAAGAAAAGCACCAAGACAGAATACTAACGTATATATATGGAATTTAGAAAGATGGTAACAAGAACCCTACCTGCGAAATAGCAAAAGAGACACAGATGTACAGAAGAGTCTTTTGGACTCTGTGGGAGAAGGTGAGGGGGGCATGATTTGAGAGGATGGCATTGAAACATGTGTAATATCTTATGTGAAACAGATCGGCAGTCCAGGTTTGATGCATGAGGCAGGGTGCTCAGGGCTGGTGCACTGGGATGACCCTGAGGGACGGGGTGGGGAGGGAAGTGGGATTGGGGCTCAGGATGGGGAACACATGTACACTCACGGCTGATTCATGTCAATATGTGACAAATCCACTACAATATTGTAAAGTAATTAGCCTCCAATTAAAATAAATAAATTTAAAAAAAAAAGTATTTGAGACTTGGACCCAAAACAGCAGCAGCTGAATTTACCTGGGTGGAGATACCTGGAAAACCTGTGCACCCAGGTTAACCTGCAGGTGCCTCTGAGAACCAGATCTCCTCTTTATGAGCAAGCTTTCGGTAGACGAAGAAGTGGAAAAGGCAGGTTACAGGAAACAGCCTTAGTAAACAAGTGGGCCCTTTTACTTACACCTACCATGGAAAGGACTGCTCTTCAAGCTTCCTTGCCCATGTATGTATGTTCTTGTAGACTGATGAAAAGCCAGTGAGCTCAGGGTCTCTGAGTCTGAATTGCTGTTTTGGGAAAAACCGTGCATGTAGTAAAAAATTCCTGTTAGGTCAGTGTGAGTATGAATTCTGGTAACATCTTGATTCATGAAAACCTCTTATGTTCGGGAAGATAAAGACTTCCAGTCACAGATGGGAAGTAACATTGTCAAAATGAAGGACATGGATAAAAAGATAATGGTTAAAGTAGGTTAAAGCAGAATAGTCACATTACTATAAAAAATCATTTCCATCTCATGAATGTCTAATTGTTTTCTTTTCCATTGCTGTTCTAAAATTAGTACTTGCTTAGTAATAGAGACATCAAGAAAGGACACAGGGGGTATTATAATTCTAGCAATTAAAAGTTGGCCTCCTCATTTTCAAGGTTTGATTTCAGGTCTTGAAAATGTATGTATTTTTTCCCCAAATTTAAATTGCACCATAATAGCATAATTTAAAATTTAAGTAGATAAGATAAATAGATGGGGACTGAACACAGCATGCTTAATTTAAAACTAAAGGGCTTTTTTTCTCCCTATGAATGAGCAAAATTAAACTTGCTCCATAATTTAGAATGCTCTGTTTTATTTTTAATATTTTCAGTTTCATGTTGGGTACGAAGTTCTTCCTATACTAATGTCCACTGTAAATGTTCTCAGAAGCATTTATTTAGTGGTAGTGGGTGCTGGACCAGAGCTATCATATCATTGATCCAACAGTTCAGAATATTTTTCCAAAATGTTTACATGTCATTTGTCATATTATAAGTCATCCAGCATGATTCTTCCTATTCCTATAGACTCTCAAATATGCCACAATCTGATTCAATCAGATTAGTATTCCAATATTGAAATGAAATTGCCCACTCGATGGACATCAGTTTGAATAAGCTCTTGGAGTTGGTGATGGACAGGGAAGCCAGGCGTGCTACAGTCCATGGGGTCACAAAGAGTCGGACACAACTGAGTGACAGAACTGATTGAAATGCTTAGAATCATTTGCAGATTTGAAGTTTTTATGGCTCTTTCCTTTGAAAAAAAATTTAATGTTTCAAAAGCATACCTGGCTATGAACTTTCAGAAATGATCTTGTGTATATTTTGGCTACATCATCTGTCCCCATTCTCCACCCCACAGACCCCATACAAACATATTCTGTCACGGGGAAGCTCTGTTGAAGAGGATCACCACCAGGCAAATGGAAATGACTCAATAAAACAGACTGATTGAATAAATTTCCCAGATTTAGTTTGTCAAAGATGTTCAGAATGTTTGGTACAGCTACAGTTACATACTTTGTTCTAGCTCAATGGCCTCTCAGCCTTTTTTATTTAAGTGAGGACTGGTGGGAAATTTGAGTGAACTCCTTTTATAGAGCTAGAAATTAAGGTCAGTAGACGTCCAGCTGTTCTGTTCAGAAACTTAGTGATGAGATCAAAACAGAATTCAGTCACTTATAATCCAATAATCGTTTTACTGAAATCTCCTCACAAGAGAATAAAATCTCTGCCATACCTCTGTTCTCCCCTTGTTATTACTAAGCATACCTTTTTAAATGTAAAAATCACCATTATAAGTGATCTCATGTCCTGCCTTTGAGGTAGCTAAATCAGTACTTCCCAAACCATCTCAACACTGACCTCTTGATATACTCTAAGGAAAAATAGTGTCCTATGACCAAAGAGGTTTGAGAGGCACTGACTGTTATGTGAAAAAGAGACAGCAGCCTGCTAGTAGCATCCGAAACATCCTACAGTAAACATGCATGCTTCATTAAGGGTTTGCTGTTACTTCACTGGCATCCTCTTTTCACAGAAACCATCAATAGCCTAGAACAAGCTACCACAGAACATGCTTTGGGAAACGATGCTTCAAGAAAGTTTAGAACTCCATTAAAACATATCGTAAAGCACTATTTTTCAAACTATTTTCTAAACTGTCAGATTTCTACTTCCTTCTATGTCACATAGTACTCCGTAAATTTCCCTATTTTCACTAATTATATATTCACTTATTAAAATCTAGCTAAACATAATCTATTTACATGGCATCTGTCATAAGCTAAGTAGGAAATAAGGTTGATTTCCTCTTTCTCTTTGCTCCATTACTTTAAAAATAAAACAAAACTAAAAAGTTTTATTTCCAATAGTGCAAACTGCCAGTGTATTTCTTTTTCACTATTCTGATCTGCCATGTTCATTTTTTAAGCTTTCCAACAAGGTATTTTTAAACAATTTCTAATATTGCTATGGATTATTTACTTGGAAAATGCCTTATTTACATTATGTATTCCCCAATGTTTGCACTTATTCAGTTTCCTTTGAAAGTAAGTGGTAAGTAAATTAATGACATTTGAAGGAGAAAGGATGTTCTCTCAAAATAATGTTAACCTTGATGTAGTTGTGTTCTGTCAGTTCAGTTCAGTAGCTCAGTCATTTTCTGCGACCCCATGGACAGCAGGACGCCAGGCCTCCCTGTCCAACACCAACTCCCGGAGTCCACTCAAACTTATGTCCATTGAGTCGATGATGCCATCCAACCATTTAATCCTGTTATTCCCTTCTCCTCCAGCCTTCGATCTTTCCCAGCATCAGGGTCTTTTCCAATGAGTCAATTCTTCACATCAGATGGCCAAAGTATTGGAGTTTCAGCTTCAGCATCAGTCCTTCCAATGAATATTCAGGACCGATTTCCTTTAGGATGCACTGTTTGGATCTCCTTGTGGTCCAAGGGACTCGTAAGAGTCCTCTTCAATACCAGCTGTCTTCTGTAATTTCCTATACAGCACCTCTCCAGTCCTTAGTTCCAGGTAGATATCTGTTCTTCTTTTGGGAATCCTAAGGCTAGCATTTAAAGGAAGAAATTATTTGTTCCAGTAGCGTGACTCCATGTAAGCCAGGAATCTTTCAAGATCCAAGAAGCCAAAAGAAACCACTGGCCACGATCGGGTTCTCTCGAAGCTCCTGATGTGCTTCCACCTCCTCGCTTCCTCAGAACAGCAGGCATGGCTAATGCTGGAACTCTGCCTAGAGTTACTAAACGTAGTAGGTCAGTAATTCTGCGTCTGCTGGCTGTGGGGTATATTGAGGGCTTTTCCGGTGGCTAAGATAGTAAAGAATTTTCCTGCAATGCAGGAGCCTAGGGTTTGATTCCTGGGTCAGGAAGATCCCCTGGAGAAGGGAACGGCTACCCACTCCAGCATCCCTTGCCTGAAGAACCCCATGGACAGAGGAGACTGGTGATCTATTGGGTATATAGTTGGGGGTGTGGGGGTGGGGAGTAAAGGAAAAGGAACAGGTCTTTCTATGAAAGACAGCACAGATAAATGATGAGGTTTTCAATTAAATTTTTTGACAGCTTTGAGATTTCATGAAAATTAGAATGGAAAATTAAAGCAAAGGCCTAGCATTTTAGAAGTTTCTTTCATCTTAAGTCAAATATTCTTATCAGAAACCTAGGCATCTCATCCAGTGCCTTTGATGCTGACTATAGAACAACACAATCCATCTTATTAGCTGGGAAGAAATGACCTTCACCGGTGGGGAAAGTCTAACTTATAAACATCAGTCAGGTTGATACGGCTACATTTTTACTTCGGAAGTTGATTTTGTATTTAGAACTGGTTAGGGATGAGACATTGAGAGAGTGGTGGACTAAATTATAGGCTGCAAATTCCTGGGTTGAAGCCCGAACCTTCAATGGGACAGGGCAATAGATAAAGGCTTAGATGAGGTCATGAGTGTACAGTTCTTATGATGGAATTAGTGGCTTTAATTAAGAGCAGCTCCTCTGTCTGTGCCATATGAGGACACAGTGAAAAGTGGCTGTCTGCAAATCTGGGAACCTTCTCACCAAGAACAGAGTCTGACAACATCTTGTTCTTAGACTCCCAACTTTCAAAGTTGTGAGAAATAATGTCCGCTGTTTGAAACACCTGGCCAGTGGTATTTGTTGTAGCAGCCTGAGTAGATGAATACAGACAGGCAGATGAACAAAGATGCCGGGAAATCCTCTTGCCTGTCTTTTTAATTCCTTATTCTTTATTCATCCAAAGTCATATGATTTTTCAGCAATCTGCATGAGTTTGATATTCTGCTTAAATTAGGTTTAAGTTTTTTCACACACACACACACACACACACACACACACACACACACACAATCGGGGGTAACTTTATAGTATTACCATGTCTAGAGTCCATGTACATCCAGTCCCTGTGAGCAACTGTGGTCTGGTAGCAAAGTGAACCTCGAGGCCATTAAGCATAACATTCAGAGGGAGCCACTAAAGACCTAACAACAAATAAAGGCCAAAAAATGAGAGCTACAGTTCTACCCTGCTAGCAAGGAAGGCATTTATATGAATTATGAAGAAGAGGAACCATGGAACTCACCAGTTTTCAGTGATGAATCACTCATATTCTATATTGTGTGTGACAAATGTTTTAAAGTAAAAGATTCAAAAACATGTTGCCAAATAAATCTTGAAGTGTTCCAAAGGGAAGCATCAAAAAGATATTCACTTATAAAATTACAGTTTGGTAGATAAATTATGAAGCCTCAAAGAACATGCTATTTCTTCCATTTGTCAATGTATAAGTTGACTCAACAGGTCTAATTTATGAAAAATCAAATCATCTCATGAATATTCTCTTTTTCCCCCCTCCACTACATATGATTGCGTGCTTTAAAAGCTACATGCTATAAATTTTAGAATTTACTGTAAGGAACATATAAAACACATTTCTATAACACAAACTATTATAATGATTAGTTACCTATCTTTAAGAAAGTAATAGTAAAGCACTGTTATATTGGATGGAGGGAGAAGTTTAACCATCAGACGTTAAGTATCATTTAAAATAACTGCAATATAATCCTATTCAAGATAAAGTTTAATAAAAGTAAAAATCAGCTCTAGTAAAACCTTAAATTCAGTTCAGTCACTCAGTATTGTCCGACTCTGCTATCCCATGGACTGCAGCATGCCAGCCTTCCCTGTCATTAACCAACTCCCAGAGCTTGTTCAAACTCAGGTCCATTGAATCAGTGATGCCATCCAAACATCTCATCCTCTGCCGTCCCCTTCTCCCCCTGCCTTCAATCTTTCCCAGCATCAGGGTCTTTTCAAATGAGTCAGTTCTTCACATCAGGTTGCCAAAGTACTGGACCTTCAGCATCAGTCCTTCCAATGATATTCAAGTCAAGCCTGATTTCCTTTACAATTGACTGTTATGAACTCCTGGTAGTCCAAGGGACTCTCAAGAGTCTTCTCCAATACCACAGTTGAAAAGCATCAATTCTTTGGTGCTCAGCTTTCTTTATAGGCCAACTCTGACATCCATGCATGACCACTGGAAAAACCATAGCCTTGACTAGACGGACCTTTGTTTGCAAAATAATGTCTCTGCTTTCTAATATGCTGTCTAGGTTGGTCATAGCATTTCTTCCAAGGGGTAAGCATCTTTTAATTTCATGGCTGCAATCACTATCTGCAGTGATTTTGGAACACAAGAAAATAAACTCTGTCACTGTTTCCATTTTATCACCTTCTATTTGCCATGAAGAGACATAATCAGATGCCATGATCTTCTACTGAAACCTAAACTTTTTTAAAATCAATTTTATCTTTCTTCAAGTTAGGATAGAAAAGAAGCTCTCAGACGAATTAGACTAATTTGATGTATATTTTAAGCTCTGAGAAAAACAGCAGCACCGCAGAGTCGTGGTCCATCCCTCTGGACCCCCTACCCCCCAACAGGCATCCCATCAGTACGCTGCACAGAGAATTGAAAGTGTTGTGAAAAGACATCATTTTGAAAGTTCTTTTACACAGAGACAATCCAAAGTGTGTGGTGAAAAAGCCCTCTTTTAAAAGTCCTTTTATGTTATTTTAATTCAATTTGGCTTCCACATTGAAGCTGTAAATTTGAGTTACCACTAACCTTCTTTTTATATGAAAAACTTATTTCTATACAGGCCCATATATCTTCAAAGTGGATTATATTTTAATGTACCTCTACTTAGTGGCCAATAAATATACCTATTTGGAAATTCTGTTTATTCTTCTGTACTAACTTACGGTAAATAGACAGCACAAGACAAATGACAATGCTCCAAATGACATTTTAATGCTAGTTCTATTTTTCTTTTTAGAAATAAGCAAAGACATCATCATTGTTCACTGTTATCCCATATATTTCTTAAAAAATCTTTAAAAAACTATTTAAATACATATGCATTATGCGTGCATATATCAACATGATTATATACTATTAGGTCGCATGATACAAAATTATATTCTTGTTGGGAAGGAGTCCTTTGGCCTCTTGCTGGGTGGGCCCAGATGACAAGGCCCTCCCCACTTTCTACTTCAGCAGTTTCTCAGTTTCTCATGCAAATGGTAATCCTAAGAGACAAGGCAGTGTCTCTCATGGAGAAAAAGCAGGCTTGCATGCGGCTTCCTTCCTGAGCAGTGGATTCCTATCTTCAGCTGTGCTACAGGTCTGTGGCATCCACCGGAGCCCACTGTCTCACAGCCATGGCCCCAGGAGTGTGAGGCGGTGACTCAGACCAGTGATGGCTATGCTGATTCTATGTAGGTTTGGCCTTTAACTCGAGGAACTCCTGTCTTCGGCAAGCAGCCTGAAGCATCAGCAGGCCGACTTATCAGCCCATAAGTAGGGTAGAAGCAAATCCCAGCCTGATGAGACTATGTATATGCAAGTTTTCACAGGCATAACTCAAGAATGCAAATAAGTGGAGTTATATATCTCCAAGAACAGTCAAAATAACGCTCTGCTAGAGCCTTGCTCTGTAAACTATGTCAGAACCATCTTCTCTGTTGTCTTCATCACTGACCTTTTAACTGGACCGTTTTTAAACTGAATGTCTAGACTTGCCATCAGTTTTATAACATATATTTTCACAAACATATGTATTTACAAACCTGTATTTTCAAATTCTACAGTAATGTTCAGACAAATTCCAAGTCTTTCTTCCTTGTGGCTATAATTAACCCAATGATAAATGCTCCCAATATTAAAACGGCATCAACTTTGGCAAGTAGAAGGCCAGAAGTAGAGGGGTTTCAAACATCAAAGAAAGCTCTCAAAATACTCTTTCAAATGAAGAAAGGCCCACTCTTGGGACCTGATCTTGAAAGCTCACCTTGGTTAGAGAGCACCCTTTAAAGGATTACCTTAACATGCAAGGAGGTGGCCCCCTCTCTGGTGTGTTCTGAAACTTGTGCTAAACAAAATGGCTCTGTGACTGACATGGTTGGGAGACGCAAGAGGTAAGGAAGCTGGAGGAAAGGCTTAAATTCCAAAAATGAGCAGGAGTTCAGACGTGAAGCAGTTTGTGGGAAAAAACAAGCAACAGGAATATGACAATTGGCCGTCAGCTTGCAGAACGCTTTTACGGCTAGTGCTTTTACTTCATAAGGTAGCCACGCAAGGGAAAACAAGCCCCAAGGCATTTTTAAAGACTGTTAAAACAGATTGTCAGTAGGCTGAATAGGATTTTCTTTGGCTAAAAGCTGCCCCCATTTTTCCTGTTCCCTAAATCTCTTTTTTATAGTTATGGTAGTTTTTATGTTTGTTTATCAATAACAGAATAAAGTGCATGTTCATTTAAAAAAAAAAGCAAGCAAAAATTAAGAGTATAAAGTGAAAATCAAAGTCCCTTTTCACCACTACTCAGTTCTCCCTTACCGTCACTATTAATATAGAATTTCTCTATATGATACAGAAATAATATAGAATTTCTATAGACTATATATAGAAATAGATAAATACAGACCATATATAATACAGAATTTCTGTGTAGCTTCCTGATCTTTCTCTGTGTATATTTCGATATACTTTTAATGATGTATTATATTCAGTGTTCTGCAGCCGTAATAACATGACTAACATCACAAAGAGTCAGACACAACTGAGCGACTGAACTGAACTAACATTGCTCAGCGTCAGTAAACACAGAGCTTCCCCACTTATTAAGCGTCTAGAGAGCATTCTACAGTGATTTCATCTAATAAGTGGCTCACTCCCCTACTGACGAATGTGGGTTTTTTCCCCAAACCGTTAAATGACACACTTGAGCCTCATGTCTTCGCTGCAGCCACTCCCCCGGAGCCTCCTACCCGAGCGCCAGGCAGCTGCTTTCCTGTGGCTCCCGGTCTCTGCCTCTACGTGCGGCGTCCTGTCCCAAGATGCTGGGAGGGCGCTCCTCCTGCTTTCTCGCCTCTCAGCTCAGAGGCCACTTCCTTCCTGAGGTCTTGATATAAACAGTCTAATGTATATTTGTTTGTTTAGTCGCTCAGTAGCATCTGACTGTGTGCGACACCACAGCCTGTAGCCCGCCAGGCTTCTCTGTCATGGGACTTCTCAGGCAAGAATACTGGGGTGGGTTGCTCGTTCCTTCAGGGGATCTCCCCAAGTTTCTATTACACCTTCTTTATTCATTTCAAGCACTCAGCACTCTCTGAGTGAACTCATACATGCATTTGTTTACCCACGTTTACTTTCTCCCCTTGCCGTAAATAAGACCCTGCTGTCGGACACCCTCAGATGGTTTCCTTTATGAGAGAACTGCTGGCCACAGAGTGAACTCCTAACAAGTGTCTGCTCAAAATCTGGAAAATGGGCATATCCTTCAACTTGCAAAACAGCGCATCTACACAAGCCTAGCTATAGAAGAGGGGCATGGAACTAAAACCACTGTCCAAAGATGTGTACACATAAAACATTCGTGGTCCCTTTCCAAGTGTACTGCAAAAAAAGCTTCAATTGCAATTTATATTTCTTCCAGCATTATATGGGTGGTTCCTTCTCTGAAATATAGAGTTGATTTTGTAATGCCAATCAGAAACATAAAAAAAAAAGATTTAATTTTGTAAATTAAAATTACTTTGACCTCAAGAATTATTTTACATGTTTATTGTATTTGATCTTAAAATTCATTTATTATTGAAAATTCTTTCTATTCTTTTCTCCTTTTGATTTATTAAAATGTCATCTTTGTTTTCTTATTTTATACCATCGGAGGTTTTGGATTGGTTTGTTTAGTTTTAAATACATCTAGAATGATAGGGTATTAAACTATTATTCTTTTAAAATGTGTAGATATCTTTTTCTTATTAGAAAATAGTCATGGTAGACATTTTATGAACATCACGCACACATAGACGCACAACAGCACAAAAAATGAAATCACCCAGATGGAATCACTGTTACATACAAGACTGTCATAACAATACTAGATTCTATAGTCTCACATTTTCTACTCATACCTGGTTGAGCAGAGGCAGGAGAGATTATACAAATGCCAAGTTACTTCTAACTGAAGTTATATGACAGAAAGCCAAAAGACAGACAAAAGTATTTCTTCTTAACCCAGAGAACAAGTAGCTGTTAGCTAGTAACCCACTCTTTACTTTTCAGTATTTAATAGCAACACCATTTTTTATGTCAACTACAAAGCGATGTTTCTCAAAGATATGGAAAACCAAACCTGCTCCTCATTCAGGCTGCCTGTAATACTAGCCTAACTCTGTCAGTGACCAGCACAATTAAAAACGAAATATCAGTACGAGATTTTTCCGTAGTAGTTGGGATGGTGTGGCATGGAAACCGGTTCTTATCCACCCCAATCATATTTGCAGGCTCTATTGTAGTCCTTTGTTTCATAGAAGCTGAAACCTTCATTGGGGCATGCTTTCTGATCCAAAAAATAACGCATAGTAGGTTAAATCCACCTATAACAGTTACACTGTATATTTCAGTTTAGTTTCACCAGGGCTTCCCTGTGGCTCTGACAGTAAAGAACCTGCCTGCAATGAGGGAGACATGGATTAGATCACTGGGTCAGAAAGATCCCTTGGAGAAGGGAATGGCTACCCAAGTTTTCTTACCCAAGAATCCTATGGAATGAAGAGCCTGGCAGGCTGCAGTCCATGGGGTTGCAAAGAGTTGTACATTACTGAACACTTTCACTTTTTAGCTTCAAAAAAGTGGTCAAGACAGAACACTGGGAAAACAGAATAGGAAAAGCTTTGGGTACTGTAGTTTGAACTTGAGTTCACAGGAAATTTCAGTTCTGTCTGAGCAGATTTTGGGGGGATTAAAAGCTCTCAGTGCCATAATTTTAGCCTTAAACATCAAGGGTGACTCTTATTATACTACCTGTTACTTTCTTAAATTATTTTGTGTCCTCCTCAGTCGTTTTGACTCCCTGTGACCCTAAGGACTGTAGCCTGCTAGGTTCCTCTGTCTGTGGGATTTTCTAGGCAAGAAGAATGGAGTGGGTTGCCATATCCTTCTCCAAGTGATCTTCCCGACCCAGGGAATGAACCTGGGTCTCCTCCTGCATTGCAGGTGGATTCTTCACCCTCTGAGCCACTGGGGAAGAACTTAAAATATTTTAATCAAGCTAACTGATGTAAGCAAATAAAATTGCATCCATTCCACAAAAACATTAATCATTTATATAGTTCAGCATCTAATAAAGTCAATAGAGTTAAGGGTCTTATTTATTTATTAGGAAAAAAACAGTACCTATATTTATTATGAAAAATCTATAGTCTATTGGGCATATAATTTAAATGTATCTCAGGTTTTCCTGCCCCATGCAGGGTAGAGATTCCTAAGGGACATCAGGACATCAATGTTTTGGAATTAAGAAATCTACAGAGGGAAAGCTGATGAAACTTCAGCAAAGCCACCTCATAGTAACCGTAAGAGAATCTCTCTTCTCCTAGCAAGCTTGCCTATATTGTGCTTGGAAAGCTCAGAGGTTGGCAGAACTTGACACTCTGAGTTAACCATCTTTGGAGGTGACCTAGCTCAGGACTCTTCATTGTTGTGTGAGAACATAAATCTCCCTGTTATTGAGGTCAGTTGTTGTGGGGACTTAAAGTGAAAGTTTCCTAAGAAGGAAACCTGGTACTGGACTTTTCTAAAGAAGAAGCACAGTCACAGCCTCTCTCTATCATCAAATGACCACCTACAATTTGGGGTTTTAACTCTTGAAAAATAAATGTTTTTTCCTATTAAGAAGGCCATTTTCTTCTTGTAAAAGTTTAACAGCAAGTTTCAGAGGAACTGGAGCATTGTGCCTTTCTTACTTTCCCTTCTGACGTGATCTCCAGCTCCTCACTGGGTGCTCTTGCTCACGTGCTCGGTTTACCTGCTGTCAGCACTGATCTGTGACCAGAGACGGCTACTGGGCATGAGGTTGCAGGCTGCCGCTACACAGATGGGTCTTGTTGATCTCTTCAAATTCATATTGTGGGTGTTTCTATTGTTTTTAGATTTTTTATAATATGTGGGGAAATTCCCTGGAGGCCTGTGAGTTAGCACTCGATACTTCCCGGGTTAAATCCATGGTTAGGGAACCAAGACCCTACAAGCTGTGTGATGTAGCCAAAAACAAATCAACTTTGAAAATAATTTTAAAAGAAGGTGAGATGAAAAATGACATTATTTTAATATAACTAAAGACAAATGATAAGGACATGGGATTAAGAAATTAGAGACATTTTCCAATGTCCATCTTTGTTTCACTGTTTTATCGACAGATCTCATAGACAGATTTCAGTTCCCTAACCTACATTTCATAGACAAAACAGGAGGTGCTAAAAAGATATTATTTATCCCATTAACATTTCATAATAGCTACTCTGTTTTGCAGGGGGTAGGCAGGAGATGGCAGACAGATGAATTTATTTAGATTTCTTGAAGAAACAAGCATATCAAATGGAATGCAGGTACCAAATCTAGAGTGAAGGTCACGTCTACTTATTCAGTATATTTCTCTGTATGGTCTATTGAAGGCCATGTAAATAAACATAATCGTAGCATCTCATCAAGTCATCATCAGCTCCAGAATAGATGCTACTAGTCTTGGCACGCTAGATATAGCATTCTGGGATATCAGTATTCACAAACAGTCCTATAGGACTTGTGTCTGCAAGAACAGTGCCATGAACTATGCTGAAAACCACGAGCCTGGCTCCTGGGAGCCGTCGAGCAAACGGTTCCGAGCAGGGAACAGAGCCACTCGGACCCGAGGAGCCCAGTGGGCGACCACGGATACAGGCTTCTCCTCCAGGATGCTAGTGCTTTCAGCCCAACGGCCATGACAAGTTATCAGGCATCCTGACCCAGATCAATACCAGATGGCCTCCCAGGGAAGATGACTAATTTCATGCTTAGGGCAGAGTCATAATTTGGCGTGCTTTCAACCCATTTGTTCAACATTTGCTCCTATGAGAGGCCGAGCTCTTTGTGGAGCCAGTTCAGAGAAGAAGGGACACCTGAGTGCTGTTGTATTATTTCAAGCAGTTCTGTTCTGGGCCCAATCCCAAGCTCTCATTCAACAAAGCAAGCCCCTGCAGGTAACAGGAACCATCCTCTTTCGAAAGCGGTCCAGGGAGAAGGTGCTGTGAGTGCCGCCCGTCCCTGGGGGACCGCAGCCCATGCTCAGCAGCGCGCTCAGACCGCCGACACACACGGGCGCTCCCTCGGCACACTCAGGTGGCTGAGCTCCGGACTGGCGGGGCAGGCTGGAATCTGGGCTCTCCTGCTACGGACAGCGTGACCGTCGGGACAAGCTTCTTACCTTCTCCGGTCTCTGTTTTATACAAATGAGAAGACTGTTCTTAAGCTCAGAGGCTGCTATGAGGGCCAAACAAAACCACACCGCTGGAGAGGCATCTGGCACTTGGAGAGTGTCCAGTAGCACCTGGCTGATATTACCTGTGACCGCAGGGTCACGCCCCACTGAGGGCTTCACCTGGAGTCTGCTCTGCCCATCATCTCCAGTCCCAGCTCTGTTCCATCAGCAGGTGAGGTAAACCAGCTTCAGCATCTCATTAAAACGGCTTCCCTTTCCCTTCTTGAGACCAATTCCTTTCCTTTCAACAAACACGGAAGCTCTGCAGGCACCTGATGCTCCGCATTTTCAATAACTGAGCTTGCTGACGTGGAGACATGGAAGGGCATGGTTAATGCTGATGGATTATTTAGCTCCAGCACGTTCTCGACTGGGGCCTGGTCCTGGCGTCAATACAGCCCTCTGAGAACACCGAAATAGTCAGATACCCTCTATCCACTTCTCAGCCCCGACCTTCCGAATCCTGGGAAAACACCAGGGCATATCCTATTCTTTTCACCACCTTCCAGAAGGATGGGCTTCCCCAATGGCTCAGCGGGTAAAGGATCTGCCTGCCAATTCAAGAGACATGGGAGATGAAGTTTCAGTCCCTGGGTTGGGAAGATCCCTTGGAGAAGGAAATGGCAACCCGCTCCTATACTGTTGCCTGAAAAATCCCATAAACAAAGAAGTCTGGGCTACAGTCCAAAGAGTCGACTCGACAGCAACTAAGCATGAACGCACACACGGAGGACCTGCTACCGTCCTTAACTTATTTTCCACCTTTTTGTCCTACAGTACATTGACCTTGCTTGGCTATGAGAAAAAAGGATGACAGATTTCACACCTCTTTGTGGCCAGGGAAACTCTTTGGCTAAAGGTTTGGCTGCAGCCAGTGCCAAGAGGCTAGGAGTCTGCAAGCAGTTCATTATTTCTTAACTGCCTGTTTGCATGCAAGCCTCCAGGCCAGAGACATCACTAAACATCCCGGAAATGTGCCCCTGTAGACTCCGGGACACTCACATTTATTGAGTGCCCACTGTGTTCTGTTCATCGAGCTGAGTTTACTCACATATGTTACACAGTTAAGCCTCACGACTCTTGTAAAATGGCTGTTACTATCCTTGTCTTATAAAAATATAAATCACATTCAAAGAGGTTTAGGAAGGAGAATTTGAAATCTGGTGTGACTGACATCAAAGCCTTGATTCCTCTTGATCACACTATTTTAAAGAATCATTTTGGAAAGAAGTAAGAAATCTGAGACAGAAAGAAAATACTATGTTAAAGTTAAGACTCTAGATATGTTAATTTTGTTTATTTGGCTGCTAACCACTGGAAGAATAGGCAATCATCTGGACATAAATCATATATCTTTAGCAGAAATACTTTCTTTTCAGGTCAATTCCCTTATCTAGTACAAGGCACAATTATACCAAGTGTCAGCTAACGAGACTTTAATACCTTTAACAGTATATGTTGAAATAACAATATAAAAATCTTTGAACAGTATATTTTGACAAATAATGGTTCAAATGGTTAAATCATGTATAAGTGGTGATACAATAACAACTTCCACTGAGCTTTCACTGATAATTGAATTTCATTGCAAAATTAGTTTTCTTCTGAGAAAAATTTGTCTGGTTAACTCAAGATAAATTTAATCATTTAAAAAGATTACAACTTAGCATCCAACAAGTAGCAAGCATTTTTTGTGTTTGTTGAGTAAACAAACTCTAGTTCTTAGAGCTGCATTTTCTTGTTGTGTGTTAATAAATAGCACTGTTTTGACCTTTTGAATTTGACATCCCTCGCAAACCTTCCCTTAAACTGACCAGAATTCAGATTACTTTCTCTTCTAATACTGACCACTGGCTGATTTTTTTTTTTTTGAAAACTATAGAACCAAAAATGAATAAGAGTTTTACTTCAGTAAATTAGTAGGAGTTCTCACTGGGATTTGGTGGATGGGAAGAAGATTAGGGTAAATGGAAGAGTGACTACCCATACAAGTAAGTGCTTAAAAAGATTTAACATCTTTGTCATATGTCCCTTGCCCTGGTGACAAAATAGAAAGATCATCTAAAAAATTACATAGTACTCGAGGCCTCCAAGAATGAACAAAGCCATAAAACAAACAATTAAAATGAACCAAAAAAACATATTCCATTCAGGCTAATTTTGTACATGGCTGAAGAGCTGGAGTGGGAGTCTGCAGGGGTAAGAAGACCCATTGATCAACTTTAACTGTTTTTTTTTTTTTTTTTTCCATTTCTCTGTGTATCCAGTGCCTATAAAAAAGCACTGGCATGGTTTCATAAGCGTTTTCCACATACTGGGCTGAGTTTTTATTTTATCCCCTATTAAGTAGTTATATGAGCAAGAAATGTACACAGGGCCTCTGGCGCAGCAGCACCACAGACTGACCTATTTCAAATGCTTTATCCTCTGATGATGACAGACAAATTTCTTACGTTAGAGTGACAATGCAAGAAATGGGGGGCTCTTGCTATTTATAAAATGGTTTTTAAAAAATGTTTAGTATAAAAATTGAAGATCTGATATAAAGTATAGACCTTCTACAGATATACATACATTATACATGTAAGCATATAACATATACACAGAAAAATCTAATTCTGCATTTCATTATGGGTGGACATGGATTCAGAGGTCACGTCTGGCCCTTTAATCCCAAAGTGTGTGCCCTCAGTCTGTGTATCTAGAAATCTGTATTTATTCTTCAAAACCCTGATTAAACATCATCGTCCCTGGGAAGCATCACTGCTGCTAAGCCCCACCTCTAAGCATCCAGGGTATCGCCTTCAAACCTCCCTCTGAACACTTAGGACATCTGGCAGCATTTTATTACTTGGCAAAATAGATTCTGTTTCACGTATTTCTATTCTTAATGCCAAACACAGCTGGATGCACATGGTAAGTCCTGCTGAATGACGCAATGACTGTAACAATTGGCCTACTGAAAAATTAGCCATCCTCATGCTATAGAAAGAGTTTTGTCCTGGCTCATCACTCCAACCATCCTAAAGCATGATGAAGGTAGCCATAAAAGAAGCAGAAAGGAGTAGTGCGATCTACTCACAAGGAAGGAGGGAGAAGACTAAAGCAGCAAATAACGCGATGCCATCCGTGCTACAGGGCCACATATCGAGCCTTCCGTCGTGGGGGCCACGGCCTGACCATCGCTGCCCCCGCTCACCCTCCGAGGAGAAGCAGTGCGGCGTGCGCCCAGCACTCATGCGGTGGTGGTTTAGCCACCAAGTCGTGTCCAACTCTTGCGACCCCACAGACTGTAGCCCGCCATGCTCCTCTGTCCACGGGACTTTCCAGGCAAGCATACTGGAGTGGGGTGCCATTTCCT
This sequence comes from Antilocapra americana, assembly GCA_007570785.1. Lineage (NCBI taxonomy): Eukaryota > Metazoa > Chordata > Mammalia > Artiodactyla > Antilocapridae > Antilocapra > Antilocapra americana. The sequence continues at coordinate 9,897,410 of ML663573.1, forward strand.
TCTCCAGGGGATCTTCCTGACCCAGGAATCGAACCCGAATCTCCTGCACTGCAGGCAGATTCTTTCCCGACTGAGGTATCAGGGAAGCCCGACACATATGTAGTCACTCCTTGTAGAGAAGACCCTGCTCTCCTGGCCACACTGCTCAGACTAAAAGTAACCTGAGTCAAAGGCAGTCTGGGGACTGAAGGAACCCACCCAGGAAGTGGATATTCCTCACTCCCCAGTTGAAAGAAGGCCGTGACCTGCGCCACTTTCAACAATTAGTTCCTCAGCGTCTCCAGGTGCAGACTGAAATTCTCTTTGAGTCGAGTTTCAACTCTCCCTGAGAGAGAATAGATTTTGTTCAGTTAGACACCACGGGCAGAGTTCTCACACCAACACATCTTACAGGCCAGTTAGAAGTTGGCTCCCTGGTCCCACCCTTGCGGCAAACAAAAGTGACATGGCAAACTCCTTATTGAAGAAGAGCTATTAACATCACCACAGGTGTGCCTTGACATCCTGAAGGCAGGTCAAGCCACATCTGAACATTTACACTAGCAAACTAAACAGTGGCACCAGGGAAACTGGGAGAATGGGGAAGTTTTCAACCTGAAGTTTCCCAAATCCCACTATGCACTAGAATTGGTGTTTGCAAATCAAATTTATTGGTTATCAATAGTCCAAACTATGAATGTTTGAGCCAAAGTGGAATTTCAAGGTAAAGACGGATTACTCTAGGGCAAGATAGTGATGAGGTTTACTGGAAACAAAGTATCATCTGTTTAAATAAACTCTTGGTAAGCCAAGAGAATCTCCAGTCTCTCCTGGGCAGAGCACAGTAATCATCTAATTCCTTTGGACAAAATTCACTCTTTTCTTTTAACTGTACACATTTGGCACTTTTGAGTGGAATGAAATCAAGTTATATTTATAAACATAAGCTATGAGAAAGTAATAGATGATCTACATGTTGGGGCCTTCCCTTGTGACTGAGCAGGTATAGAATCTGCCTGCAATGTGGGAGACCTGGGTTTGATCCCTGTGTTGGGAAGATCCCCGGAAAAGGGAAAGGCGACCCACTCCAGTGTTCTGGCCTGGAGAATCCCATGGACTGTATAGTCTATGGGGTTGAAAACAGTCGGACATGACTAAGCAACTTTCACTTCCTCGTGGACTAAACGGACAGAAGAGACAAAAATTAGAAGGAAAACAAACAACAAAAAAAGTAAATGCTGAAATAAATTGGTAGGCTATTTTTGAGTGGAATGATCCATTTGGGTTGCCAGGTTCTGGGATTCTTGATGATCAGTCTCATCAAGGATCATTGATAAAGGTGGACAATAATTATCAAAGAGGAACTGCATTCAACTTCCTGGCAACTACTTAGTGTGGACCTAATGGATTTTCAATGAGATGGGCCTCCAAAGGCCTGAACACCGACAGCCCCACAGAAGTTTACATACAACAGGAGCAAATGGCATCAACAAGAGTAATTTCCCATCCCTATTAACCCAGTTTATTTTAAGACATGATTATTCAGGCTTTCATCTCCTATAATTAGCCTCATATTTTCAGGATAATAATACTGGTGGAGTTGGCTATCAACTGCTGAGTACCATGGTGTTCAAATGGTTTTTGTTCTACCTACAGGCTCAAAAACTATTAAATGAGCTTAAATTTGATCATAAGAAGGAACAGAACAAACTGACTGAAAGGTCTGCTTAATATAAAAGCATAGTTGCTTAAAAGGTGATAGTATTTGTCCATGCAGAGAAGGAAATGCAACCCACTCCAGTATTCTTGCCTAGAGAATCCTGTGGGCAGAGGAGCCTGGTGGGCTGCTGTCCATAGGGTTGCACAGAGTCGGACATGACTGAAGCGACTTAGCATGCATGTATGCATTGGAGGAGGCAATGGCAACCCACTCCAATGTTCTTGCCTGGAGAATCCCAGGGACTGGGGAGCCTGGTGGGCTGCCGTTGATGGGGTCGCACAGAGTCAGACACGACTGAAGCGACTTAGCAGAAGCAGCAGCATTGATCCACGAGTTCTGTCTGACACTTAGAGACCCCATGAACTGTAGCCTGCCAGGCTCCTCTATCCATAGAGTTCTCCAGGCAAGAATACTGGAGTGGGTTGCCATTTCCTACTTCAGGAGATCTTCCCAACCCAGGTATTGAACCCTGGTCTCCTGCATTGCAGGCAGATTCTTTCCCATCTGAAAAACCAGGGTAGTTGCTTAAGATTCTTAGACCTTCCATGTCCCAAACCTGGAGGGTCCTCCCACAGGGCACTGGGATCACTTTAGACAGTTCCTCAGAAATGTCCACAAATCAGGGCAAAAAAGGAGTCCTGGTCCAGTTGTCTGTGCAGGACAAACACAGAGGAAGCATCATTTCTTTAACAGAAGCCGAATATGCTAAGTTGACATGAAAGATTCACATGAGAACCAACACTTCAAATATCTGGAGGAAAAAAACGGACAGAACATTTATTTAAGGCATCTAAACAAATCAGAGCTCTTTGTTCTCTAATCTCCTCTCCCTTTCGTACAAATTTCAAACCCAGTAGACATTCTCCTTACATTTCTTTCAGAAATCTGAACGTGGTGATCTCTGGGTGGCCTAGTTTGGCTTTAACCACATGGTGTCCAAAAAGATTCTGAATTTGGACGCCATTAGTGGGCCAGCACTGAAGAGAGCTATGCCACCCCTTCCAAATATCTGATCTCTGCAAGATTCATAACATTTGATTCCCAACATGGCCCCCACAGATACGGGCAGGACTCCTTCATCTACCGTGTGTTGAAAGGCCCAGAGCTATGAACTGGGAGTTAACCTCTAGTGGGCAATCACATTCCCCACATTCTGTGTGCTTTCGGGAGATTTAAGTAGGAAGGGATATTCGGTGTGATTTTTCTCTTGCCTCTCAAAGCTAAGTAAATACTAATTCAAGGATCTTCTTACTTCCAGTCCCTAAATAAATCTTCCACTCAAGCGTAGGCTAATCCCTCTACTATCCTCTACAAAACCGTTCTGATCCCTATCCTTCCCCTCCCCTCTCAGCCCGGAGCGCCTTTCCCACATGCTGCCCACATCCCACCTGCTCCTAAAGGGCTCTGCTGACAGGTCGTGGCCAGGGCCACTCAGCGCCTCCCGGAAAAGCCACCCAATTCCACTCCATTATGATTCTGATGGTATAAGGGAGGAGCAGATAAAGGATTTTAAGGCAATTTGAGGAACAAGCTTGTATAAAGTAAATGAAACATTTGGATTGTACACAGTAGCCTTATACCAGAGCTGTTTTTATTCCAGAGAGATTCCTGGGGTGGCTAGACCTGCAGATTAACATGCCTGGGCAGTGGAGCTCAATTCTGAAGTGAACCTGTTGTTCCAGTCCAAGCCAGACAATGTCTGGAAGCTTTAATTTAAACAGAAACCCTGCAGGACTCACTTGTGCATACAGCTGTCAAAACAATTCAATATCCAAAGATAAATAGGGTATAAGATACCCACTGGTATGTCGTACTGGAATGCAACCTCTTTGTAAATTAGGTTGCCATAGTCTGCACTTTATTGGGTACTCTCATTTTAATGTCATCTAATAGAATGTGTAATTTGGCATTCGGTGTGGTAAATAGTAGAATAAATGCTTATGTGCTTTATTAGGGCAAGTAAAATTCAGAACAAAGTATAATGATAACATTATAATATGACATGTCATCCATTTACACAAGAAATTTCTCTAAGGAGCACAAAGTTCTGAATACAGGTGTTATAGAGAAAAGTAAATATTCATTATTCATTTAGGAAAGGAAATGGGTCCCTTTGTAATGAAGTTTAAACCAAAGGCAAGCCAAATAAATCTCAGGGACAGACAGAATCTCTCCCTGCATTCTTCTCAGTCAATTCTGCCCCGCACTCGGCCCTTCCCATCACCCCACGCCCAGCCCCACCATCAGCACACACACATCCCTCTACACAAGCATGACAACACCACCCTCCCTCTCAACTCCCTTCTCATTTCTTTATCTCCCTTTTCCTGATACTCTCCTCTTCCCCCAACCATGCCTACAAGTCACCACCTTGGGTCAGGTCTAACCTTAAACATCTCCTGAGCCCGCCCCTTTCTCTCTGCTGCATCAGGTCCAGCTCATCATCTCCTCCACAGTGATCACAATGGCCCCTAACTGGCCCCCTGCGTTGACTCTCTCCTTACATTTCAATCTATTCTCTTAAGTTGATCTGTTTCCCTATGGCCAGAGCGATTTCACTGAAGCATCAAGAGTGTGTGACTGTCAACAGGTGGTATTACCTGCAAAGCTAGGACCTCTAACCATGGCATAAAAAGCCTGCTCGTGACCTGCTCCCAAGCTTACTGCCTTCTCTTCTCTGGCAGACTTTTGGCTCTATTAGAAACACTTTCAGATCATCAGTTTGCCTTGCACAGAAGCACAGGAAAGGCAGTGTAGTATAGTGGCAATGACAGCAGCTTTGGGGTTACACACACCTGTTCAGATCCTGTCTCGATCACCACGCACCTCTTGTGACACCGTTTGCGTCTTTGAGTCCCTGCCTTCAAGTACCTTCTGGATCCTCCACGCGCTCTGAGAGGCAGAGTCTGCCTTGGGAAGCACTTCCTCAGCGTCGCTGCTGTTCTTCCTCTTCCCCTTCATCCTCATCACCCCACCTCCTCATATCAGGCACCGTTGGGTGGCAACTGCCCTCCTGTACAGCTAACAACTATGGCTCTGTAACCACTATTACCCTGCTCTCTCTCAATAATTCATAAACAACTTGTTTTTTCACATCTTCCAGCTGCCTGTTATCTTATACATTTTCCCCTCTGAGTGATTCTTTTCATAAGCAATTCACTACTACCTCAAAGTTAACCTGTCTATAATATAATTGCAACCACTTATACAACCATTACAGTTATGGTAACTTAAAATTCCATCTGTAGAACAAAAGACGTTTCCACTTATCACGCTCCTCTTGTGCATAACCTGTCCTTAAATGTCATAAGCTGCGATAGTTTCACTGGAGCGTCTCCGTGGTAAACACCCAATGTGCATCCCTCTATAGGTATGCCTTAGTTAAAAATGACATGTCGTTAACCAGTAAGCATGCCTGTCACTGACTCTTTTACTTTTGTTGAAGTCAGTTGGGTGGAATGAACAGTGAGTCTATTAATATTCTAAGCTGATAACTAATACACAAATCTATCTTCAACAAGACATTCTTAGACTTCGGATTTAAACCCAAATTCAAACTCATAAGAATAAGGAGAACTACATCTATCAGCAGAGCTTCTTCGTTTTTGCCTGAAAACACAGCAAAAAAACTCAGAAGACACATGTGGGGCCCTGCTTGGAGTTGCAGGTCATGCTTAGCGTCTTACCTGTCAAAAATTCTGAATACCAGTTTTCTGAAAAAGCAGCAATATTTTGAAGAATTTTACTGAATTTAATTTTTCGAATCAAACTGAGTTTTCACTTTACCCCATAATTAGCAGTGTTTTCCTCCACTTTAGAGTTATAAGGTTAAATGATAAACACACACCCAGGGATGCTAAGGACTGACTATCAATACAGCCAAGACAAACAGAGCCTTCAAGTCAGGTACACTCATAACAATCTCATAAAAGGACAGTGAACAACCTGAAATATAAATCTAAATACATACAGTTCCTAACGAACTAATTAATAGTGAAAATTGGGGGAAAGGTAATGAGGCCAGAATATATTTGATATATGCTGCATGGTAATTATGACTTTCCTTCATTTTAAAGATGAAGACAATGAGGTTCAGAGAGGACAGAGGACCCAGTTAGGAAAACAGAAGCAGGATTGCAAAACTGAAGAGCTGGGGCGTCTTTATTTCTGATAAAACACCCTCACCTCGCTTCGTCACCACTACTCTGTCTCCAGCACTATTATCAAGGAAGCCAGGCATACATCATAGTTAGGGTATAAATATCTCCGGATATGGTATTCTTCCCCTCTGCCGTGGGATCTAGTGCCCTCAGCCTATCCTGTTTCTGTAAGGAGAAAGCACAGCCAGCACCACGTCAATGGTCTGAAAAATGACCGAAAATGTCACAGAGACATTTACGGAATTGACATGCAAGGGAAGCATGCACCCCCACACAGTCCCTGCTGGGAGGAGCAGTAAACTAACTTTTTAAACCCTCAGTGCAATACATGTTTTAACCTTCCAGTCACAAGACATTTCCATACCACTTCTCTGAGGTTATAGTAATACGTCGGTTATCTGCATCTCAACTATGTCCTGCATTTTATTAAGGCAAAATGAAAACCATTTAACTACTTTTATCTTAGCCAGTAATTCCAGTAATAAAGAGGTAGGCATAAACAGAAGCCCACCAAAAAATTCTGCTGCTTGTTAGCAATCATCAAACTGATAATATCATTAATGGCTTATAGAGTTAATTGCAGCAACCTTCCACAGCTCGCTTTGATAAGCTCTTTATCCCAGGGAGAACAGCTGTCCAATGTACTTTATCCCAAACATCAAATGTGACAGAAAGTGTTTAAAGACCTCTACTCTGCACTTTTTCAGGAGGTTCTCCCCTCACTTTCTCGTCTTCACAAAACTGGGTACAGGTAACAGCCTTCTCTGCTCATTAATGAGCTTCACACAGACCTGGTGAGGAGCGGGGAAAGCTTATTAAATGCTTTCTTCCATAGATTTCTTTGTGAAAAGGTATCTTGTTTTTAGAACGGAGGACATTATTTTTAATCTTTTAAAAAGACAAACAGAACTTTACTAAATTTTCTCTCCCTAAAAAAATAAGCTTCAAAAGTATCTCAAAAGCTTATCTTAAGATCTGATATAGGTAAAAATAAGTAAGAAAGAAATAGGTTCATATGTCCTAGTAAGAATGATATGCTCCGTAGAAACATGGGGGAAAAGCAATTTCTATAAATTATACTTTAATCCACCAGTCACATTTTGATTTTAAAAATGTGCTGGCAAGGATGCAGTATACATACAAATACTAGGTAAGTATTTACCAGTGACTGTCAGGCATTAAATATTTGCCTGAATGACATAAATGAAACATCAGCTTTGCCTTGTTTTTTAAACTCTACAGGCTTGTTTCTTAATCTGCAGATGTTACATTAACTGCATGTTTTCACCTAAAGTTACATAATCTCTGCTCCTGCCCCAAAGTGCAAACATTAGAAACTTCACTAGTGTTTTGAGCAGGGGGTTCCCTTATGCTGTTCAGCTCTCACGTGAGTCTCTCTGGCAGTGTCCTCTGTGCTTCTAGAACATTCCGTATCTATTGCTACTGTGGCGCCCATGAGACTACTCGAATCCTTTTGTGCCTGGCCTGTGTTCCTCTCCAGTCTGTCTGTGCGGCCATATGTGTGTGCCTGTGTGTGTGTAGGGGGGAGACAGAGAGAGAAAGGAGTTTCATAAGCTGTATTCAGATTCCATTAAAATTCTACAGAATGATTTGACACTTTTCAAGCTAGATGATTTTAATGGGAGAACTTTGCTATTTAGCAGACACATATTAGATGAAATTTATTGGTTAGTGGAGACTCCCAGGGGCAGGGGAGCCTGCTGGGCTGCCGTCTGAGGGGTCGCACAGAGTCGGACACGACTGAAGCGACTTAGCAGCCGCAGCACCGGTTGGTCACTAAGTCGTTTCCGACCCTTTGGGGACACCATGGATTCTAGCCTGACGGGGTCCTCTGTCCATGGGGCTCTCCAGGCAAGAACACGGGAGTGGCTTGCCATTTCCTCCTCCAGGGGATCTTCCCGACCCAGGGATCAGACCCGCATCTCCAGCACTAACTGGTGGATTCTTTATCACCGAGCCACCAGGGAAGCTCACGAGATGAAATTTTCCTCAGATACATATAGAATATATAACTATAGTACTATTATATTTAATCATTTCCTTCCAGGCAAAAGTCACGTGTGCATGCTAAGTCGCTTCATTGTGTCCAACTCTCTGTGACTATATGGACTGCAGCCCACCGAGCTCCCCTGTCCATGGGATTCGCCAGGCAATACTGGAGTGGCTTGCTGTGCCCTCTCCAGGGCATCTTCCTGACCCAGGCAGAAGTCATGATTTTCTAAATAATGTATATGCCTTTTACTCTGTGCTCAGAACTGCAAATACAACTACCAAGTCCATCTGGGCATGCAGCCCCAGGATAGATCTGCCTGTCCATTTACCAGTAAGTTACACACAGATATTACTACATTGGCCAATGTACCAGAGTGGTAAAGAAGCCACCTACCAATGCAGGAGTCACAAGAGATCCCCAGGAGAAGGAGATAGCAACCCGTTACGGAATCCTTGCCTGATAATTCCACAGACAGAGGAGCTGGGTGGGCTAAACTCCATGGGGCTGCAGAGTCAGGCCCAGCTAAGCGATTGAGCAAAAGGAAGTACACATTATAAAATATGTATAAAGAGTTTTAAAGGGATGGTGTGAGTGAAATAGAACCCATCAAAAAAAAAAAGTATTGTTGCATAAAGACAAAAAAAAATTGAAAATCCAGGAATCCTGAGCTAAGAAAAATAAACAAACAAAAATTTTGTAATGTACTTATTTCCCCAGCACAGTGTTTACTTGAAGGTTGTGATCATATTTTGTATGCTAAAGATTATTGCTCTGAATGAAAGATTTATTTTCCTCCTTAGTGATAGTTCTTGAGCTCAGTTTATAAACACAAATCCTCTACTTTTATTGTGAGAAAGCTTTTTCTCACACAGAGAAATTGAGATACAAGTCTGTTTTCTCCTATTGACAGAGGTGAGAAGAAAATAAAACTAATGATGTTCCTGTAAGTCCTCTCCAAACACACACACACACACACACACACACACACACACACACACACAGGAGCAGCTGTGCACACACATGCGCATTTCTGTCTTCACATAGTCCCTAAGTTTATGAGCCAAAGTGTTTACCTCAAAGCCCCAGCATGAACTGCAGACTTAAAAGTTAAACAATAGAATGTTTTACCATGAAAGCTCTGAAATGACATTCTAAATATTTTTTGTGATATTGCTTCACAAGTGGATTGCCAGGAAGAGCACAGGCTAAGGAGTCAGGTGTAAATGTGCATGGGAGGGAAAGTGCTTATTTAAGACTGCTCCTTGACGCATTAGATGCATTCACTCCATCCTCCAACAAGGACTGAGACTGGGCCATCCCACGCCAAACTTTCTTTCAGTGGTGCAGACACAGCAGTGAATGTGACAGACAAGCCCAGGTAAAACGTTCAGTCCAGAGTGGAGGAGACAGAGTCGACGGCACAAGAATATCACTTTATATCCTATTCTCTGTGTAGCAGAGAATTCAGGTAGATCTGTGTGATCAACTGTGCCCAGGGTGCTTAATTCTACAAGAAAGATGTTCTTTGAGCTGGCCCAGCCACAATAAAGCCAGGTTTGGGTATGATGGGAGTGCAGCAGAGGGGTGCGGGCAGCAACTCAGAGGGGTTCAGGCTGGCGGAGGCACCGCCAGATGCCAGACACTCTAACTCTTCATTACAGCTGTTCAGGTTATCAGGACCCCGGTACAAGGTGAGATGTCATTTTTAATCTCTATCATGAGGGACAATTATGAATCCCCAGCAATGGCTCTACGAGGATGGAAAATGCTGGGGGTCCCAGTTAAAGAACAAACATGAATGCAGGACCTCACTCCCGACACAGCAAGGTCTAGGACAGCTAACTGCTCTGAGCTGGTCACCAGAAACTTTGAGTCTCAGATCAAAGGTCATTTCTGAGCTCAAGTTTCCCAGACGACTGCATAAACTAAATGTTAATATGCAACATTCCATATTAGCAGACACAGAAGAACTTCAGAGAAGATAAGCAACTTATCAGATGTTATCCTGCTAATTAGTGCTAAGGCAAGAATGCACACATGGGCCTGTGTGTGTGTGTGTGTGTGTGTGTGTGTGTGTGTGTGTGTGTGTGTGCTAAGTCACTTCGGTCATGTCTGACTCTGGGTGACAATATGGTCTGTAGTCTGCCCATGGGATTCTCCAGGCAAGAATCCTGGAGCGGGTTGCCATGTCCTCCTCCAGGGAATCTTCCCAACCCGGGGATCAAACCCAAGTCTCACTGTCTCTTGCACTGGCAGGAGGGTTCTTTAACACTATCTGGGAAGCCACATATAGGCCAATCTAATTCCAAAGCTTTTCTCACTCCTCAATGTGAAACTAGGGTGTTGGTTTAGTCATTAAGACACGTCCAACTCTGCCCCATCATGGACTATAGCCCACTCATCTCCTCTGCCTATGGGATTTCCCAGACAAGACTACTAGAATGGGCTGCTGTTTCTTGCTCCAGGGGATCGTCCCAGCCCAAGATTGAACCTGTGTCTCCTGTATTCCAGGCAGATTCTTTACTGACTGAGCAATCAGGGAAGCCCATTACCAAACTTAGTAACTTAATTTTATGTATTTCCTACACAGGTTTCTGTGCAAGGAGAGCAGCCCATGGCTGACTTCGTAACAGCGTTTCTCTGTACTGAAATTCGCTCTGTTTTTGTCTTACATTTCTCCCATCTCATGAGTGCCTCTCATTTACCACAACAAGCTGCAGCCCTGCCAAAGTCTGCTTCTAAGAAGTGACAGGCGCATAGCATGACCCGGGACAGTGACAAGGAGAGAAGTACCGTCGCTTTCGAACTGACTTCTGTTGCCAGAGTTCTGGTGAAAGAATCAAATGAGATGACATGCTGGGGACCCGGGTTCTTGGCCTGATGAGGCTTTTACACTGTGGGTTCCCTGCCACGATTCCCGCCCTGAGCCAGTTTCAGGAGTGACGTGCAGTCCGCGTTTGGGTGAGACAGAGATTTGCGCAGGACTCTCAATGAATTGGCAGCTTTACACACAAGCTGGGAACCTGCAGGGCTGAGCCTCGACTGGTTGAAAGAAATACCAGTGCTCCAAGGAAATATTGATTGTGCCAGCTCCTTCGCTCGGAAAATATACTGGCAGTGTTATGTAATCAAGGGGTGGGTACAAACATTTTTCTCTTCCTCCTTTTCTCTGTTTTTAAGGATGACTTTGCTGTATGACATTCTAATACAAGATAGGCCCAAGGTGTGACTGTCCTTATTTATTTTTCTTAGCCTTGTGATTAAGAGTTATTAATGCTTTGCAAGAAAAGCAATCCTATCATTAACCTAACAATATTGGGTTAATTCAACAGCTGGAAAATAGGAAGCAGACCTAATCTCAGAAATGTGTTTCCAATACATCCTAGAGACTTCTTAAATTTCATGAGCTCCTCTAAAACCTGTAGAAATCTTATTACTCTCTTTGCTTTCATAATAGCTTTTTTAAAAATTAAATCGGTCAAATCAAAGAGTAAAAAATGGCAAAAACCTACCTGTACCTAAATTTCTAAGATCTCATGTATATTTGTCCTTCTAAACGTTCTGACTTTTATGTCAAATGCATAATTACCCTGCTAGGGTATATTAACTATCGGCTTAGCTACTATGCATGAAAATAAATCTTCAGAGTAAAATTTTTATGCTGTTTTTATGATAGATATATAAAAGAGTACAGTATGATGTATAAAATACAGAAGTTAAACAAGAAACTTCTGAGGAATAAGACAGCATACATTGTTTAATCCAAATGTTTGGTAACACTATGAATATCTGTTCTTAATTCTAAATTTTGGATTTATTCATTCCCTTAAAAAAAATGTTAGAATTCCAAGGATACTTTGGTAAAACCTCACTGCTAACTAACGCAAAAATTGTTTTATAAATGTGGAACTAAAAGACTTCAAAGAGCTATTTCAAGTCGGTTTAATCTGCAACCTAAGTTCATACGGGAAGGTCATTTTCTTACCATGTAAATATGACAGCCAGACTGCAGCATGGTACCACATCAGGCTCTGTTCACAGCATCCTGCCTGGAAATGTGTCACAGCGCAAGGGTCCTACTTCTGTACATACCCATAAAAAATCTCCAGTTAACGCTAACGTACATGAGGGCCTTGTTTTTATAAAGCTAACAATGTTATCTTACCCCTGGGAATAAATATTGACATTTATTCAATGACAAATATAGAACTATGATTCTAGAATTGAAATCATCCGCTTGGAGAGGAGTATGGATTTTAGGTATTCTGTATATCGTTATGATAGTGTTCTAGGCATTTTAACATCTCTTACTTCTCTTAATGCTGTTATTTCATGATATTTTGTTTCGGGTGCTATGGATTAATAAAATAATTTTCTTATAATATGATCTCTTTTCAGTCTAGATCCAGTAGAAGAAATGCAGTATTGGCCCAACATCTGTTACCACGAAGACTGTCTTGCATCTGCTGTTTGTACTTTCATGGGCCTCAGTGTCTTGTCTAGTTATTTCTGACTTTCACGGATAACAACATCAGCTCAGGCCAGCGTGAGTCCTCCCCAGTCCTCACTGAGACCATACACAGTCTTTCCAGAAGTTCGAAGAAGGTCCTTCTCATTTCAGCAGTTTGGGGTTCTTTCCATTTTTGTTCACCTCAAGTAACCATCCCATCTCTGAAAACTATAACCTATCACAAGCAGGCATAGCAAGTCCTCTGCTCCAACTTTCTTGCCTTTAATGACTTTGCAGTAGCTGACTTCACGTCTTCATCTCTCTCTCATTTCAAGTCTGGTCTAGTGGAGACATGGTACTGTCCTAACAAGATCACATTGCTCTGCAAGTTCTACCACCTATTTATGTTCTAGCAAGATCATGGATAAGCCACAAACTGCACTATAACTTCCACCACCTATACAGGCAGATCGGGCAAACTGTCGATGCCAGTAAAGCACATAATTCAGCATGTCCAGTATTTGCAGTCATGCGATAGGGAAGATGCAGTAACTCTCACTGTCTGCGGTTTAGTCAGACACCTAATGCTACAGCGACGTCACACTCTAAGCCCCTGGCAACCCTTTGTTATATATTTCAGACCAGTCCCTCGCTAATAAAACAGAGTGCTAAGGGAAACTTGCTTTGCGGTTCTATTACCTGTAGAGATATTTTTACTTAAGAATACAGTTTTGAAGTGGGTTACACTAAGCAATACGATGCTGGGCGTCAAGGGTCAGGCTCCTATCTGACCCGGACGTACTGCTCAGCTTTCTCTGACTCTGCATGTGATCCAGAGTCTTAAACACTTTAAAAGTAAAAGCTCCACCAGTGTGACTGAGGCTCCGATTGTACATTTCACATCATCCTTCTTTCACTCAAGGTGATTCCAGCCTCCAGGAGGTTGTTCCAGAGGATCGTTTGCTACAACTTAAGGCAAACGCGACAACCTACTGATGTTTGGTGGGGCCAGCAGATGCTTGGAAGAAAAATGTTCCAGGATTTACGTTAAATCTATAATATGAATCCATCAACAAGACAATAAAGATGAACTTCAAGGCACAATCTTTTTTTGTTCCTACCTGATACTATCAACTTCCAGCCCACTAAACTGGAAACGTCATAATGTAGAATCCAGACAATATTTCTGCAATTCTAATTGCTAATCGCACGAGGCATTCAACATGGATGGCACTGTGGTAAAAATAAGGAACAGATATTTTATCCAATAAATCGTCTTGTCACTTAAAATTGTTCTATAACACCAAAAACTTCATAAAAGTCATTTTTTTCCCCTGAACAGTCAATAATCAGCTTTACCACTAATTAGAAAAATATCCTTTAAAAACATTTTTAAAGGCATCCTATTAGAAAAGTTTAGTATACTGGTAATGCAGATTTAAAAACATAAGTTGTTCACTAAACCATATTTATTTTTCAGGTATGAGTATATGGTAATTTTGATATTAATACATATCTAGAGATATAAAACAAAGTTTACTTGGAATTTTTAATTTTCTGTCTTTATTAATATAATATTGAAAGGTATATTTTTATGTCTATGTGTGTGCTCAGTTGCTCAGGGCTGCAGTCAACATCTGCAGTGATTTTGGAGCCCAAAAAAATAAAGTCTCTCATTGTTTCCATTGTTTCCCCATCTATTTGCCATGAAGTGTTTGGACCAGATGCCATGATCTTCATTTTTTGAATGTTGAGTTTTAAGTCAGCTTTTTCACTCTCCTCTTTCACTTTCATCAAGAGGCTCGTTAGTTCTTCTTTGCTTTCTGCCATAAGGGCGGTGTCATCTGCTTATCTGAGGTTATTGATATTTCTCCCAGCAATCTTGGTTCCAGCTTGTGCTTCATTCAGCCTGGAATTTTGCATGATGTACTCTGTATATAAGTTAACTATGCAGGATGATAATATACAGCTTCGACGTACTCCTTTCCCAGTTTGGAATCAGTCTGCTGTTCCATGTCCGGTTCTAACTGTTGCTTCTTGACTTACATACAGATTTCTCAGTAGGCAAGTAAGGTGGTCTGGTATTCCCATCTCTCAAAGAATTTTCCACAGTTTGTTGTGATCCACATAGTCAAAGGCTTTGGCGTAATCAATTAAGCAGAAGTAGATGTTTCTCTGGAACTCTCTTGCTTTTTCTATGATCCAATGAAACTTTCAAAAAATGTTTTATCATTTGATTGAAATATTGTTAATTTACAATATTCCAGGTGTACAGTGTGGAGAAAGAAATAGCAACCCACTTCAGTATTCTTGCTGGAAAATCCCATGGACAGAGAAGCCTGGCAGGGTTGGACATTAGCAACTAAACCACCACCATGAGGTGTACAGCAAAGTTATTCAGTCATATAAATATATTTATATATTTCAGATTGCTTTCCATTATAGATTATTACAAGATAATGAATATAGTTCTCTGTGCTCTATAGTAGGTTCTTGTTATTTATCTATTTTATGTATAGTAGTCTGCATATGTTAATCCCAAATTCATCCCTCCCTATCGTTCCCCTTGATAACCCTAAATCTGTTTTGTATGTTTGTGAGTCTCTTTTGTTAACAAGTTCATTTGTAACTTTTTTTTTAATATTCCACATATATGTGATATCATATGATGATTGTCTTTCTCTAATTTCACTTAGTATGAGAATCTCTATGTGCATCCATGTTGTCACAAATAGCATTAATTCATTCTTTTTTATGGCCATGTGTATACTCCCACATCTTTATCTGTTCATCTGTCAATGAACATTTAGGTTGCTTTCATGTCTTGTCTATTGCAAATAGTGTTGCTATGAACACTGAAGTCCATGTACGTTTTTGATTTAGAGCTTTCTCTGTATATATTGTAGTGACTTGAAATGGTGCTTAAATAAATGTCCTTTTATTCTATTTTATTAAAAAATGCTTAAGCATTTGTGGAATAATTCCTCGAAGTATAATGATGAGAATATGGACTATAGAATATTGGGTAGTTTTACAATTAGGTGCAAAATCAGAAATATTCTCTGTTATTTCAAAGTGAGATAGAGATTTCCTTCCCTTTAGAAAAGTCCTGGGCACAAATAAATACATGAGCTTAGAAAGCGATACAGAAATATGTGTCCCTCTAAATTATCCTCAGCATGGGGTAACCACCATTTGAGGCATTTTTCAGGTTAACTGTATACCCAGCGGAAGTTTAACAGTTTGTTTAGTCACTAGCCCAAGATAGTCTATCTAGTGCAGTGTATGTAGTGTTTGACTTTCTCTTTTTTTTTTCAGAGGTATCATTTGGGAAACTCAAAATAAGTCATCATAGGGCCATTGCAGATAAAGGGCTTCCCAGTGGAAATGATGGCATTTGTGATATATCCCAAAGCCTTATCTCGTGAAGTCTCAGTGAAATATATTCATTTCGCTTTTGCAAAAGCAATACATTTCACTTTCATAAAATTAACTTACTGGGAACATTCCAATTCAGTGTAAATTCTATTTGCAATAAATAAAGCCAATCACTTGAGAAACACAAAAGTAGTCTATAATGTTATGATGGTCATAATACACTTTTAAATGAATTATATGTCTAAAGTTTAAGAGAAAACATTTGTGTCCCATTTTTCTGGGTAAATAATTGGACATCCTATGTTATACAAGGTGCTGGGACATTTGAACAGAGGTCAGTGGTTGCTCTATTTATTTGATCTAATGTTTGTTTGCAGTGGAAAGATAACAAAGAAGTATCTGAATCTGAGTGTTGAACCTTCATTTAATCAATGTGTTTCCTCAATCTGGGCTTCCCTGGTAGCTCAGGTGGTGAAGAATCCTCCTGCAACGCAGGAGACCTGGGTTCGATCCCTGGGTTGGGAAGATTCCTTAGAGAAGGAAATGGCAACTCACTCCAGGATTCTTGCCTGGAGAATTCCATGGACAGAGGAGCCTGACGGGCTACAGTCTATGGAGTCGCAAAGAGCTGGACAGGACAGAATGACTAACATTTTCACTTTCTGTCTCAGCCCACTAGGTAATTCCATCAGTGTAGTAACTGTCCTGCCAGGAAGCATCCAGAAGGCATTTCTGTGATGTTATTATTTGCTCCAACTCATGTCCATTGAGTTGCTAGTGTATCCAACCATCTTATCCTCAGTCACCCTGTTCTCCTCTTGCCCTCAATGTTGTTAAATAATTCAGGAAATAATCTTCACTTCAACGGTTCAAAAAGTCAACGAAAAGTGGGAAACTTGAAAGATTAAAGGACAGATCAAGGCTCTAAACCAGGTCTAAGGCCAAAGTTAACATCAGTAAATTCTAAAACATTTGTTCCAATAAATTCTCTTTTTGCCTAAGCCAGTTTGAGTTGGATTTCTACTTCTTGCAATTTAAAGAGCTTTGGCTAATACACCTTCTGTGTGCACACGGCTGTACTGGGCATTTTGAGGCAGATGAAAGTGAATAAGCAAAAGACAAGTAAACATACATGGTCATTGCTTCTGGGAATTTAACTTCTGACTAAAGAGACAAGCTATACCACAGCGAACAATCGAAAGACTTCAATGCATGGTATCTTCCTACTGCGGTTAAGGAGGTCGAGGAAAGCTCCTGACTTTCTACCACTATGTGGATCTCATCACTGACCCTCCGTGCTGGTGACCTCTGCCCCCTAACATTTATTAAGGCAAAGAATAAACTCTGCAGTTGACAAGTAAAATTTTTCTCAAAACAGAAAGGGATTTAATTTGAATCACATTACTTTAAAAGTTATATTCAATGCTTGACTGCATCATTACTTTAAAGATCCCAGAATGTTATGTAATAAAAATGTGAAAAGCATATAAAATGGTTTCCAGACACAAGAGATGCAGGTTCAATCCCTGGGTCGGGAAGATTCCCTAGAGAAGGAAATACTCCTGTATTCTTGCCTGGAAAATTCCATGAGCAGAGGAGCCTGGTGGGCTACAGGCCATGGGGTCATGGAGTCAGACACGGCTGAGCACACACAGTTTCCTGACGTCTGGCTCACAGAGGCGGTTTTTTTTTTTTTAATGTGACTAACACTTCATAACATTGATTTCATTTTTTCCAAATTTATTATCAGATGGTAAGTAGTTACAGTAATCAAAAAGAATACCTACACATATATTCTGTTATTAAAAGTAAGACAGCATCAAACAGATCTTTTAACTTCACGAGGATGTTGGTGTTGAGAGAAACCAATATGCAGAGCTGCTTTC
Source organism: Antilocapra americana (assembly GCA_007570785.1). Taxonomy (NCBI): domain Eukaryota; kingdom Metazoa; phylum Chordata; class Mammalia; order Artiodactyla; family Antilocapridae; genus Antilocapra; species Antilocapra americana. The sequence goes on from ML663573.1 coordinate 9,914,997, forward strand.
TCCATTCATTAAATGAACCTAGACTCTGACTATATTAAATAATGAGGCAAATGCCTTTCTCCTGCCTGCTCCAAGTGGTCCTTACTTATTCTTCACATGTTCTGTTTAGCTGGGATATTCCTCGTGATAATCTTTAAAAAAGAAAAAATAAAATAAAAGGAACTAATTCATTACACAGACTAAAAATAAATGAAAGAGACCATATAATTTTCTGTTTAGGCAAAATACATTTCTTCACATGGCAATATAAACATGATTACCAGGAGGCAGCATGAAAAATTCAACAGGCAAAATTATCTAAGGGAACTTCTATGGAGAAGAGGGTATAAAAACAGCATTTTCAAAAAAAAAAAAAAAAACAGCATTTTCCCTCTCCAGTAAACATTCTAAAAAAAACCCAGGAGGAAGGAGAAAATAAAACACAAACTATCTGTTCTCATTCTGTTTGTGAAACTCAGGGACAGTTGCATCTCCAGCCTCCAAAACGAATGTAAAGACCACGAAGCAGTATCAATCAAGAAGGAGCTGCGCAGAGGGAGTTACAGGTATTAGGAGGGAGTAAGGAAAACTACTAGAGTCAAAACTAGGAATGAGGCTAAAACCAAAAGTGGCCTCCCTGTACCTGCTTTGGTTTGGACAAACAGAGAAGACCATGTCTCCCACATAGCAGGTGAATTCTTTACCTTCTGAGCCACCAGGGAAGCCCCACAGAGAAGACAGGCATAAATTAATACTCACACAAAGAGGTGATCATTGAAAGAAGCAAAACATGTTTACATTTTTTAGGAAGAAAAGAAATGAAAGAAGACTTGAACCTGTATGTTGAAAAGACACCTTGCAAACAAAGGAAAATGACTTAGACTCCTCAAAAAAAAAAAATAATGTTTTAATAAGATGACTGGTTTCAGAGCGGAAAGAGTATCTCTCAGGCAGGCAAGCAGAAAGATCGAGTCACTTGTAGCAGGAAATACGGCAGATTGATCGCTTACTTCTCTACATCAACATGCAGCATCAAAAACCTCCTAGAGGAAAGGGTGATCCAAGAACTTTTCACCAAAACTGGCTTTCAGTACAAAGGTGACACGTTGCATTATGTATATTGTCGTTGTTGTTCTTTAGTGATGAAATTGTGTCCGATTCTCTGCGAACCAATGGACTGCAGCATACCAGGTTTCCCAGTCGTTCACCATCTCCCAGAGTTTGCTCAAAATCGTGTCCATTGAGTCAGTGATGCCATCCAACCACCTCATCCTCTGTCGCCCCCTTCTCCTCCTGCCCTCAGTCTTTCCCAGTATCAGGGTCTTTTCCAATGAGTCAGCTCTTCGTATCAAATAGCCAAAGTATTGGAGCTTCAGCTTCAGCAACAATCCTTCCAGTGAAGATTCAGGGTGATTCCCTTTAGAATTGACTGGTTTAATCTCCTTGTTGTCTAAGCGACTCTCAAGAGTCTTCTCTAGCACCACAGTTTGAAAGCACTAATTAATTATTCAGTCTTCTTTAGGGTCCAACTCTCACATCCATACATGACTCCTGGAAATATCATACCTTGGACTAAATGGACCTTTGTCAGCAAAGTAAAGTTTCTGCTTTTTAATATGTTGTCTAAGCTGGTCATAGCTTTATAGTTTATATATAGACCCTGCGAAATTTCCCTGAAGAAAATGGTATAGAAAAATCTTCTATCTAAGATATTTTTGGGGAAACAATGGCAAAGGGACTAGGGGTAAGAAATGAAGATTATTTAATGACGGAACTAATAGTAAGATGATCATGGATATGAGAGAAACAGGAAGAGTTTAGTATATTTTGTCCAACAATGTAAAATGCTCTTCTTTCTTTAAAACAGGACATGGAATGGGATACACAGGTGGACACCAAAGGAAGCACATTTCGAAATAAAAGGAAAAACCTCCTTTCCCAAGTTCTTATGAAAGAAAACATAAATTAGGTCATAATTTTTAAAAAAATCCACTAATTTCAAAGATGGAAATACTATTACAAAGTTCTCTGATCACAATGCAATGCACCCAGAAATTAATATACAAAAATAACCTACAAGCTGTTACTTTCAAATTATTCTTTAAACTAAATCTTGCATCTAATAGAAAATCCAGAGTGAAATCACAGAATATACTAAAAGTATTGATAAGGGAAGAGTGAAAAGTGAAAGTCTTAGTCGCTCAGTCGTTTCCAGCTCTTTGCAACCTCCCAGACCACAGCCTTGGTCCATGGGATACTGCAGGCAAGAACACTGGATTGAGTTGCCATTCCCCTCTCCAGGGCATCTTCCTGAGAGGGACTGAACCTGGGTCGCCAGCTTTGCAGGTATATTCTTTACCATCTGAAGCACCAGGGAAGACTCAAAGCTTCAAAAGAAAAGTATTAATAAAAAATAAGAGATAAAAATCATGTATTCATACCAAGGTGCTCTAAAAGAACACAGAACTATGATTAAATATATGCAACAATACAATAATTTATTAAAATAAAAAATGGAAGAAAGGAATCCTAAGAGAGAATCCAAATTCACTGAGTTATAAATGAATTAAAATAGCAAAAACAGCTCATAAATTAAAAAGATCTCTAGCAGTGAAAAATCTATCCTAAATAAACTTTTGGCTACTATCATCAAGGAAAAAAAAAGAAAATGCAAATGTATAAAATTGAAATAAGATCCAACAATTGATACAAAGAAGACAGAAGCAACAAACAACTACTATGCACAATTTTTTTCATGTAAAATTAAACTCTGAGTCAAATGGATGATTTATTTTTAAAAATAAAATACATCAGAACTGAATCAAGACACAAAAATCTAAATAGACCAACTGCCAAAGAAGCAAGTAGTCATTTTTGGTTCAATATTTCTATAACTACTTTTAAGTCAACTTTAAAGATTATTGCGGGCTTCCCTGGTGGCTCAACTGGTAAAGAATCTGCCTGCAATGTAGAAGATCTGGGTTCAATCCCTGGGTTGGGAAGATCCCCTGGAGAAGGGAAAGGCGACCCACTCCAGTATTCTGGCCTGGAGAATTCCAGGGACTGTATGGTCCATGGGGCTCGCCAAGAGCCGGACACGACTGAGCGACTTTCACTTTCACTTTCACAGACCATTACAGAGTATTTCAAACAGTACTTACTCAGGTGGGTACACAAGGCAGATCCACCAAACACAAGCCCACTCCTCCTCCCCTCATTTCTCACCCCTCCACTCTCTTGGTAAAACAAAGGCAGACCTCTCACTTCTGAGAACCATCGCTATAAATCACCTGCTTAGGGTTTAAGACTCTCTAAGGTGACCAAAGGAAAAAAAAAAAAAGAAAGAAAAACAGACAGAACACGGGCTATCTACTCAGCTTCCTTGAATCAAAGCATGATAAACCCAGAGCAGGGCTTAGCATCTTACCCTGCTGTGTGTATAATTCTTTCAGAAGGTGTTACATAAGGAGTATTTTGATGGGAGTTGGGGTGTTCTGAATTCAAACACCCATGATGATCTCATCCAGTCTCAGGGATTTAAACACCATCTGCACTGAAACTCCCAGATGGATATTGTCCCCCCCTGCACCTCTATTCTCCATGGAGCAGTCCAGTTTCTCCTTCTCAACACTCAGTGAGGCCCTGTCGGCAGACGTAAAGCCATGGTAGTTCCTCCCCAGACCTGCCGCCGCCTGGCGCTCTCCTTTCTCAGACCTCCTCTGCGTTCTCCTTACTCACAGTGCAGGAACCCCCCTCCCAGTGCTGTTCCCTTCACCCGACACTGTTCTCCCTTGCCGTCGTGGGCCTCGTTTGCTCACCTCTCTCAGATGCCTAATTTACACCTGAACCCTCTAATTCCTTTACCCTAGCATGTTTAAATCTACCATCTGAAACACTGATTATATTTTATAGAACGACATTGTTTATTTTCAGCCTTCCCCCTTTAAAAGCATGCTCCAAGGGGCCAAGGATAATAGTTTGACATTGGGTTTACAGCTTAATTTGTTGTTGGCTGGTTACTCACTAAGTTGCTTCCAACTCTTTGTAACTTCGAAGACTGTAGCCCATCATCTCATCTATCCGTGGGATTTCCCAGGCAAGAATGCTGGAGTGGGTTGCCATTTCCTTCTCCATTACAGCTGAATATCTCAGTGCCGAAAACAGTGCCTGACACAAAACATCTATTGCATGGATAGGGAATTGTTATCTATTGATCACTGAATTTATCTGTTGTTACCGACCGTTACTGGATTCAGGCTTATGGGGAGGCAAGAGAGGACTGCCTCCCCATAAGCCTGAATCCAGTAATGGGCGAGGAGGGAGGCTCATGGGGAGGCAAGAATAGACTGATGACTTCCCAGGTTGCACTAGCAGTGAAGAAACATCTGCCAATGCAGGAGACATAAGAGATGCAGGTTCAATCCCTGGGTCGGGAAGATCCCTCAGAGAAGAAAATGGCAACCCACTCCAATACTCTTGCCTAGAAATCCCATGAGCAGAGGAGACTGGTGGGCGACACGTCATGGGCTGCAAAGAGACAGACACGACTTAGCGACCAAGAGTAGACTGTGGTACAGAGGACAGAATGGGATTGAGTCACAAGGCACCACAAGCTTGGAGGGACAGAGAAGGGTTGCTGTGATTAGCGAAAATGGCAAGACAGGGACATGAGGCTGGGAAAACCACCGGGGTTTGTTGGAAGATGGGGAGATGTCTTTGGGACATTTAAGGGGATGAGCTCACGTTGCTTCTTAAGGCTGCACAGAGCTGACAGCTGTGACACGAGCTAAGAGGACGCAGAAAGAACAGGAAAGGGGTCCTGAAGTGATCCACCAGGAGCAAGGCTGCTGGCTCCCTCGGTGACGGAGCCCACTCGGTGACGGAGCCCACTCGGTCCCTCATTCACCATCTTGCGACATCCGTGTAGTCTGCTGCTTCTAGCTGTCCTTCTCTACCCAGGGACTCTCAGCTGTCAAGGTTTTATTTTTTTTCTCATGGTATTATACAAAACTGTCCACTCCATGATTCTGCCTAGCATTCATTCCAGTAGCTTTCACTATCCCAATGGATAGAGGTTTTTGGCAATTCCCTGCTGCATTTGTCAGTAAGGGGGAAAAAAAAACCACACACACACAACACATAAAGTAATAAAACATCTTCATAAGTAGAGTCCAGTGCTTGATTCTCTTCATAAATTTTCATGTAAATAAAAGAGGAACAAAGTTGGGGACTGTACCTACATTATTAACTCAAGAAGGGATATCTGTTTAGAACTGGATGAGCCAACACATCATAAAGAAAGAACAATGTATCGATAAAGGTGCCCGATCATGCCCGGGCACAAAGGTGGGCCACCACCCACCCACTATGTCTTCTTTGGGAGCCAATGAAGGCTCTAAGGAATGACTCAGAAAAGGGACAAAGCACAGATTCTTTTGACACCTATTTCAAAAACTCCCAAATTAACCTCCAAATGGGAACGCTGTTCAGGGACATTTTCCAGCTGTAGATTTTCTGTTACTCCTGAGACATGCCAGGTCATCTTAAGCCTTTTATAAAGTGGTACAAAAAGGTTCAATTCATAAAATGGCCAACTTGGCCTTCCACGTTGTGGAAGCAGAGGTAATAATGTGCATTAGATAAACTTACACTGTTATCATTGCAAATGTCGAGTTCATTACAGCACATGTTTCAACTGAAAATCACTACGCATTAAAATCAAATAACCAATATGCCCTGAACTTACCATTTGATTTAATACGTCAACTTCACTGCCCACGGGAGTCAGTCAGAACTGTCTCCTGTGTAATTGTCACAGGATTGTTATGTAACGAAGAATTAAGTTTCAATTATTATCACCTGCTAGTCATGATCATTAATAGAATGTGAATGAATAGCTAATAAGTAACAATGTTAGGGCTATAAAATATACTAAAAAACATTTGGACAATTTTGTGCCTATTTTGGGGAGAATCATTCTAAATTCAGAAATAGATGACATTACTGGTAAGAAAAACAAATATTCGCAGTAGTAAATAAGGAAAAGAGACAAGTGATTCGGTAACGCCATTCTGGAGCATAACACCAATAAATACCCTCTGACTCTCTTGGAAAATCCGACTTGGCTATATGTACTGTGCTTTCTATTCATTAGAAGTAGGCCTAGACATTTTATATTTCTTAAAATTAGGGCTCCTATTTTCTTACAAAAATAAATAAATACAGTTATATAATTTACATCTTTGTCTGATTGAAAAGCTAACCCCAAGCTTAGCTTTATTACTCTGTGGGATGTTAGCCATCACAATATCCAAGTCACTGACATTACTTCAGTGTCCCTTTTTAATCTTTGACTGCATAAAATTTCTTTCTTCATATTGTGTTTTGAGCTAGTTTTGTCGCCCTGCTGATTCCCTCATTAATTAGTTACATATTGATTTTATGGAAATGTAGTCAGCATTCCATTAGAAAATGATCTAAAACTAGTCAAGGAATTATGCGAAAAAATTAGAAAAGTTGCAGCTGTTTTCAGCAAAAGAAAATATTCAAATCTTCCTGAAAGTATCTATATTGAGAAAACAAAGTTCAATTGAACACTTAGCTTAAAATGAAATTTTGAAAGAATGTTTGTCAAAAGTTATAACAGTAATATCTTAAAAATATGAATTATTTCAAAGAGGCATCTCAAAATAACCTCAAGAGTATGAATTATTGATAGTGGCATGTATTTGTGAAAGCCAGATTTAGCTTACATTTTCAAAGCAGGATAAGCAATTTTCAAATTAGTAGGTCATGCTTGGCCTTTAAACAAGGCTAGTCTATTTAAATGATATTCTAGCCATAATTTGCAGCACTGTTCTGGATAAAGGGATAAGGAGAAACAAGAATACTTAAAGTAATTTATGAGTAAAGAATTACACTATGAAGTCCTGGACAGGTTAGTAAACATACTTCAGAGTGGAAAGCTCATTTTTTTGTAAAGATCCTGCAGATTACAATTTATGTTTGAGCATGATCTGAACAGTCTGGAAGCATTTGAAGTTCACTTATCATCTTTGCTATGTGGATAACCCTATCTTCTTGCTTTGTACATCTCTCGTTTTTACTTTACTTGAGCCCCACTTCACAGATAAATTATTGCAATAAATTCTCATTCTCTCCCTGATGAGATTCTGTTCTATCTCACCAAACAGAGTCCCTTAAATTTACTTCACAGATAAAGGTAACAATTTGTACCGATGAGGGAATCCACACCCCATTTGTGGTCTGCCTGACATTCGCCCCTTTTCTGGAAACCAGTGTCCCTTCATCTTCAGTGGCACACTCCCACACCCAGCCCATTCTGTCTTGGTGTGACTATTAACCATGGTTTAACACGATGAAACTGCTAAGTATGTAGGTCAAACAAGAGATTATGGAAAATCAGCAAATTCATGAGGCTCAATCCATATTACTCTTTTAAGATCACAGACTTAATCCAATCTTTTATCAAGTAAGTTATTTAAAGTTGTATTACAAGTTACATAATTAAGTCTTTCAAGTGGGAGAAGAAAACATTTGGTTCCTTTAAACTACATACATAGGATGAATTTAACAGATAAACAGGGCGCTCAACATAGTACCTGGAAACAGCTCTTAAAGGAGACAATTCAAAGAGGAAGTTAAAACCAATCCCATAGCAAATAAAATCAGCCTTCCCTCCAAGTATTCAGTCACACAGGGGCAAAAACACAGCGTGACATTTGCTTTCTACAGGGTCTGTGCAACCATGATGCTTTAAGGGGAAGAAATAAGATAAACTGATTTTATTTTCACTGGTGGAAAAGTTTTTGATACAGCAGCTTTCATCGACTCAGCACAGCTAACAAAATAACATTACCATTGAAAATAAAATAATAGACTAGCTGCACAATCTAGGCATTTTGTTTTCAGAAAGAACTTCTCTAACACTTCTCTCTTTAGAGAACCCTGAATGCATGCTGCTTGTGAAAGAAAACCTTCCTGCTGATCTTTCTGCTCCTACAGAGACAAATTGCTGAGAATAAAGTCTCTTTCTTTCTTTCTTTTCACCCGGAGATCCACGGTGTGGCCAATGTCTGGGGCCAGGCTGCCAGGATGTTTTTTTAACCCCATCATCTGGAATGGGTCCGCAGTACCACGCCCTGGCCACTGTGTCCCAACTGGACAGCTTTCAAAGCTGATTCCAGAAACGGGCTTAAAAAAATATGTCTGTAGAAGGTGCAAGTGAACTGCCTGCCCCTCACTGATCAAATGGAAAGTCCACTGCTCCTGCTGGCTGTGTCTCCCCCCGCCCCTCACTCTGGAAGGGGTGAAGGGATGCCCTCGCCAGTCTGCTTCATGACTGCAAACCAGGGCCGCTGCTGTCCCCTTTGCTAAAAACTCTCCTTTCGTTTTCCTTCCACTGTCGGCAAGCCGGCCCGGAGGAGGGCATAGGCATATCAACGAAGAAAAAGGATAGAGCTGATGCAAACTGAAGATTTTTCCCCTGTAATTTAAAGGGCACTCTGTGAATCACGCCCTTTGGGGTTCGTTTCCCAACTCAAGTGTGCCAAGTCTCTCCCGTCGTGTCTGACTCTCTGTGGCCCCACGGACTACAGCCCGCCAGGCTCCTCTGTCCCTGGGACTCTCCAGGCAAGGGGGCTGGAGTGGGCCGCCACGGCCTCCTCCAGGGTCTTCCCGACCCCGAGATCCAACCGAGGCTCCTACGTCCCCCGCACTGGCAGGCCGAGCCTTTAACACGGGCCCCGGGCACTCCCGAGGGCACTCCGGGCACTCCCGGGGAAGAGCCCCCGCCAGGAGACCGCCCTTGGCGACCCGCACGCGGCCGCGGAGCCGGCTGTCCCCCGCGCCGAGCAGAGACGGGAGACCGGAGGGCGCCCAGCCCGGCTGGGCCGCAGGGGCCAGGCGCAGAGCAGCGCCGGGAGGGGAAGGGGGCCCCGCAGAGGAGCGCGCGCCCTCTCAAGCGGAGCTGAAGACTGGTCCGACCGGTGTCCGTAAACTGGGGTGGGAGGGAGGGGACATAGGTCAAGTCACAGAAAAATGAGAAGGAGAGAAGTGAACACGTTATATAGCCCTCTGAGGTCTTCTTATAATGATCTACCTGAAGCCATGTGTTTTAAATAACAATCTTCTATACTAAGAGAAATATTGTAAAACTCGTCCTTAAAAACAAAATCTTCACGGGTGTTTTTCAAACTAAACGTTAAATGCCACTTAAAAAAAAATCTGTTACATATTTTAAAATGTGTTCCAAAACAAATATGAATCTTACTTTAAAAAGACACAATTATGTTAATTAGGAAAGCAAAATTTCTTAACAAAATAGTAAATCTTGAGATTTGTGTGTGACATATCAGAATGACTATTAGTTAATCACTAACAAAGGTACTTTCTACACAAAAGATTGCTTAAATAGAACTGTATAAGAAACTAGGATTTTTTACTTAAGCTTAACATCATGTAACAGATGTTAGATTTTTTTCCTCTGCCCCAAGGAGGACTGTAATACTGTTTCAGATGACAGTTGTCAACGGTGCAATGTGTGTGATAAATTATAGAAGCTAAAACACAGCATTATTATTTAATAATCCATTTTAAATATCACTATCATTTAAATAACACCTGCAAGAAAAAATGGTAAAAATCTGGCAATAAAAATATACACTCAAGAAAAACAAAACAAAAAATCACAAACAAGACTCAGATTTTTTTAAATTTTAAATATAATTTAAATTTAAAACAAAATCCCCCTCTATCACTGCTACAAGAATGGGGCCACATATAATCCATGATGCAAATGTGAAAGACCATCAGCTTTTTCCCTCCACCCTTTTCAGGTCTAGTTCCTCAGCTTATCCCACAACATTTAAATTACTTTAAAAACACAAAAATTGTTTTCTATGTGGATAGTTTGAATCTGTTAACCTTGACAATCATTTTGACAAAGGAATTTCTTTTGCTTTACATTAAATTGAATGTTTGTTGAGAAAGAATTTCCTGTGAAGAAAATTATCTTATTTTGTGTGTGTGTGTTCACAGATGAGACGCATCCTTTTTTCTGATTTGGATGGGAAAGATAACAGAAAGGAAGTTGCTTTTGTTAAAAACAGAATGGTAAGCTGAACCTACAAACAATGACACAGAAGTGACTGCAAATGATTAACAGTTCTTAAAATCAATGTCAGAATACCCAGATGTCAGAATCACATGCTAAGAGGCTCCAAGTAAATTCCTGGAGCTGAACCCCCTGAAGCAAACAGCTGACCAGAGCAGTGTCCTGCTGTTCTGTGTACAGAACTGTGTGTCTAGGCAGGAGTCAGTTCAGAATGGAACACCCTGTGCTAAAGATTCTGGAAATAATGAAAATTACTATTACAACAGGAAGGGGGGATTGCGGCACTCACTGGGAGGCCATAGACCACTAACTCCCTGTGAAACAGAAATATATAGACTTCTCATGTGCTTCCCAGGGGCTTCTCTGGTGGCTCAGATGGTAGAGAACCTGCCTGTTAAAGCAGGAGACCTAAGTTCAATCGCTGGGTCGGGACGATCCCTTGTAGAAGGGAATGGCAACCCACTCCAGTATTCTTGCCTGGGAAGTCCCATGGACAAAGGCGCCTGGAAGGCTACAGTCCATAGGCTTGCAAAGAGCTGGACCCGACTGGGCACTCATGCATACTTTCATGATGACTACACACATGTGAATAACAATCAAAGGAACACAGTGGGTTGAAACTCCCTGACTCACTATCCTGCTGGTGCCCACAGAACCTCACCACTAATGAGCAGGGGACTTACCCTCTTGGTCTTCAGTGTCTCAAATCAAGAAAATTAAAAGGGAGTCTTCCCCTCCACTACAGATGCTCACAAAGACCACAATGACATATCAGGTACAGCTGCGGTTTCCAGAGGCTAAATGCTTGATAGAGAACCCTTTTCCAGACCTAAGTTTCAAATTAAATTTTATGGCCTATGTTTTTCTTATGCCTAAGAAGGAAAAACTTGGAAACAGTAAACTTACAATTGACGAATGCATCGGGCAGGAAATACAGATATCCATTTTTGAGTTATATTTGTACAAATGAAATGCACAAACTTGCTGACATTGTGGAACTGAAATAAGGGTCAACTTGTTTTGGATCAGAACAACAACAGCAAAAAAAATCCCTGAGGTGATAAGAAACTGGTATTTCCTAATGGGTCTTACTCTATTTATTGCTGGCAGTGTGTTTTTAATGTTTTAATGTAGTAAAATAGAATGATGATACAGAAAGAATGTCTAGAGAGTCTCATCTCTTGAGCACAAGTTTCTAAAATACACAGAGCTGAGGATTCTTATGCAAAGAATAGAAAAGGTGGTCTGGTCTTTAGCTCATGTCAATATAAATATTTCAACATTTCTTTGCTATAAATTTGGCTTAAAAAAGGATGAAAAACATCTGTTTGATTTGTTTATCTGTCATTTTTTTTTTTTTTTTATTCCTTGATATCTGGAGTCAGGACAAGTGAAGAAGTCCCATCAGCTTCAGAGAGCCCAACACACAGCTTGCAAGAGTAAATGATTTATGGAGCCACGGGCATGAGTTATCAAGAGTCTGCTCATTTGAGCTATCTAGCTTTAGGGGGTGGGGAGAGACAAATGTGATTCTTGAAAGGTCTGTGAAATACAGAGAGGAAAAAAACAGACCAAAGTTAATAAGCTGTCTCAGATGGTAACTAATTGGACAGCAAGGGACCACCGACACAATGGAAGAACACTACGAAGGCAACGGAATTTGGCTGACGGCAAACTTTATATTTTGATTTGCTTTTACTTCTACCCATTTTCTTCTTCCATTTCATTCAAAAGACCATTGCCTAAACCGCCAGCCTACCGCCTCATTACACTGTTAATGCTTTTTAGCCCTGAGTTTAAGTTCAGATTTTAATATTCCCATTCAAGCCACCTTTCCTTTTTTTGTTTTTGCCTAAAAGAGTAGATCTTAGACACCCGCTCTTGCCTATTTTAATGCTCTTGTTTAGTCCAGAGTTGGAAACCAGAGCTTCAAGCTGAGGAGAGGGAGAGGCTGGTGCTCATGTGGGATTCTGTGCTGGTCCCTCACATTAGGGACAGAAGGAACCTGAGATTTCAGACACAGGTAGCTGATGTCTCCAGGAAATGGACAAGGCTTGTTGCTCCATAAGGTAAACTTAAAATTTAAAAGCATGACTATTGGTCTCTCATTAATCTAATTTTCTACAAAGGTAAGGGAAAGAAGGCTTGAACTGCTGTTAGGACAAAAGCATTATGACTGTCATACAAGATTAGAGTCCCTGGTGACGCTTACATTTAAAAAAACAACAATAATAATGCTATTTTATGGAGAAAGACAGACTGAAATAGTCAGAATAGAAAAGTGTAAAGATTATCTAGTGAGTATTCTTAAAAGATTATCACTGATGCACATCTACGCCTTAGGCTATATTTCCATTTCTGAATATAAGAAGATAAAGGATGTCTGATTCTAAGGAATAAGTTAAAATATTCACTTATTTCTGAGAGATGAAAAAATGCTGGTCAACAACACCTTTGTAAAAATAATAGCATTCTACTTTCTTCTCTTAGAATTTCTGGAATTCAGGACACAGCTGAATAATTAAGGTGAGGAAGACTTTGTCAGCCATGCTGCAGAATAGACTTAATGCAGATGCCACTGCATATGCCTGCACAAAACAGGCAAGTGAGGAGGCTCTGTTGGGTAAGCAGTGCTACAAATATTTAAATTTTAACATAAGGGTAATCCCACTTTAAAAGGATGTGTTAGGATAGTGCTTAAAAGGATGACAACAAAATTGCTAAGGGTTAATATTTGTTTGCACATTCCATTCTATCTTCCTAAATTACATTTTTCAAAAGCACCTCATTTAAGGACTATACATTTTTCACACCCTATGATTTTCCCGGGCTTCTTCCCCATCCCAACCCAGAGACATTCAAGATTATCTGAGCACGACAGCCCCAGCTCTGAAGAAGCCTTTCCTTTGCAGAGATAGGGTGGTTAATTACTTGATCAAGTCTACTCTTTCCGTGCCAAGAAGAAAATTATGTTTCTGGCTGTAGTTAGAAGTAATATTCCTAAATTATTTGTTTCATTCTTCTTTTCTCATGCCTTAAAAGTAGCAGAGTAAGTGTAGTTTTTTGGAAACATTTTGATAAATTCAATTAAACCTGCTGCCAGGCAATAAGATTGTCTGTGTGTAGTTTTTGGGCAGTACACAATCAATTCTTTTTCCATTTTTCCAAAATTTTGGTGTCCAGACTTTTTCTTTAGGTAAGTAAAAGTTTTTCCTTACTATATTCAATGTTTTTAACTTTTTCCTTCTGGTATGTTCATAACAATTGCCAACTTACTCAAACCAGGTTGAGGGTATATTTTACATTTCTGCAAAGCATCTCCAGTACATTTTTCTATTTGCAAAATGGAAACTTGAGGAAAGATGTAACAAAATTGTGTACACAGAACATCGAAAAGCTCCAAAGTACACTAAATGAATCAACTTAATAATCAATGAAATAAATTATTATTTAAAGGGACGGTAGGTGGTTTGAAAATACACAGTGGAGTTTAAGGAGCTAAACACAGAACAGTCCTCCAAGTTAAACAGTGGTTTTAAATATGCAGATCTTCCTCTCTACTTTCTTAACAGCTGGAAGAAATTACGGTCCAGAGAGACATGCGTGTAACTGGAATTAAACAGATGCAGGCTGTGAAGAAAATCAAACATCTCAGGGTAATAGATGCAAACACTATTATTGAAACTCTGAGGAATTTTTTATTTGTTTTTTCATAATGATGGCAACTGTTGCCATTCATGTATACAAACTACCTACAGTAGCATAAAGAAGTGATCCTTTCCCTTTGTCTCTCTTTGAAAGAGTCTAAGAGGACACATGCCAGCTTCTAGAGTGGAGCCAAAACCCATCTCAGGATCTTTGCATTTTAAAAACACCTTGGGGTAACGTGCTGACGTGGTGCTGGCGTCAGGGGCCTTTACCCTGTCGGCTGCCATGCGCTCTCCAACAGATCCATACTGTGCAAACCTATCACGCCCTCACACTGCCCCACGCGGTGGGGAAACGCCACAAAGGTAAAGAGATGAGCTTGCCCAGTAGAGGAGGAGCGATTAAATGTCCTGCTTCCAATTCAAAACGTCTTTGACCCATTTTAATGAGCACGAGCCTGCGCTTAAAGACACAAATCACACAAGACAGAGGGCCAGATGGTGCCCTTTGGAATAAAAGCACTTTCAAATGGAACATACCAGGAGCCTCGGAGTGCCCTGATGCCACCAGCATTTCCACCAGCTTATGCCCTTTACTTTTATGGCTTTTGGTTTCCAGCTCCATTTATGAAAGAGCTTACAGATTTTCCATTTAGAAACCAAGAGTTAGGATTCACACACCAGTTGATCCAAAGCCAAGTAGGAAAGGGACAATCAGATTTTTATACATTATGACGTTGATGGTAGACTTCTCAGAGCTCTCTGAACTCTTGTTATTGATAGGAAACAAAATAAATGCAAAACTCAACAAGCATTTGAAAAACAGTCTGGGGGTTCTTCTAACAGCTAAACATGCTATCATATGTTACTGTATGACCCACTAATTCTACTTCCAGGTACATTCCCAAGAGGAAGGAAAACAGATATTCATATAAAGACACAAATAGTCTTCCCTGGTGGTGCTAGTGGCAAAGAACCTGGCTGCCACTGTAGGAGATGTAAGAGATGCAGGTTTGACCCCTGGGTCAGGAAGATCCCCTGGAGAAGGGCATGGCAGCCCACTCCAGTATTCTTGCCTGGAGAATCCCATGGACAGAGGAGCCTGGCGGGCCACAGTCCAGAAAGTCGCAAAGAGTCGGACATGACTGAAGCGGCTTAACTTGCTTGAGAATTACTCAAAACACCATTGTTTACGACAGTCAAGATAAATGAAAAGCAAAAATAATAGCTAAAATTTATTAAATTATATTAGGAGCTTAGAAAACTTTTTTCAGGATTTATAGAAATGCAGTGAGGTTGTATAAATAATGTGCAATAAATACACATTAATTATTCTCATTCTACAGATAAGGAAACTGAGGAACAGAAATTTTAAGCAAATCCCTCAACTACATAGCCTGTACAAGGCAGAGTCAGGAACCTGGACCAGACAGTGAGGCCCCAGAGTCCAGCTTTAACTCTAGACGCCACACTGCAAAGATATTCCCCACAAGGTCAAAACACATGATGGGTCATATTTGGAAGGCAAAGTGACAAGTGGTCTTAACTTTAATTTTATGCTACTTGGTATTTTCAAACTCCTTCCAACTATGATCTCTATGAGAGAGAGAGGAAGTAAGGTAGAGAGAAAGAGACAAAGAGAGGGGCGAGATGGTGATGGAGAGAGAGGCGGAGAAATTATCATTTTTAAAAGCTGTTGCTGGACCAGGGAGTATTGTGCACAATAGAAGGAAACAAGAAACGATGGCTTATTACCTTCCTGATTTTAAAACATTTCAGGAAATCACAATATAAAGCTTTAGAGTTAAAATACCATAGTGTGAGATAAAAATTTTAGGCCCATATTTAAATCACATAGAATCCTTTATCTTTTATGAGTTTTGGTGCTGAGAAACTGCCACCTTAGAATAACTGGAAGTTGGAAAATCCAGATCCACGCATTCCCTACGGAGTCTGTACTTGTCATCGAGAAGGTCACCTGGAGAGCCTGGTAAAGATTTGGTAAGTGGGAGGGTGTGTGTGTATGTGTGTGTGTGTGTGTGTGTGTGTGTATACATATATAACATATTATCATAAATATAGATATGTAACATATTATTATATAATATATATAGATATGTAACATATTATTATATAATATATATAGATATGTAACATATTATTATATAATATATATAGATAGTTAACATATTACATATATATGTATAAATGTATATACATATATATATATATATAAAATTATGGCTGATTCATGTTGTTGTACAACAGAAACCACACAACAATGTAAACAAATGTTCCTAATCAATTGGGGCACCTTTGACATGCTTCATGGTGCAGCCAAAATAAATAGATAAATCACTAAGTCAGGCACCTTCAGGTAAAAACCAGAGATCAGAGATTCAGGTAGACTTTGGAGGGCTTCCCATCATCCATAGGTCTCAAAAAACTGCATTTCTCTCAACCTTCTCCATCTTCATTCAAGGAAATTCTAATATAGGGAGACTACAGCAAATATTTTGAGAAATGATATGATATCTCTATTTTTAAAAGAAAACATCAAAAAATATTATATTAAAATTTAGTAAAAATGAAAGGAAATAAACCTCTCTACTTTGAATCACGAAAAGCATAAGCAGAATTATGACCCACGAAAAGATTAGCAGAGGAAAATGAAAAAACTTTAATAATGAAGTTTCAACTATTCAGCACTTTTCTAGGGCCAGAAAAGTCCATCATGGCTAAAATTCTGGTGGTGATAAACCTACGTACTTTTCTTTCCTGTTATTTAAGTTAAAAAAAACAGAACTGCAAATTTAAGGCAAACAACATGACTGAGCTCACCTTAAAACTGAGGTCAAATCCATCATTCTATCCTAATGGAAACAAGCGTTCCTCTCACCCCATGCCTGCAAGGACATGTTTGAAAATGACTGCCTTGGCACCAGGGTCAGACAACCTCAGCTGACGTCCACTGAGAATCTGCTCATGTACCTCCAGGGACTGTTTAAAACTCTGAGAGGAGAGAAACTCCTATTACAGGCACCAACATGGATTAATTTCAAAAGATGGCTAAAGTAGAAAACTGAGTTGCATAAGAGAAGTATAACATAATACTGTCACTTATTTAAAGCTTGTAAACATGCACATGATGTAGTATGCAATGCAGTAAACACATACATTAAGAACATAGATGACAGTGACCAGTTTCAAACTGAGGATAATAGTTATCTCTGTGGGGAAATAAGGAGGGAACAGAGTCACAAAGAGGTACACCAGGGCTTTAATTTCCTTGTTGCTGCTGTTTAGTCGCTAAGTTGTGCCCAACTCTTTTGCAACCCCGTGGACTGTAGCCTGCCAGGCTCTTCTGACCGTGGGATTCCCCAGGCAAGAATACTGAAGTGGGTTGCTATTTCCTCCTCCAGGGGATCGTCCTGATTCAGGGATCCAACCCTAGTCTCCTGCTTGGCAAGCAGACTCTTTACTGAGTCATGAGGGGAGCCCACTTTAATTTTAGTTGTGTTATTTGGTTGTATTTTTTCTTAAGCTGAACGGTGCACATACTGGTGTATGTTGTATTAGCCCCATACTCCTCCGCACTCCTGGAGTGCTCCCAATAACAATTATAAATGTATATCCTCTCCAAACTGTATACAATTGCTTATCCACAAATCATTTATTCATCTTTGACTTGTAATGGAAATCTGACTGGTGCAGGAAATCAAGATTGCCAATGTCAGGGCATTGCCAAAGAACAAGAATACTAATCCAATTGGAAGCCACAGATACAATCTGCATGTATTTCTGTTACAGCTCTCTGTTTAGATTCTACATCTAAACTCATCTTGACGTATATGTGCACATCTTGAGTATATATGCACATTCTCAAATAAGCTTTAATTGAAGAACATGCCTTACTATATATTATTTGTTGGCACTGTCAAAAACTGAAACCTTCATTTATATTTCTGGTCTATTCTTTATCGTCAACAACAGACTCATATAAGCAAAATGCCTACTAGATACCTGCGCTTAAAGTTTATTTGAAACCTTAAACCCTTTAAGCAAAATTTATTTGAAACCCTTATCCCAGAAACATTCCTCTGTTTCATTTACTCTTCCCTGTTCCTGGTGGCGTCAACAACTAACACAAGTTCCAGTCAAATATCTCTGGATCATATTTATTTATCATTTTTATTTTTAGCCAGGTATACCTGCTTTCAGGCTTCTGCTATGGCTCAGCTGGTAAAGAATCAGCCTGCAGTGCAGGAGACCGGGGTTCGATCCCTCGGTTGGGAAGATCTCCTGGAGAAGGGAAAGGCTGCCCACTCCAGTATTCTGGCATGGAGGATTCCGTGGACTGTGGGATGGCAAACAACTCAGACACGACTGCGCGACCTTCACTTTCACACCTGCTCTGCATTGCTGTGTTAGTTTCTGCGATCCAACAAAGTGAATCAACTACTAATGTAAGTGTATGTGGGCTTCCCTGGTGGCTCAAAGTCTGCCCGCAACAGAGGGGACCGAGTTCGATCCCTGGGTCAAGAGGATTGCCTGAGGAGGAATGGCAACCCACGCCAGGACTTGCCTGGAGAATCCCACGGACAGAGGAGCCACGACTGGGCGGCTATCAGGTCCCACCTGGACCTCCCTCTGACCTCCCCGCTACCCCACACCATCCATCTAAGTCACCGCAAAGCGCCATGTGTATATACTCACTTTCTCTCAGGCCTCATCAGTCAGCCCTACTGAACAACCTCTAAAGCACCACAGCTGTATCCCTCCATCCAGCTCCAGCACTGTGTTCCCATCATCTCTCCTCGAAACAACTCCCTCTGCCTCCTAATCAAGCTCCTTCCCTCCTCCAGGTCAGCCCTACTGACCTTCTTTATGGCCCTCAAATATGCCCAACTAATTCCCACTCCAGGTCCTCTGTACTAGCTGTTTCTTTTCCCTGGAATGTTTTTCTCCAGATATTCCCAGGGCTGTTTCCTTTAGATCTCAGCTCAGCTATCACCATCCGAGAAAAGTTTCCTAAAATTTCCCATAACCATGAGGTAGTATCCCTACTTTTATGCCCATTTTTTTTATTCGAAGATTTTATCATTATGAAATTTACCATTGTTGTTATTAATAGTTTAAACAGTTATGATTGAGCTTGGGTACATGGAGCAAAACACTGCTTCTGGAAGCATAAACAAATGGGGGGCTTGTTTTACACATGTAAGAAGAAGAGCTGATGAAAGCAGCTGTCTGTAAGGAGTGCTTGCAATGCCCCAGGTAGGCTTACACATCCTTCACTAATAGTGACACATCTCACACCTCAGAACAATCCCGTGAGGGAGGAATACTACTTTTCCCATTTAAGAGAAGGAAACTCACACATAGAAAGCTTAACTAACGTGGTGAAGTTCACAAAGCTGATGAAGAGCAAAACCTGCCTTCAAACTCAGCTGGACAGTCTCTGTAAGTTGCACGCAATCGTCATCCAGCCAGGCTGTAAGGCTGTTAGGAGGAGGATCCATGTCGAACTCATGAGACTTAATGGGTCTCAATAACACGATATTAGGTGAATGTTTAAAAAAATCACTTATGCAAATACAGAACGTGAGAACTGGCTAAAATGCAGACCTTATAAAGAAGAGCTAAATGTTTAAACTGACTATGCAACTATATAAGTCAAACCACTAATCCCAGAACAAAATATTGGGCTATGATAATAGGCACATCATACTAAGTGTGTGTGTTTGCTCCAGCACAGTCGAGACAGCTCCAGGGGTAAAGAATCTGGGTGCTGTGGTGAACCAGCCCATGCCTATTTGTAAGAAGTGACTGAGAGCATCTTTTTCCAGCTCTGCATTCAAAACCTTGAAGAAGACCACAGTGAGAGGATTTATATCACCGAACCTCTGAAGCGACAGTTAGGCCTTTTGATTATGGAGAGGCAATTTGCCAGCAAACTGCTGTATTTAACCCAATTAGAGTTGCTGGAAGAACCTAGAAGGTTGCCTTGTGGAGGATGGATGGTGATTAAGAATGCTCTGGAGGGTGAGAGGTGGAACTTGTAAGCAGAATATACATCACGAAGGTGCAAATAAATTTAATGAGACACCAGGGTGCTGGCTCATTTGAAAAGACCCTGATGTTGGGAAAGACTGAAGGCAGGAGGAGAAGGGGACAACAAAGGATGAGATGGTTAGATGGCATCACTGACTCAATGGACGTGAGTTTGGGTAAACTCCAGGAGTTGGTGATGGACAGGGAGGCCTGGTACGCTGCCGTTCACGGGGTCACAAAGAGTCGGACATGACTGAGCTACTGAACTGAACTGAATATACAATGTAAGCAAAATGTGAAGATTGACCTATAAGAAATCAATCTTTTCCTTTTAAAGTACTCAAAACAGATACAAAAATATAAAAATTTAATCTAGCTTTAAATGGACTATAGAATGATAGGTTATGTAAATTTAGTACTTCCATTCTGCTTATACATTACAAAGACAACAAATGTGTCATTTAAGTAGGTTGAATAATGTTTTTCTCTCTTCAGAAAACCTCCTAATTTTCTTGCCCTCCGTTTTACATTGGAGTGACTCACAAACTCTTAGGAGTAATCTCAAATTATTAGGTGCCCCTCATTAAACAGATTTTGAATACGAAGTTTACTTGTAAAGTTGTTCCTAAAATAAAATAGTTTAGAAATATCCAGCACATTAAAGAAAAAGGTAAACTACATTACCATTTAATAAAAGGTTCTTTTCTTAAAATACCGATTTATCATTAAGACTTAAACCAGAAGAGTTCCCAAAATAATACATATGATGCCATTCTGAGGTTAGCCTGAGTACAGAATAGGAATGTGGAAAGAGGCAAATGTGTTCGTTTTTGGAGTGTTTTAAAACAAAATGATTTTCAACATCAACTTATTGCATATCAGAAAAATTTTTGTTCTTTTTGTGAATTATTCATCAAAGTAAATTAATAATAGTTTACAGTGTGCTTATGTCTGTCCTTTGTAGGTATAATTTCCCTTAATACACATAGAAAACCTATAAAAATACATGCACTATTACTATCTCCATTTTATAGATGAGAAAAACAAAGCCTCGAGAATGTAAATGGTTTGCCCAGCCTAGAAAGTCTGACCTGAGTGATCACACCAACTTCAATATAACCATGTATCAGAGAGTCGAGTAGAACTCTAACCGAAGGGTTTTACTATGACTCTCTTGACGTTTTAACACCCCTGTTATATACGGCAGAGGTATATGTTGGAGATGACATCACTAAAAAAACAAAACCCTGGACTAAAAATAGATAGAAGGCACTTAACCTTCTATAGAAGCATGTACCTTACTGAGAAGAACTGACTGGGAGCTAACAGGTAAACTGAGGAAGCAGGCGTTACCTACTCTCACAGGTTCCCAAGTTCTTAGTGACCAAGTATTAGGTAACATTGGGGATAGCTTAGATAAGCTTTTTATTTTTATTTTCTCTCTTTTCAGAGCAATATTTGATGCATTATGCATATGTGGAATGCAAACACAGATTCAATTCACTTTGAAATACTTAAGGATATAAAATGAACAGAAAATATCCTTGGCAAAACCTGTATTGAGTCTCAAAAGCCCACACATTTGAAACAAAGTTTGTGATGTGCTCCAAAACATAAACATCAGTGGGTCCTCATATTCCTCAGTTCTACTTCTAATGTCAGAATATTTCCATCAATTTAAGAAGCAGAACTTTATGCCATAATTAGTCTACCTATTAAATCATATGGGAATGGTGTCTCTGAATCCAAATAGATCAAGATCCACTATAGAAGAGAAAATATATCATGGCAAGACAAAATTCAGTAACAGAATAAAACCCTCAATGAAAGACTGTTTACACAAATTAATTCACAAAGTTTTTAACTTTCTTCACAAAGAATCACATTGCCTGGATGAATGTGTTTTTGTCTATATGAAGATATATTTGCACGAAAGGCTAAAACAATTTTTTTAAAAAAATATGCAAGTAATTAAGACTAGTGCACTCTACTAACACTGGTTAAGTCATGAGCTTGCATACAGATCAGGAGTACTTGAGGTCTTGCTTCCATTAACTGAGTCTGTCCTCTGGTTTAGTCTGGGTCTTGACTATGTCCTGTTTTTAACATATGGCTAAAAGATACTCTTGTACCACATCCTTTAGTGCCTTAGAAAGGTTAGTGTGGCAACCCTGACTTACCCAATGCTAACGTGATTTAACTTCTGCTGCTAAATGCCTTCAGAAAATTGTAACCTAACAGTTGGAGAAAAAAAAAAAAATAAAGCTCTCCCTATCCTATTTAATTTTGTTTTCTCTATCCTATGAGCATCACTGAAGTTAGAGCTAAAGTAAATTATTTTTCTTAAACTTTTGACTTTCTCACTCGTTATTCCACATCTAAAAACTGAAAGACAGCAGAGTGAATATTTACCATTAATCTATTCCTTATATTCAGCTGTGAGTCAAGCATACTTACAAACCAAAAACAAAGGAGAATACATCTTCTTATAC
Organism: Antilocapra americana; assembly: GCA_007570785.1. Classification (NCBI taxonomy): domain Eukaryota; kingdom Metazoa; phylum Chordata; class Mammalia; order Artiodactyla; family Antilocapridae; genus Antilocapra; species Antilocapra americana. The sequence continues at coordinate 9,937,304 of ML663573.1, forward strand.
TGATCAGTCCTAAGTGAGTTTGATATGTAAGCTTTAAAGAGTGCTTTCATACTAATGCATATATATGGAATTTAGAAAGATCTTAACGATAACCCTGTATGTGAGACAGCGAAAGAAATGCAGATGGATAGAACAGTCTTTTGGACTCTGTGGGAGAGGGCAACGGTGGGATGATATGGGAGAATGGCATTGAAACATGTAAATTATCATATGTGAAATCAATTGCCAGCCCAGGTTTGATGCTCAGGGCTGGTGCACCGGGATGACCCAGAGAGAGGGAATCGGGAGGGAGGTGGGAGGGGGGTTCTGGAAGGGGAACACATGTATACCCATGGCGGATTCATGTCAATGTATAGCAAAACCAACACAATAATGTAAAGAAAATACATTAAAAAAATACAGTGCTTTCATATAAAATGTTTCACTGTACTATGACAATAATCTTAGGCTCGTTACAATTACTTAGTAAGAGGGAAGAAGGAAAAGGCAGAATGTGGCTGATCAATCTTTGGTGTAGAAGTTTTAGGGTGAATGGTATAGACAAATCCTTGAGGCTTAAATTATTCTGTAAAGGACATGAAAGTGTTACTTGCTCATTCCTGTCTGACTCTTAGTGACCCCATGGACTGTAGCCCACCAGGCTTCTCTGTTTATGGGATTCTCTAGGCAAGAATACTGGAATCAACTGGTAGCCAATCCCTTCTGTAGGGTTGTTCCCACCCTAGGGAAGGAAAATTGCATGATAGAATTTAACCCAGTAACAGAGAAAACAAAACAGAATATTTGAAATGAGGACTTCAGTGAAGAGTAAGCAAATTTCCCAGTGTGCAATTACTCCTCTTTGTCAGGTTTCTGAGGAGACAGGCTTTGCCTTACTTACGCTAATCAAATAGATCAGAGGCTAAAATCAGGGGGATTGGGTTGCTCTGGAGTTTCACTCCCCACAGATTTTCTGCCTTGCAGTCTGAACACAGTAAGGGCAATGGGATCGTCTGTGAGACAGAAGCCCATTCAATAAATCCACAGGCTGTGTATCCTCGGCATCTTATAAGCTAAGAGAATCTTTCTTTTTTTCCCCTTCAAGTCTGTATATATCTGTGGCAATCCTCAAAGATGTTTCATAAGTCTGCTGCTGCTGCTGCTAAATCGCTTCAGTCATGTCCGACTCTGTGCGACCCCATAGATGGTAGCCCACCAGGGGCACACAAATGTCAAGACTTCCTTTCAACAGAAAAATAACATTTCTGAGGGTTCTGAATTATGCAAAGAGGTAAGTAATTTGGAGATCCTTTCTGACACATATAAACAACCAGACACAAACAGATAAAATACAGGTCTTTCTGAAATTAGCACTCACTCTGTACATATTGTCACCCCTTGATTCTAGATGCTGACACTTCGCAGTAGGTATCAGCTGCCACAATAACACACCAGTTGTTTGGAGGAAGTCAAGTGGATATCTACATTTTTACCTACATAAATATCGCCAAAAGTCAATTCCAGTAGCACATCAACCCTTTGGGAAAAATTCTTTTATTCTTCCTGAAGTGTCTGAGGATCTCATTTACACAAAAGTACTCTTAAATACAATGAAATCATAAAATGATTGTTCTTTGTATAATGGTATCTAACCTGGCTTCCTTTTGCCTTACAGTCAGAGAAAATGGGAACTTAAAGTAAAACATATTGGCCATTTATACTATAATTTGCAGAATGCCTCTTTTTCACAAAAACAAAAAAAACATGGTGGGACTGCATTGTACGTTCTAATCTAGCCTTTTTGCCTTATAATCAAAAGAGAAAGTAAAAAAAAAGTTAAATAAATTTAGTTTATAAATGAAACAATTTCATCCCTAAATTCCTTCTATTATACAAATTTACATGAAAGGTCTTCCCTAACCAGTATATCCACCACGGTTACATTAGCTGCTCATTTATTGCCTCAGACTATGGTGTACAATTTGGGAAATGTACAACTAGAGCACCAATCGTTAAGAACTGTATATTTTCATTTATTTGAAATATTTGGTACAGCTTTTGAAAAGAAATACTAATCATGTCGATTTAGACCTATAAGGTGCTGCTGCTGCTGCTCAGTCACTTCAATCATGTCCGACTCTGTGTGACCCCCTAAACGGCAGCCCACCAGGCTCCCCCATCCCTGGGAGTCCACAGGCAAGAATACTGGAGTGGGTTGCCATTTCCTTCTCCAATGCATGAAAGTGAAGTTCCTCAGTCATGTCCAACTCTTAGCAACTCCATGGACTGCAGCCCACCAGGCTCCTCCATCCATGGGATTTTCCAGGCAAGAGTACTGGAGTGGGGTGCCATTTCCTTCTCCAACAATGTGCTAAGGAGTCTCTTTAATAATTCAAAAAAGATGCCTTAATAATCTTATGTTTTATTGACCTATTGACTTTTATTGTGAATTAATCATTGTCTCTAAGAATCAATTAAATTATTTCCAATTTCTTGTGCTGAAAAATCTAACATAATTACTGTTCCTTTAAAACAGATGTAAATAAAAAGCCTGTTTATCTTCTATGGGAAAGAGGAAAGAAATTAAATTTTTCTGTGATTTTTTTTCAAAATTAAACATTATGTTGAGATACTGTAGATTCACAAGTTACTGTCAGAAATATTACAGAAATATCCTGGTTCTCTTCTCCCTGTTTCCCCCATGACAGCATCTTAAGACAATACAGTACATCATCACAATGATACTACAGGTAACAGTCAAGACACAGCACATCCATCACAAGGGTCCCTCCAGGTGTCCCTGTGGCTGCCACACACTGTTCTCTCCTGCTCCCACACCCTCCTTTACCCTTGGTAAGCACTTGTTTCTCCTCCATGTCTCCACATTTCTCATGTCAAAAATGCTAAACTAATGGTGCAATGTGACCTTTTGTCATGGGCTTTTTTTCTCTCAGCATAATTCATCCAAAATGGTGCTTTATTGTTTTTATCACTGGTGTGGATGGACCACAGTCTGTGCAATCATTTCACCTGTTGAGAGACATCTGGATTGGTGCCAGATTTGGGCTAATACGGATGAAGCTGCTAAATACATTGGTTTTGGTGTCTTATAGGAAATGCAAGTTTGGTTTTTTAAGAAACCATCATACTCTCCACCAGAGTGGCTATAAAAATGAAAGTGAAGTCGTTCAGTCGTGTCCGACTCCCAGCGACCCCATGGACTGCAGCCTACCAGGCTACTCTGTTCACGGGATTTTCTGGGCAAGAGTACCGGAGTGGGGTGCCGTTGCCTTTCCCGCCTTACATAGTGAGGCTTTTACTTAAACTTTCTGTTTTTTATGACATTGCTCCAGCTGCAAAAGGGAGGGCTCCGCTTACTACTGCCAGTAGAAACATAAGTCCAAGACCCCGCCTGGTATCTGTCGACACACGACATGCACTGAGGACTCCTCACCATTGCTGTACGGGGGTGATTCTCAGCCCCACCCACTGCTGCTGCTCAGTCACTTCACAAAAGTGGCAGTGTGGTGGACGTGATCACAATGGCAGTGTGGTGGACGTGATCTTGTCACTGCTCTAAAATGGTGGAAGGCCTCACTCCCCACTGGGCTCTCCTGTTCTCGCTCCGAAGCGATGGGGAGGGGCACCTTGCTGCTGGCAGGCGAAGGCGGGAGTCTCCCCTCCCAGCGTCTTCTCTGACTGGAGCAGCTATATAAAGCACCTCATTGCAGTTTCACGAGGGGGCAATCTAGGCGTGCACCTTGCGTTCCTCACTACTGCTCGGGGTGAGCATGGGGCCACAGTTTCACTGTGGTGTTTATCTGGCAAGCTACAGCAGATGTCTAAAACCTTTCTATATTTTCAGCATACACAGCTTCCTGGATTGAGAGAAGACTTTCTTTCTTTTTTCCTTTTTTCCTTTCTTCTCTGCACATGATGGCGTTTCCAGGTACTAGTTTCACCACCTTTAAGTACTGAATATATTTGATTAACAAAGAAGTAGAAGAAAACCAAGCCCATATCCTGAGGTTTTGAGTTAGTTTGCATTTATTTTCCCTCCTTTCAGAATCTTCATATGTTGGTTTTATTTGTAATGTCCACAGTTTTACCAAGAGGAGTAGGTAAAAGTCTGTGTATTCCATCTTTCCAGAAATAAAATCTGTGCCAGACGACATATTTGCTGATGCATCTATTTTTGCCATTTTTATATACTTCTTTAAGTAAGTAAGTGAAAGTTGCTCAGTCATGTCCAAGTCTTTGCAACCCCATGGACTATACAGTCCGTAGGATTCTCCAGGCCAGAATACTGGAGTATGTAGCCTTTCCCTTCTCCAGGGGATCTTCACAACCCAGGGATCAAACCCAGATCTCCCACAGTGCAGGCAGATTCTTTACCAGCTGAGCTACAAGGGAAGCCCTTAAAGCTATTAAAATCTTGTTGATAACAAAATAGAACATATTAGTATATAAAGAAAATAATTATACTCAAACGGTGCCTCTCCAACTGGCCTATGGACATATCAGTTCCTTCAGGAACTGATGATTCTACAAAACTGATCAAAATGCTGTGATATCAGATGGATTATAACATTAAAAAATATATTTTACCATTTGAAAAGATATAAGTATTTTTTAAATATAAATATTTTAATAATAAGATTACAGTCTTAAGCTATAAATTCCCAAAGTACTGGGAGGAAGGCACCAAAAAAATTTCCTTCTAGAAGAAATTGAGACTCTTAAATGTGAGAAATACTGCCCGATTCCTGGGGTGACCATTTGTCTCTGTCTCTCCAGGGCACTGTCAGCATCCACTTTTATTTATTTTTTTCCTAGAATAATCATTAATAGAGCCTTCCTTCACATAAGAAGTGCTCCACTTTGTATACTAAGCTACAATGGTCCCATTATCTATGAGCATTGTGAAAAACATACAGATAGTGAAATCGGGTGGGATAATCCCAACCAGTGTATACGCCACCGCTGCTATTCCACTGTCTCTTCAGTACACCAAGGCTTTTATTCAGCATTTCATTTGGAAACATTAAGCAGCTCATGTGCTGGTTCATATTCTTTTTCTCAGCAGCAACTTCTCATTATACGCTTTTTGCTTATCGTGTATAGTGTAAAGCTTCTTTAGGGCTTCCCAGGTGGCACTAGTGGTAAAGAATCTGCCTGCCAATGCAGGAGACCTAAGAGACTCTGGTTGGATCCTTGGATTGGGAAGATCCCCTGGAGAAGAGAATGGCAACTCACTCCAGAATTCTTGCCTGGAGAATTCCATGGACAGAGGAGCCTGGAGGGCTACAGTCTATGGGGTTGCAGACAGTCGGAAATGACCGAGCAACCAACACACACAGCATCTATAAATAGTAGCACTACACGACTGCAAACATGTATTCTGACACTGTATAAGGATATCAAGGGATACTGATATTTGGCTAATTGCTTACCTTAATAATACATAACCATCAAACTTGCAATTAAATGTATACCTCATTAGACTGCAGTAAAATACTTACATGGAAACAATGTACCAGCTTCTCAACATCTAAGTCACTAAAATGTGACATAACAAAAGTTGTAGAAACACAGAAAGTTTGTTTTTTAATGACCCACGAGTATACTTGCACTTATAATTCCAATATAAGAAAATCTGATAGAAATAAAGGAAAAAATTATAAGATTAAATGTGTGAATATACCTATTAGCCCATAAAGAAAAAATCATTATTAAATACAAAAAATAGAAGCAGAGTTAGAGGTCTCCTTGTATACATTTCTCTATTGCTTGAATTTTTATAACTAGCATTAATTCTATAAACAGAAAAATACAACCTAAGTATATGAAGTGGGAAATGGTAATATTGGAAAAAATGTGAAGGATATTAAGAAAGCATAAACTCTCAAAACTTTAGCTAAACAATATTTCCTTATGTTAGAGGCAGGTGAAAAAACATATAGGGTATTCACAAGGCTGTAGTGAAGCTTTTGAAGTTGGAAAATTTAGCAGGTTCATTAGAGATATGACCAAAACAATACATAATATTTTTTCAAATAGGTAAGCATTCTTACAAATGGACATGGTTTACTTTGTCAGTGAACGTCACTTTTCATTACTCACAAATGCTGAAATATATATTGTGTATCACGAAAACATAGCCAATTAAATAATTTGGCTTCTTAGGGTCATTTATTTTTCTTTAATATTTACAAGCTATTAAAATCTTAATGTCTCTGATCTTCCAAACTCAGACCTTGTCATATTACAAAGCTTAATAGGGGTAATAAACTGATGTTTTTAAAATACTTATTGCAAAAATTATCTATTTCACAAAATGATGGTCTCCAAATGTATATATACATTGTAAACATCATTAAATTGAGTATTTACTGAAAGGAATTTTTGGCCATTCATCTGAATGAATCCTTTTACAAAGCAAACATTTCTATGTAAAATAAAGTCATATTTTATTTTCTGCTTTGAAAATCTAATTCATTATTACAAATAGAGTAACTTTCCACTAACACTAGTTAAATATACTGAGGTTTCTCATATCCTGGTTATGATGGTTAATTTTGTGTGTCTGTCTGAGCCATGGACTGTCCAGACATTTGGTCAGTTGTCAGTCTAGCTGTGTTCAGATGAGATTAATACTGGAATCAATACACTGAGTAAATCGGATGCATCTCCTCAATGTACATAGAACCCATTCACTCAGTTAAAGGTGTGAACAAAACAGCTGACCCTCCCAGGAATAAGAGGGAATTCCTCCTGCCCCGTGGCCATCTAGCTGGGACACTGTTTTGTTTTGGTTTATTTGGGGGTAGGGAGGGGGTGGGCAGCCTTTGGCTTGAACTGAAGCATCAGTTCAGAATCTTTGCTGAACAGCATAGCCATAAGTGTCTATTTTTAGTAAATATCTGAGACATAGTAAAGTCTTTGTATGTTTCCTGAATTCAAATTCTACTATTTTAAGTAAAGCCTGTAAATGTGAAGGTCGAATATTTATTTATAAACTCCACAAAGTTCTTTTCAGTTAAAATGTGTAAATATTACACACATACACACACACACACACTTTACTGCCCCAGTAAAATATTCATCCTATTATCATTGCCTTAACTGTTTAAATTATTGCAGATATACTCATCATAATTCAGGATGGAGAGTTGTCATGTTATTTAAGGTGATCACTTAGACCCCGATAATAATAAAAACAATAAAGACAACTATGATAGTGATGATGCTAGGAAATGCTAACATATAGACAGTGTTTACTATACGTCATACTCTGCCCTAAGAGTTTTACATAAATTAACTTAGTCCTCACAAAATCCCAATGAGAAAGGTATTATTATTAATTCAATTTTACAAATGAGCAAACTGAAGTAGGACACAGGCTAATAGAGTTTTGCCAAGAAAACTCACTGGTCATAGCAAACACGCTCTTTCAACAACACAAGAGAAGACTCTACACATGGACATCACCAGATGGTCAACGCCGAAATCAGATTCATTACATTCTTTGCAGCTGAAGATAGAGAAGCTCTACACAGTCAGCAAAAACAAGACGAGGATATGACTGTGGCTCAGATCATCAGCCCTTTATTGCAAAATTCATACTTCAGTTGAAGAAAGTGGGGAGAACCACTAGGCCATTCAGGTATGACCTAAATCAAATCCCTTACAGTGGAAATGACAAATAGATTCAAGGAATTAGATCTGATAGACAGTGCCTGAAGAACTATGGGCAGAAGTTTGTAACATCATACAGGAGGTGGTGACCAAAATCATCCCAAAGAAAAAGAAATACAAGAAGGCAAAATGGTTGTCTGAAGAAGCCTTACAAATAGCTGAGAAAAGAAAAGAAGCCAAAAGCAAAGGAGAAAAGGAAAGCTATACTTGTCTGAATGCAGAGTTCCAGAGAATAGCAAGGAGGGATAAGAAAGCCTTCTTCAGTGATCAGTGCAAAGAAACAGAGGAAAACGATAGAATGGGAAAGACTAGAGATCTCTTCAAGAAAATTGGGCACACCAAGAGAATACTTCATGCAAACTGAAACACAGAGGCCATATTCTCTAAGTATGTTAGATACCGTTTAAAAAATTATTTTGCCTTAATTTGTAATATTAAAAACCAGATGCTCCCTATATATAATATAAACACTCTCATTACAGAGGATCATCTAGACACTTAGAAACGAAGATTACACAACATCGTGAAAAAGCCTATGGTATTATATTAAGGGAAAGAAATTCACTACATCAAACTGCATTATCACACCGATTACCACTGCATCAGTTAGCCATACGCGCAAAGGGCTGTGAAGGGTACAAGACACTGTGGGAACCGCTGCTCCTCCAGGAACCCCTGTCTCTCCTTCCCCTCGATGACCAGCTGAGCTGTGCCCGTGACAAAGCCCCATGATCCACGCTGAAGCCCCGCAGGCTGGCTTTCTCCAACCACAGTCCTGGCCCGAAGGTCCCTAAGTCACCGCCACTATCACCGAGTCCAAAGGCTCTTTTCTTCCTCACCCCCTGTCTTTTCACAGCACGTACACTCTTTACTAGTGATTTTCTTTCCTGAATTATCTGTGATAATGTCAGCTGGATGGATGACGCCTCCTATGCCGGCTCCTCCCGTGTTACCTCCCGTGTTACCTAGGGCCTTGCCGTATCCTCCGCACCTTGGCAGCTGAATCTGCTTCAGCGACTGCAACACTTATCTCCATGCAGAGCCCTCGAACGTACAGCCAGCCCTGAGCGCCACACCTCAGTACGACTGCCTGCCAGCCTCTCCCCTGGCATTGGCTCTTATAATCCGTGAAAACGCTGCCAGTGATGGAACAGGATCCCCAGACTCCCATGTCCCTCCAGGCCATCCTATTTTGTTCTCGATCTCCACGCATGAAGCCTCAATGTCACCTGGGTCAAAAGCTTTGTAAAATACAGCTCCCAATTCCCTTGTCACTCCACCTTCAGCATCTCCTCTAGGTTCTACAAGAATAGGAACCTATGCTTGTCCCCACATACCTCTCATGCTCATTCTTCATCTCCAGAATCCTACTTGAGTTTCAGCTCACCCAGAAGCATTATTGTGTCTGCCACACCTTTAAAATTTCGTAATGCTTCTATTTCAGTTTTCATACGGCAGTTATCGTGTTTGACACCATTATGTTACAGCTCTTAGCTTGCGCCACATGAAACGGCTGATAGTTTTAACTGATGCGGTTCAATCTAGTATTACTGTTGACTTTAGAGGGCCTAAGTAAACAGCAGTCTCGAAGAAAACTACAGTGGGTCCTGCCTTTCTTTGGGATCCCCTCAGGAGCCCAGAATACTGGAAGTGTTTGTTAAAATCAAGAATCTGAACCAACCCATCCACCTACCTACATTTATATCTATCTGTCTGTAGAAATCAACTGTCTGTAGGAACTGGTATAACATAGCCACTCCAGTGGTAGAGGCGAGAGGCTTTCCAGCCTGAAAACGTCCGGTAACAGAAAATGTTTTGGTTCTAAGAAGCTGTTTTAAAATAATTTGTGAAGGGATCATTCTTAACCATTCTTAACCTATGAAGGGTTATAGAGGTTGGCAGATACAGTAAAAAAAAAAAAAAAACTTTTTAGTCGAAAAAAAAAAAAAAAAAAAAAAAAAAGCGCCAAAACACTTCCCAGCACAGGTGCTTCCCTTATCAAACCAAATGGCCCAAAAGCGAAGCGCAGCACCGTGAGCGCCCCAGGAGCTGGAGCAGACTGCTGTCAGACAAGAGGCGCTGGAGAAGAGGGGGCGATTCACCTCTCCCCGCGTCTCTCTTACACCCAGGTCCGAAAGCCTTTTAGCAAAGCAGTCAACATCGTCACCCACAAGAGGCAGCGACAGGGTGTCAGGGAAGCAGGGACGCAGAGACCCCGCGCCCGAGCCGTCCGGCCCCCGGCCGCAGCCGCAGGCAGAAGGCGGCTCCTCCGCGCCGGTTAGCAGCGGGGCGGGGGACGCGTTTGCGCTTCTTCCGTCACCCTAACCGGCCACGGACAGCGACTGGTTGTTCATGCTTTCTCCAGGAGGACTTCAATCCCTTTGGAGGCCTGTCTGCTGGCTTCCCCGACGCAAGACAGGTCTCCACCTGCAGAGGAAGGCACTGCTCCCCAGTCGCCTACCCAGCTCACCCCTTTCCCTGCGGAAACACCTGCTGGGAATGGAGCACCCCCCAACCCCACCCCGATGCTACGAGGAGCCCCGCGGTGCCCGGAAAGCAGCAGGGACGGGCGGGAAAACCACTCGCTGCACCCTCCCCAACATTTCGGCGGCCCACTCCGGGGAAAGTGCTACCGAAGCTCGGAGAAATCAAACAACAGGTGGACGCCGGCGGGGCGTGCGTCTTCCTCCACCGCCGGCTCGATGGGCAGGGGGCTCTCCAGTCTGCTCCCAAGGCCCTGAGCCCCCAAACCTCCTTCCTTCCTGAGCCCCGGCGGCAGACCTGGGACCATCCTCCAGGGGTCACAATTGGGTTACAGATGCCTCCCGGCACAGTGACTGAGCAGCAGGATCTGGGACAATTTCTGCGACTCCTTCATTAAGATTCAAGTGGAATAAGGAAGGTAGAAATTGAACAGACCCAGAAACGGTGACTTGCTGCTCCTGTAGTCAGTAAACATTTATTCACTAAGCCCAGGCTGTATGCCCCCCTCTCTCTCTCCCTCCCTCTCTCTCTCTCCCAGTCACAGTTGTTCTTCAAATCCTTCCTGCTTGCTGTTTTAATGCATAATTAAGAAGGTCAGAATTAATGAAGCGGTGTGGAGTAAAGTTCAAGGAATCCCTAGACACTATTTATTCTATTAGATCTCAGGCATGAATGTCAGCTTGGCAGAGCAGGCGGCATAAGCAATGGGGCTGGCCGCAGCCCAGGACCCCTCCACCAAGGGACACTCACCTGCACTGTCAAGTCATTCCGAAGCTCCTTCCCTGCGAAAATCACACACAACTGGTCAGCTGGAACCCCCTGTCGCTTAGCAACCACCTCCTTGAGCTGGAAGATGCTGGTGTCAGAATCGACCTCCACTGGGAACCCGTGGTTAGAGTTGAACCTGACAAACACTGGCAAAAAAAAAAAAAAAAAAAAAAAAAACCACTTTACTCAAAACCCTTAAATGGCAATCGAATTTAATGGCAATCCTTAATGGCAATGCAACATTTCTGAATTGATTTACCCCTCTCCTGCCCTTTGATAAGTAGTATACATTTTCTTTCACTTATAAAGCATAAGGCTATGGAGCAACATTTGGAGAAAAATGGAGTTATCCTATGGGATTTCCCTTTCATATATTAGTCAGTGACCCACAAACAAAACTGCATGCTCCCTTTGACATCCGTCCTGAGAAAGAGGGGACTGAAGCAGAACACTTGCTTGATTGGAATTGTGAGAGTCCCAAGAGTTTATCCAGGAGATTCAGCTCTGACAGCCTGTACAAACTCACACTACCTCTACGGCATCCCTCTTAATAAAAAATCAAAGGCATCGTGTTAGCACTCATGGTATAGCAGCGGAAAGAAATAGAACGGCTTTCTAGACTAGAGTGAAGACGCCCTGGGTTGTGTCTAAGAGCCCACGCCCACATTGGTGGTCCCAGCCAAAAGGCTCCACTGGGTCTTACAGAAACATGTATTTCCCCTTTCTTTTGAAAGGTACCATTTTATTTATTTATCTTTTTTTTGAACCTCTATTCTCCTCAAGACCCAGGCTGGGACCTCAGAGCCTTTTCCATGTCTTCTCACTGCCAACCGCCATGCCACCTCCTCCTCCGCCATGCCACCTCCTCCAGGTCTCTCCCATCTGCCCTTCCCTTTGCATTCCCTCAGTCATTACGCTCAGCAAATCGTTCTTGCAATAGCCTCGCCACTGAAGTCGTGTGTGTGTGCTCGTTGCTCAGTCAGGTCCAACTATTTGCGACCCAATAGACTGTGGGTCCCCATGCAACCCACCAGGCTCCTCAGCCCATGGAACTCTCCAGGTACGAATACTGGAGTGGGCTGCCATTTTCTTCTCCAGGGGAATCTATTATCCAGAGTGAAGTAAGCCAGAAGGAAAAACAACAATACAGTATACTAACGCATATATATGGAATTTACCTTGGAAAGGTAGTTTCTTCTTTACCTTTAAGAAACATCCCTCTAGCATCCCCAGCCCCAAGCAGACACAACTTGTAACCAGATTCCCTTCCTTTCCTTATCCCACACCTCTGCACAGAAAAACCTACTGTGAACTTCTTATCATTAGCTCTCCATTTCTTTCCTTTGCATTCCTTAATGGTCCTACTCTTGAAGCCTTGAAGATTACTCTTGGTATGACCTCCACATTTTCAATCAGTGGTTGCTGTTCTGTACTTTTCATGTTTGGCCATTCGGGTACATTCAGCAAGGCTCTTGATCTAATAGCACTTTTTTTTTTTTCTCTTAGCATCTGACACTAAGTCCTCCTGGTTTCCCTTCTGTGGCACAGGACATACTTTCTTAGCTTCATCTGCCAGATCCTCTCTTTTTGTTCAACCTACTGATTTCAAAGTGCCCTGGGGTCTGCTTGATCTCTCTTGTTTTCTGAGTGGCCGCCTAGGGTTGCATTATCCAAGCTACATGTCTTATAATTCTTGGCTTATTTAATATATTCAAATGGGAAATTTTCATTCACTATGATTTTTACTTTATTTTCTTATTTTAAAATTCAACTCTCTCACAACCTTCTATGTCAGATAATTCTCAGAACAATGTGAGTCCATAGAGTTATCTAATTTTTAGAATCAATTTCTATGTTACTCAAGTAATAGAATTTGCTCACAAAAACTCTACTAAATATATACTTAACAACTTCTATGATAATCTTAAAATACTTACATAAAGGTGAAATTAACATCCCACAAATCACATAGTATACCTTCAGTATTCATAATGTGAAGTTATTATACTCCTAATTTCTTACAGTCATAATTTAAAACATTTTTAAAAACTTTGCAGCATATTAGGCATTTTTCATAGGACTCTGATAGTGAAAAAATTTGACACACTTCCTAGATAAATGAGTTTCCAATTGGGTATTTTATTGTATGCTTTAAACTTGAACTTTAATTACTTTTTTCTTAAATTGAGAAAAACACGAAGTATGATTCAACAAGAACATCTACAATGCAGGATTAAAGTAAGCAGGGGATGAAAGTCTGACCAACACTTGAAAACGGTTAATATTTTAAGAGAAAAGCAAACACTCCTTTTGAAAGAGAGTCAGTATTATAATCTGATGACCATAGCGGGGAAAAAATAACAAATGCAAAATCACCACTTAAGGGTTAAGAAGTGCTTGCTATTTGACCATAAAGGTAACTTCTAAGTTCAATGGAAAATGTTAGAAGAAAGCTAATTGCAGCATCTAGTAAAGTTACCCCTTCCATACAACGGATGTAAAGAATAACAACAAAGAAATGTACCAAGGATCAGGAATATATGGATGCACCAAATTTCCCTAAAAGAGCAAACGGTGAATATACTCTCTGGCTCTTAAGGCCCTACCTTCAACTGACAATGCAAGCACAGGCCTCCGCTTGACAATGAAGCCTTGGACAGTGATGTCGAACTTGCATCAAGCAGAGTTGAGAATGGTGGTTAAGACTGGAACCCATCCAGGCCTGAGTCACAGACCAAACTCAACTGGCAGAAATCCCGAATTTGGGCCATGATTGCCTCCCCCTGCCCCCTTATTTTGCAGCCCATCATTCAATGGGTTGCATGTTAGGGTAATGAATATGATATTCTGAGAGAGAAGCTCTAGGAAATAGCACCATGAAAACAACCATTTTAATAACCACCAGGATGAGACGATTACAAAATTATCTGCTTGTTGCAGAGGACAGATTTTGACTTCGATAATTTCCTTTGAAAAGTAAAGTCAAATAATGTCACTGTTTTGAGTCCTACTCTTTTCTAATGTAATTTAGTCTACAGTAATCTATTCCTCTACCCAATGAATAATGGTGAAGAACAAATCTCTAAAAGTATATAGCATTTTTGGAACCACAGCTCAATGTTAAGTGACTTATGTACACAAACTTTTATTGGATTCTTACAGGATCCAGATTATTGTTACTATTTTAAGGCGATTATTAAATACAACTTAAAACATTCAGAAAACTAAGATCATGGTATCTGGTCCCATTACTTCATGGCAAATAGATGGGGAAACAATGGAAACAGTGAGAGATTTTATCTTTTGGAGCTCCAAAATCACTGCAGATGGTGACTACAGCCATGAAATTAAAAGAGGCTTGCTCTGTGAAAGAAAAGTTATGACCAATCTAGACAGCATATTAAAAAGCAGAGACATTACTTTGCCAACAAAGGTCCATCTAGTCAAAGCTATGGTTTTTCCAGTAATCACATATGAATGTGACAGTTGGATTATAAACAAAGCTGAGCGCCGAAGAATTGATGCTTTTGAACTATGGTTGGAGAAGACTCCTGAGAGTCCCTTGGACTACAAGGAGATCCAATGAGTCACTTTTTAAGTGAAATCAGTCCTGAATATTTATTGGAAGGACTGATGTTGAAGCTGAAATTGCAATACTTTGGCCACCTGATGTGAAGAGCTGACACATTGGAAAAGACCCTAGTGAGGGGAAAGATTGAAGGCGGGAGGAGAAGGGGACAACAGAGGGTGAGATGGTTGGATGGCATCACCAACGCGATGGACGTGAGGTTGAGTAGGCTCTGGGAGTTGGTGATGGACATGGAGGCCTAGCGTGCGGCAGTCCATGGAGTCACAAAGAGCTGGTCATGACTGAACTAAACTGAACACTTGAATCTGTGCTGTTTGATATCATTCCTTATTCGCATCTTACATAATTCTTGATTCCTAAATAAAGAGCCTCTATACCAAAGTGAAAGAAGAGAGTAAAAATGTTGGCTTAAGACTCAACATTCAGAAAGCCACTATCGTGACATCTGGTCGCCTCACTTCATGGCAAATAGATGGGGAAACAGTGGAAATAGTGATAGACTTTATTTTTTTGGGCTCCAAAATCACTGCAGATGGTGACTGCAGTCATGAAACTGAAAGATGCTTCTTGGAAGAAAAGCTATGACCAACCTAGACAGCATATTAAAAAGCAGAGACATTACTTTGCCAACAAAGGTTCATCTAGTTAAAACAATGGTTTTTCCAGTAGTCATGTATGGATGTGAGAGTTGGACTATAAAGAAAGCTGAACACCGAAGAACTGATGCTTTTGAACTGTGGTGTTGGAGAAGACTCTTGCGAGTCCTTTGGTCTTCAAGGAGATCCAACGAGTCAATCATAAAGGAAATTACTCCTGAATAGTCATTGGGAGGACTGATGATGAAGCTGAAATTGCAATACTTTGGCCACCAGATGAGAAGAGCTGACTCATTTGTAAAGGCCCTGATGTGGGGAAAGATTCAAGGTGGGAGAAGGGGATAACAGAAGATGAGGTGATTGGATGGCATCACCGACTCAACAGACATGAGCTTGAGTAAATTCTGGAGTTGGTGATGGACAGGGAGGCCTGGTGTGCTGCAGTCCATGAGGTCGCAAAGAGTCAGATATGACTGAATGACTGAACTGAACTGAACTGAACTCTATTTTAAGTTCTTTCTGACCAGAAACTTCTTTTAGTCTCTTCATCCTCACTATCACAGTGGTAGACACAGGCCAGGATTTCTGATTTTTGTAATGACTCAGTAACATGTCAAATCAATTTCCTGCAGAAAATATGTAGACCGTTTAAAAATCAGACATTTGAAGGCACTGAAGAGTAAAGAGAAGGCAGATTCTGGTAGAGAGCACACGTCAGGAGCGAAGTCATGGAAGCTCACTTTAACAGCTCTTAGTTTACAGCCAGGTAAAATTTGGATGGCATGAAGGGCTGTAGGCACACTAGTGCCAAAAACTGGCTTTCTGGTACAAAGAAGCAAAATCCTGAACCTGGAGAAACTTGCCTTGAAGAAGAGAAGAGCAGGAAAAATCCCAGAAGGAAAAGAAACGTAAAGGGAATCTCCAACTCTGTCTACCCAGATCTCTGACTGGTTCATGAACCACACAGATGCATAACATACTCAAAGCATCTCGGCAAAGGGAAAGATTCGCTCAAAGAGATGGACTGTAACTCTCCATCCTTTAAACGTGCACTTCAAATAGTGACTTCTTCCAAAGAGCACAGTGTGGGGAGAGGGAACAAGAGAAATGTCCTAGTGGAGAAACCTGAGAAGAGCACTTCAGCCAGGTGACCAAGGTCAACATCAGCAGAGATAAGTCACACTGATACTGTGTACCCTTCATCTGACGGGATGAGCATGGCTTTTTATCTCTGGGATCTTCCTCTGAAAAACATAAAACCCCAGTCTAATCTTGAGAGGAGCATCAGACATATACCAGTTGGGGAACAGTCTTAAAAATACCTGACCATTAGCCCTCAAAACTTTCCAGGTCATCAAAAACCAGTTAAGTCTGAGAAATTTTCACAATCGATAGGGGCCTCATGAGACATGATAACTAAATGTAATATGATATCCTAGATGTTATTCTAAAAGAGAAAATGGACATTTGGCAAAAACAAAGAAAATCTGGATGAAGTTCAGACTTCAGTTAATCATAATGCATGGTTTAATAATTGGTTGAACATTGGTTCAATAATTATGACAAATGTAGTATAATAATGCAAGACGTTAAAAAAGGCAAGATAAGTGTGGAATATTTCGGAATAACCTGTATTATCTTTGCATTTTTTTCCCGTAAAAATAAAAAACTACTGTTCTAAAATAAGTTTACTCAGTTTAGTTAAGTTCAGTTGCTCAATCGTGGATGACTCTTCTCAACCTCATGGACTGGAGCATAACCAGGCTTCCCTGTCCATCACCAGCTCCTGGAACTTGCTCAAACTAATGTCCATAAGTCGGTGATGCCATCCAACAATCTCATCCTCTGTCGTCCCCTTCTCCTCCTGCCTTCAATATTTCCCAGCATAAGTCAGTTCTTCACATCAAGTGGACAAAGTATTGGAGCTTCAGCTTTAGCATTAGTCCTTCCAATTAATATTCAGGACTGATTTACTTTAGGATTGACTGGATGGATCTCCTTGCAGTCCAAGGGACTCTCAAGAGTCTTCTCCAACACCAAAGTTCAAAAGCACCAATTCTTCAGTCCTCAGCTTTCTTTACAATCCAACTCTCATATCCATACATGAGTACTAGAAAAACCAAACACCAGCTGGCTTTGACTAAATGCCAGCTTGGCTTTATCCAGCCTGGCATTTCACATGATGTTCTCTGCATATAAATTAAATAAGCAGGGTGATAATGTAGAGACTTTACGTATTTCTTTACAGAACTGGACCAGTCTGCTGTTTCATGTCTGATTCTAACTGTAGCTTCTTGAACTGCATACAGATTTCACAGGAGGCAGGTAAGGTGGTCTGATATTCCTATTGCTTTAAAAATTTTCCAGTTTGTTGTGGTTACCTCATCATTAAAAACAAGGGAGGCCAGAAGTAAAAGTATAACACTTTAAGGTTTTCAAATTAAAATAAAAATACTGTTAAATAAAGAATTCTATATCCAGTAAAATTCTTCAGGAATAAAGGCAAAATAAAGATATTTTAGGATGTAAGAAAGGCTTCCCTGATAGCTCAGTTGGTAAAGAACATGCATGCAATATAGGAGACCGTGGTTCGATTCCTCGGTCAGGAAGATCTGATGAAGGAGGGATACGCTACCCACTCCAGTAATCTTCGACTTCCCTTGTGACTCAGATGGTACAGAATCTGCCTACAATGCTGGAGACCTGGGTTTAATCCCTGGGTTGGAAGATCTCCTGGAGAAGGGAAGGGCTACCCACTCCAGTAGTCTGCCCTGGAGAATTCCATGGACTGTATAGTCTGTGGGGTCACAAAGAGTCAGACACTGACTTTTGCTTTTCAAGATGTGAGAAATCTAAGAAAATCTGTCACAAGCAGACTCACCCTATAAGAAATGCTAATAAAAACTTCATTTTAGAGGTTAATGACACCAGATGGAAATGATGGTCCTTGTGAAAGTTTAAGAACAGAAATGCAAAAATACCCAAGTAAATACAGAAGACAATTATACATGGATTTTGCCTTGTTCATCTCAATAACATAATAGCTTATATGGACTTTAAGTCACATCCCCAAATTCATATTTTAAAGCCCTATCACAAATACCAAGGGAACATTTCATGCAAAGATGGGCTCAACAAAGGACAGAACTGGTAGGGACCTAACAGAAGCAGAAGATATTAAAAAAACATGGCAAGAATACAAAGAACTGTACAAAAAAGATCTTCATGACCCAGGTAATCATGATGGTGTGATCACTCACCTAGAGCCAGACATCCTGGAATGTGAACTCAAGAGGGCCTTAGGAAGCATCACTACACACAAAGCTAGTGGAGGAGATGGAATTCCAGTGGAGCTATTTCAAATCCTGAAAGATGATGCTGTGAAAGTGCTGTACTCAATATGTCATGCTTACTGCATGCTTACTCCTTGGAAGGAAAGTTATGACCAACCTAGACAGCATATCAAAAAGCAGAGACATTACTTTGTCAACAAAGGTCCATTTAGTCAAGGCTATGGTTTTTCCAGTAGTCATGTATGGATGTGAGAGTTGGACTATAAAGAAAGCTGAGGACTGAAGAATTGATGCTTTTGAACTTTGGTGTTGGAGAAGACTCTTGAGAGTCCCTTGGACTGCAAGGAGGTCCAACCAATCCCTCCTAAGGGAGATCAGTCCTAGGTGTTCACTGGAAGGACTGATGTTGAAGCTGAAACTCCAATACTTTGGTCACCTAATGCAAAGAGCTGACTCACCTGATGCAAAGAGCTGACTCATTAGAAAAGACCCTGATGCTGGGAAAGATTGAGAGCAGGGAGAGAAGGGGACGACAGAGGATGAGATGGTTGAATGGCATCCCCAACTCGATGGACATGGGTTTGGATGGACTTCAGGAGTTGGTGATGGACAGGGAGGACTGGTGTGCTATGGTTCATGGGGTTGCAAATAGTCAGACACCACGGAGCAACTGAACTGAACTGAACCGATCACTTAATACAATGATATTTGGAGATGGGACCTTGTGGAGATACTTGGGTTTAGATAATAAGGTCATGAGAATGGGGCCCTCATGATGATATTAGTGTCCTTATCTTATAGTAAGAGATGGCAGAATGTTTGCTTCCTTTCCTTCTGCTACATGGGGGTTCAGCGAGATGGGGGTCCATCCCAGAACCTAACCATGCTAGAACCCAGATCTCAGACTTCCACACTCCAGAACTGTGCAAAATACATTTATATTATTTAAACTTCCCAAGCTAGTAGTAGTCTCTTATGGTGCTGAGCAAAGAAAACATTCAACACAAAAATTAAAAAGCTTCATGAGTGGTCCAAAACATAAATATAATAACTATGACAAAAAGAATGGGGGATGGATAACAACCATTTCTTGTATATTTGGGGGGGAAATTGGTGTAATGTTAACAATGTTTAATGTCAAAATTTAATAATATGCATTAAAATTATTGGAGTAAATTATAATACTGAATCAAAAAGCAAATAAAAATTACAGTGGAATTCTACAAAATATTGAATGCGCTAGAATCAGAAATGAAGTAACAGAGGAGCAAAAATGGAAAAGTAAGTAGAAAACATATAATAAAATGATAGAGTCAAATTAAAACATTTCAATAACTGCATTAAATTTTAATAAAATAAATACTTCAATTAAAAGGCATAGGCTGTCAGAGAAGACAGAACAAGGTTTACCTAACAATGCACTCTCTACAAGAGATGCATTTTACAAACAAAGACGGAAATAGTTTGAAAGCTAATAAATTTAAAAAAGGCAATTAGTAACTCTTAGCTAAGGCCCACCATATGGTTTAAAAATTGCGGCTATTACATCAATTCACAATATTAATTTTTTTTTTAAGTTGCTCAATCGTGTCTGACTCTTGGTGACCCCATGGTCTCTACAGTCCATGGGATTCTCCAGGCCAGACTACTGGAGTGGGTAGCCTTTCCCTTCTCCAGGTGATCTTCCCAACCCAGGGATCAAACCCAGGTCTCCCACATTGCAGGCGGATTCTTTACCAGCTGAGCCACAAGGGAAGCCCAAGAATATTGGAGTGGGCAGCCTAGCCCTTCTCCAGCAGATCTTCCAGACCCAGGAATCAAACCACGGTCTCCAGCATTGTACACGGATTGCTTATCAACTGAGCTATTAACGATTACTTGGCTAGAAAATTTACCTTTTATTTTCATTCAATAAGAAAAATATTCCCAATGGAGTTGTATTTCACTGTGCTTTAGAGTACACTGTGATTGATCCAAAGTGTCTTTAGGATACTGATAATGATATCTTATGTTTAGATTGAGCTTTCAGTTTTCAAAGTGCTTTTACAGACATTATCTCAGTTAATTCTTCACAACAGCTCTGAAAGACGATTGTGACAGCGTTTACTACTACTACTTTTAAACTGAATAAACACATGTATGAGATGGAAAAGTGGTTTACCTGAGATTTAAAAGGAAAGAAGCAGGAACTAGAAGCTGTGTCCTGAGCCCCTCTCTACAAAGACTATTTGTTACCCCGGGGAGGCAAAGCGTAATCTCTATACCTCTGAGCCATCACGTAAGCTTACCTAAGAGTGATGTTAGAAAACATATCTATGGCTAAGGTGTCAATAATAGCTCTTTTGTCCTACTTTCTCTTCAGAATAAACATTTTCCCATTTTACATAGAAAGTCAACCCACTCATTCTTTCCCAGTTTCACTCCGGTGCCTTAGTACATGGCATCCAAAAGAGAAAGGGTAACTTGAATTACTGGTGCCGCTTCCTCCGTGGCTCAGAGGGTAAAGCGTCTGCCTGAAATGCGGGAGACCCGGATTCGATCCCTGGGTAGGGAAGATCCCATGGCAACCCACTCCAGTATTCTTGCCTAGAGAATCCCATGGAAGGAGGAACCTGGTAGGCTACGGTCCACGGGATCACAAAGAGTCAGACACGACTGAGCGACTTCACTGTTCACTTTGAATTATTGGTGATTAAAAAGCTTCTTTTAATGATTAACCTACAAGAGAGTATGGCTTCTTACACAGTAGGGTGAAAGCTGGCATTAGGAATGGTTTATTTTAGGCATCTCACACTATCATCTGGGTTAGGTAGGTTTATTAGGAATTCAGATAAAGCAAAGAGGAACACAAAAGGGATGGCAAGGTATTTAACTACCCCAGACCTTCCACACCCTCAGTCTTGCCAGGAAGCAATTCCTTGAGTCTCAGGAGAATAGAGATAAGACTGTCATTTGTAATATTGGGTTGTGCAAAAAAATTGCTGGGGTGGGAGGTGGTTTTCCAAACGTCTGATGGAAAAAGACAAACATACCTTTTTGCCAACCCAATATGTCAACTGTGCCTTATTTCAATCTGAAAATGAACTGCTGGCAAAGTTCTGTTCCTTGCCTAACCACCCACTCTTTTTTTTTTCCCTTTTTTTAATTTTCTTTACTTTATTGTGTTGGTTTTGCCATACAATGACATGAAACCGCCATGGATCTACACATGCTCCCCCACCCAGAACCCCCCTCCCTCCCCCCTCCCGACTCCCTCCCCCTGGGACATCCCGGTGCACCAGCCCCGAGCATCAACACTGGGTTGGCGATTGATTTCACATATGGTAATTAACATGTTTCAATGTCATTCTCCCATATCATCCCACCCTTGCCCTCTTCCACAGAGTCCATGTGTCTGTTCTATACATCTGTGTTCCTTTTGCTGTCTCGCATGCAGGGTTCTCATTACCATCTTTCTAAATTCCATATATATGCATTAGTATACTGTATTGTTGTTTTTCATTCTGGCTTACTTCACTCTGGATAATAGGCTCCAGTTCCGTCCACCTGAGTAGAACTGATTCAAATGAATTTTTTAATGTTGAGTAATATTCCATTGTGTATATGTACCACAGCTTTCTTAGCCATTCATCAGTTGATGGGCATCTAGGTTGCTTCCATGTCCTGGCTATTGTAAACAATGTGGCGATGAACATTGGGGTACACATGGCTATTTCAATTCTGGTTTCCTCGGTGTATATGCCCAGCAGTGGGATTGCTGGGTCATATGGCAGGTCTATTTGCAGTTTTTTAAGGAATCTCCACACTGTTTTCCATAGTGGCTGTACTAGTTTGCATTCCCACCAACAGTGTAAGAGGGTTCCCTTTTCTCCACATCCTCTCCAGCATTTATTGCTTGTAGACTTTTGGATGACAGCCATTCTGACTGGTGTAAAGTGGTACCTCATTGTGGTTTTGATTTGCATTTCTCTGATAATGAGTGATGTTGAGCATCTTTTCATGTGTTTGATAGCCATTTTTATGTCTTCTTTGGAGAAATGTCTGTTAAGTTCTTTGGCCCAGTTTTTGATTGGCTCTTTTATTTTTCTGGAATGGAGCTGCAGGAGTTGCTTGTATATTTTTGAGATTAATTGTTTGTCCGTTGCTTCATTGGCTATTATATTTTCCCATTCTGAAGGCTGTCTTTTCACCTTGCTTACAGTTTCCTTTGTTGTGCAGAAGCTTTTAATTTTAATTAGGACCCATTTGTTTATACGTGCTTTTATTTCCAATAATCTGGGAGGTGGGTCATAGAGGAGCCCGCTTTGGTTTATGTCGGAGAGTGTTTTGCCTATGTTATCCTCTAGGAGTTTTATAGTTTCTGGTCTTATGATTAGATCTTTGATCCATTTGGAGTTTATCTTTGTGTAAGGTGTTAGAAAGTGTTCTAGTTTCATTCTTTTACAAGTGGCTGTCCAGTTTTCCCAGCACCACTTGTTAAAGAGGTTGTCTTTTCTCCACTGTATATTCTTGCCTCCTTTGTCAAAGATAAGGTGTCCATAGATGCGTGGATTTATCTCTGAGCTTTCTATTTTGTTCCATTGATCTATATTTCTGTCTTTGTGCCAGTACCATACTGTCTTAATGACTGTGTATTTGTAGTATAGCCTAAAGTCAGGTAGGTTGATTCCTGCAGTTCCATTCTTCTTTCTCAAGATTGCTTTGGCTATACGAGGTTTTTTGTATTTCCATACAAATTGTGAAATTATTTGTTCTAATTATCTGAAAAAGACCTCTGGTAGCTTGACAGGAATTGCATTGAATCTGTAGATTGCTTTGGGTAGTATACTCATTTTCACTATATTGATTCTTCCAATCCAAGAACATGGTATATTTCTCCATCTGTTTGTGTCCTCTTTGATTTCTTTCATCAGTGTTTTATAGTTTTCTATATACTAACCACCCACTCTTATATCCATTCAACCACCCACCCAGTCATTCATTCACCTAACCAGGCAGCTAGACAGCCATCCAGTCAGACAGTCACTTAACCACTGAGTTTTAAGAAGTAAATAATAACAAAATGGCTATTGGGGGCCATTGGTTTTTTCTGATAAATTGTTATTGACTGACTGATCCAATAAAGAAGACGTGTTTTGCCAATCATGTCAAAAGTAAAGCATTTTTCACAAATTGAACAAACTTTATATGCAGCCCTAAGGCTTTGGTAGAAACATATTTAAAAGATATTTTTATTGCAGAGATGTTTCAGAGTGACACATAAAGAAATTTAAAAAAGAAACATAATGCACTTTTGTTATTCATGCTAGTCAGGTTCTATAAAGTCACCAAAAACAATAAATCAGTAGAATACTAAACCACAGCTCCTAAGAGAAATACAAAGTTAGGTTCCTGAGAGCTTCTCATCACAAAATTTTCACCAACCAATCAATACACAGCCTTGTTTTATGTATGCATCTGTTTAAAGACATCTAATATACATAGATGATTCACTAACACTGAACCATGGCCAGCAGCAAGGAAACTCCTATCTGAACAAAGCTCCTGTAACACACATCCTTTCTCCATAAGGCCACACCAGTTAAGCACACCAAGATGCATCCCCACTGACAATACACAGAGCTTCCCTTTTCTCCACACCCTCTCCAGCATGTTACTTGTAAATTTTTTCATGGCAGTCACGCTGACCGGTATGAGGCGACACCTCACTGTGGTGGTGACCGCATCGCTCCAGTAATTTGCAATGTATAACATATGTCATGTGCCTGTTAGCCACTAATTTTTAAGATGAAGAAAATGAATAAAATTAAAATCATTGAAATTGAGTAAAAGAAATGTTTTGAGAAAAGTAAATTGCAATTTTGAGAAAATCAGATGCTTTCATTGTGAGCTAATATACCTCACTGATGTGTGCATTAATAACATTTAAGCTAATATATTCTAAAGTCAGCATCACATTACTTTGGAGTTAATACAGAAACAGACTGTGTTTGGAACACAGTAGACATTCACCAAATGACAGTACGAATAGTTTATGAGAAGTCACATCCTGGACTTCCCTGGTAGTCCAGTGATTAAGACTCCACGCTTCCAGTGCAGGGCATGTGGAATCTATCCCTGGTAGGGAAACTAAGATCTGCCATGCCACACTGCGTCACCATAAAATAAAATAAAATTTAAAAATAATAATAAAATGAATTAAAAAAATAAATCACAATCCTATGTCGTCTATTGACTTAACACAAAACATAATTAACAATTAAACAAAATGGTCAGTCAGTAAAAGGAAGTCTCTGTCCCACAGACCAAAACCTATACTGTAATTTTGATCTTTTACTTGAAATACAAAATTCCAATTGTGAGTGTACTTTCTCACTTCCCAGATAAAACCTGTGGCAGCATCAGTCAGCACCCGCCAGGGCAGGGTGTGATCTCCTATACAGAGCTCTCACGTCAGGTCACCCTGGTGGACCCCCTTCTCACTCTTCGCTCAGTTAACCTGGCTACGCGTTAGTGTCCTCACAGATGAAAACCACACTTGTGTCTACCTTCCAGGGTTGTTACAAATATTAAATGGCAGACTACACGTATACTGTAAACACTCAGTAAATGTTTGTAGCTGCTAGTATTATTAATAGTAGCTATTAGTGAGATAAAAAGCAAACTATTTTCCAAAATAAATTGGAAAATGGCTTTCTGGTAGTCATCAAAATGATGTTACATTCTTAAGCTCCCTTTGGATACATTTATTAAAATTTTCTCTTAAAAATCTCTCTATGGATGTGGAGAAATCGGAACGTCATACATTGCTGGTGTGCATGTAAAATGGTGCAGTCACTTTGGAAAACAGTCAGGGAGGGCCTCACACAAGGAATCATACAGTTACCCTATAAGCCAGCAATTCTACTCCTGGACATATACTCAGAGAAAAGAAAATTTACTTCCATGCAGAAACTTATACAAGGATGTTTATATCAGTCTCACTTTAGTGACCAAAAGATGAATTAATAATGAAATTAGGCATACATGTGGTCAGGGTTCCCTGGCGGCTCAGAGGCAAAGCATCTGCCTGACAATGTAGGAGACGTGGGTTCCATCCCTGGGTCAGGGAACACCGCCTGGAGAAGAGAATGGTAACCCACTCCAGTATTCTCGCCTGGGAAATGCCTTGAACAGAGGAGCCTGGCAGGCTAGCATCTCTGAGTCGCAAAAGAGTTGGACACAACCTAGCGACTAACTCACAACATATGCAGACATGTAGTATATTCATACAATGAAATATTTTATGGTAATTTTTTAACTAGTACCCTTTTCAAGGTACTGATTCCTACTATAAATACAACATTAAGGAAACATAAATACTAAGTAAAAAAAAGCCAGTTACAAAAAACCACAAGTTACGTGATTCTTTCATATTAAATGTCCAGAATAGTCAAATCTTTAGACAAAGAAAGTATATTAGTGGTTGACTAGGGTGGCGTTCAGGGAGAAATGAGAGTTATGGCTAAAGAGTAAGAGTTTCTTTTAGGGGTGATGAAATCTAAGATAGATTGTAGTGATAGTTGCAGAACTCTGCGAATATACTAAAAACAACTGACTTATAGTTTGAATGGGTGAAACTTTTATTATGTGAATTGTATCTCAGGAAAACTTTCTGCCCACATGCATGCACGCTGAGTTGTTTCAGTCGTGTCCGACTCTTTGAAACCCCATGGACTGTAGCCCGCTAGGCTCCTCTGTCCATGGGATTCTCCAGGCAAGAAGACTGGAGTGGGGTGCCGGGCCCCGCGTCAGAGGCCCAGGGGTCGACTCCACCTCTGTCTGCGTCCCCTGCACTGGTGTTCTGTGTTCTGTACGGCCTGCACCACCCGGGAAGCCCTGTGAGGACTCTGGGGACAAGCGAACAAGTGGATGTGCATCCACTTAATTTTTTTTTCTTTTTTTTTTTTCCTCCCTTTTATTGTTTTTGCCATACAATGCCATGATTTCACTATGGGTTTACATATGCTCCCCCTCCAGAAACTCCTCCCTTCCCCCTCCCCCCTCCCTTCCCCCCCACCCCGGGAAATCTCGATGCACCAGCCCCGAGAATCAATCCTGGGCTGGCGATTGATTTTAAATGTCTTTCTTTCCTATTTTTACTCATCAGAGAAGCCTGCAGTGAGGGAAAGAAACTTACAAAAGTCACAGACATCGTCTTTTGCATTCAGATGTTTGCTTTCACAAGGTGGTGAAGCTTTGCTTTTAAATACCCTACAGTCGCTGTGCCTCAAAGTGCTTTCAGGATGCAGACTAGTGCTAGTTGTATGAAAAAAAGGAGACATATATTTCAGTGTTAATATAGAAACTTAATTTGCTCAAATTATTAACACTGTTCTAATTTCCATATGCTCTAAAGTCAGTATGAGTAAGATTAGAACAAATTGCCTGTGACATTAAAATTCCTTCGTACTTTCAAAAAATATTTACTGAATAAGGAACTATGTGCTAGGCACAGTGCTAGAGACTGATGTCACAGAAATGAATCAAACAGCGTGGGGGCAGACATGATAAAATATGATACATTAGGTTTGTACCAAGTAAAATATGCTGAATGCCTCGAGAACAGAGAGGAGGGAGTGGTTAAAGGCAGGAGGAGTTCAATATATTTCAGGGATAAAAACAAATTAATGACAGATACAGAAAAACAAGTAAGGGATTTCCAAGTGGATATTCTCATTATTACAGAAGAAAGTCACAGTTTACTAGTTACTCTTTTGGGAAAAAAGCAAGATGCTTTCATCAGCCATGGGGATGCCAGCATCCTAATGGATGGCCATATCTGCAATAGCGAGTGACCAGAGAGCAGAAAGGGTCTTAAACGATTTTGGGAAGTCTAAAGGTTTCCCTTAAAACTTTTAACAGGCTAAATTTTACATTGCACAAAAAAGAGCAGTCTTTTAATATTCAGACAGCATGTTAACTCATCTATCACACATTTAAAAAGGAATATGTAAAATAAATATAAAATAAAAAAATAAAAAGGAATATGTAAAATAAAAAAAATAAAAAAATAAAAAGGAATATGTCAGAATATCTACACGTTTATATTCTGAACTCTGATATTCTGAAGGCTGTTTGACAACCATGAACTTCGTACCTGAGGCCACTATATGGTTAACAAAGATCTGTTGTTAATTAAACTGGGCATCAGATGTGTGACTGCACACGGCTTCTCACAAAGGCACCTCTAATTCTACTACGTAGACTGATACAGAGTTAACCCTTGGCAACTCAAGAGATAGGGGTGTCAACCCTCTAAGCAGTAGAGAATCTACGGGTAACTGTGGTCGGCCTCCGAACATGTAGTTTCTCAGTATTTGCGGCTCCTTGGTATCCGAGGTTTCACATCTGCAGGCTTAATCAACTGCAAATCACGTACTATGGCACATTTACTCTTGAAAAGAATCCACACATAAGTGGACCCAACTAGTTTCACATCCATGTTGTTCAAGGTCAACTATAACTATCAAAAATGTCAGGCATGCTTCACTTCAACTTGACTTTTATGACAACTGTATGTGTGGCCATACAAATACAAAGATATACATAGAGTCTCCTCCAATATAAGCTTTATGGGTTAAGATGTCAATGTGTCTCTTATCTTTTCACCATACATAGTTGACAGGTCCTTCTATAATAACAGCTATGTATTCTGACAGATGAAGTACCTTCCTAATTTTAACCCTGACAGAAAATATTACAGTCCAGGAGACAATTTAAAGGCTAAACATTTAAAGTTCAAGATAAGGAGTCAATGAAAACTTTATATAGTCCAGTAAATTAAAACTCATCTTTGAACACGTATTTATTTGCTTTGATGGGAAGTATCTGTAAGTGTTTGTATTAATAAATTTAGTTCTGCATTATTAAATAAGTTATACCCTTCCTATTCTTAACCAAAAATCTGGGATCCGAGTTGAAAATATAGCTAAAAAATTATTACATTTAAAAGGTGAATGTAGTCTCAAATTAACACACAAATCCAAAATTGTGACTGCTTTAAAGCTCCAGATTTACACAAGGCAAAATGAAACTACACTAGCACCGATATTCTTTAGTCACTGAGTCATTTATGACTCTGCAACCCCATGGACTGCAGCTGCCAGGCTCTTCTGTCCATGGGATTATGCAGGCAAGAATACTGGAGTGGGTTGCCATTTCCTTCTCCAGACATGAACATTAAAACTACTTAATTTCCTTATAACAACCCCCAAAAAGGTACTTACTAAATGAAACAAAAATACTATGATTAATCAATCAATCAAATAATTACTGAGTGTAATTAATATAACATTTTATTAGCATCACATATATAATGTAATTGGTCAATATTTGCATATGAAACAATTAACATCCCTCCAGCCCTCTTACTAAGCTCTTTTATTCTCCTGATGAGAACTTTTAGGATTCACTCTGCTACTTTCTAATGTACAGTATAGTAAGTATTAACTATAGTCACCAGGCTGTAAATTAGATCACCATGAATTATTTTAGAACTGGAAACCTGTACCTTTTGACCCCTTTTACCCATTTTGCCCATACCTTAGCCCCTCCCCTCAGAGAACTGCCAATCTGTTTTCTTCATCCATGAACTCAGTTTGTGTGTGGGGCTGAGAAGCAGTAATCTTTTTAAAAAAGTAACTCCTCATATAAATGAGACCATATGGTATGTACCTTTTAATGTCTGACTTATCTCACTTAATGCCCTCAAGGTCCATCCACATTGTTGTAGATTGCAAGATTTCATTCCTTTTTATGTTTTCAGGTTTTACATTCAAGTCTTTATATTCTGAGGTGAGGTTTATGTGTGACATATGTGTGATGTTTCATGGGCCAGTTTCATTCTTTTGCATGTACCTATTCAACACCATTTATTGAAGGAACTGTCCTTCCCTTTTGTACATTCTTGGCTCCCTAGTTGGAAATCTATTGAACATATATGTGTGAGTTTATATCTGGGATCTCTCCTCTGTTCCATTGGTCTATATGTCAGTTTTTACACAAACACCATACAATTTGACTACTACAGTTGTGTAATATAGTTTGAAATTACAAAATATGAGAGTATGTTTTATCTAATAAAACTCAATATTCTATGAAAAGTATCTGGATTAAGAGTTAAGTCTGGTATCTAAGAGAATTACAATGTGATAAGTCAATTATATGGGCTTCCCTCATAGCTCATTTGGTAAAGAATACACTGTGATACAGGAGACCCTTGTTCGATTCCTGGGTTGGGAAGACCTGCTGCAGAAGGGATAAATTACCCACTCCAGTATTCTTGTGCTTCCCTTCTGGATCAGCTGGTAAAGAATCCACCTGCAATGTGGGAGACCTGGGTTTGATCCTTGGGTTGGGAAGATCCCCTGGAAAAGGGAAAGGGAACCCACTCCAGTATTCTGGCCTGGAAAATTCCATAGACTAAGTGCATGGGGTCACAAAGAGTTGGACATGTAAGCAGAGACCTTGCTTTACCAGCAAAGGTCCATCTAGTCAAAGCTATGGTTTTTCTAGTAGTCATGTATGGATGTGAGAGTTGGACTATAAAGAATGCTGAGTGCTGAAGAAGTGATGCTTTTGAATTGTGTTGTTGAAGAAGACTCGTGAGAGTCCCTTGGACTGCAAGGAGAGCCAACCAGTCCATCCTAAAGGAGATCAGTCCTGAATATTCATTGGAAGGACTGAGGCTGAAGCTGAAGCTCCAATACTTTGGCCACCTGATGTGAAGAACTGGCTCACTGGAAAAGACCCTTATGCTGGGAAAGATTGAAGGCAGGAGAAAAAGGGGACAACAGAGGATGAGATGGCTGGATGGCATCACTGACTCAATGGACATGAGTGTGAGTAAACCCCGGGAGTTGGTGATGGACAGGGAGGCCTGGCGTGCTACAGTCCATGAGGACCCAAAGAGTCGGACACAACTGAGTGACTGAACTGAACTGATGCACCTGTCTTACTAATTTATGGTTCTTATAAATTCCTAGATTGAATGTAACGTGGAAGCAGTGGTAGAATTTAGATTTCAGGATTATATTTTTCTGGCCTTTTCTTCATATAAAGGAATTATCACTCACATCAATATAAAGAGTACAGATATACAGCACTTAATACAGTGAATATTATTTCTAAGCTGCAATATATCTGCTGCATCTTCATGTTTGACATAAATAATATTGATAAAAATGGTCATCACCAAAAAGGATTCTAATATTATGTAAGAAGAAACAGATTAAACAAATGACTTCAGTGTTCCAAAGACAACAAAATGTAAGCAATTTTTTTCTGGAGGTATTATTTAGCTAGATGGTGTTGTTCCTCTATAATTTTCCAGATATAATGAGGTATTAATGTTATATTAATTAAATAACATAAAATGTTGATAAAAATAGAAGGCTAATTTTACTTGCACTCACTGATGTGAAAATTTTGTCACATCTAACATATTATATAAAAATTTAAACATGGATAAACTCTCCCACAGGATTTATGTGTCCCAGAAAAACCACTAAAATTGAGTTAGAAAGAAGGTATGATAATATTTAAGACTTTAACAAAGTTATTACAAGAACATCACACTCAAATTTTATTATTTCTCTCTATTCCTCTCTGCAACCACTAGATATATGGTGGCTAATACATCTTAATGTATTTCAGTATATCAACATTTTTATTTCATTATTCCTTAAGATGACAACTCCAAATAACTAGTACTGAAAGAAAATACCAGAACCACCAATATTTTTCTTTTCTTGACATACAGGCAGACATATATTTTTATGATTATAACAAAGCTAAGAAAGAAACATGCCTAGCTTATTATTTCTAGATTGATTGCAGAAGGAGCTACTACCCTTTTTGATGAGGTGGAAGTTTTTACACATATTGATGAAGCAAGAGCTGTGATAAATTACTTCAAGAAAATAATGCATCTCATTGCTTTTCTCTTTTTTCCAACTTGTGCCTCTCTTTTTTTCCAACTTCCATTATGGAGTGCAACGTGCCTGGACTTGTCTTTGGAAGCAGAAGTGATAATCTGCAAATAGGCAATGTGTGCTGACATTTAATAGTCACCCATGCCCCAGCTATTGTTGATTTTGAATAAAAACTGACACTTTACTTTTTTAACACCATTGCTGCATCAGCTTCAACTGCAGAATAAAATAAAAACTACTGTCTTCTTTGTTTTTCACTTTTTTCCCTTTTAGACTCTACTAATTTATTCAAAACCTAGATGAATTTGGATAATTTCTCATGAACCAAAGTAACTAAGAAGTATCCCTGTGTATTGCACATAACCATTACCCTGTTCAAGAAATTAGGAACAAATAACCCATCTTCCACTTTGATGCCCAAGTTCTAGCAGAATAGGAGGTGACATAAATAAGTAGATATGGTAAAGAAAAATATACTGAACTCAATTATTCCCATGATTCTATTCTTGCATTTATTTATTAATATTAACAGTCTTTGCTAAAATGTTGTCTTGGGGAAGAAACCCTCTCAACTATGCTCTTTAAAGTGACAAATAATCCCCTCACACAGTACAGCTAACCCTTACCCTTTTTTTCCTTTTCCTCCAGAGGATTAATCAGTATCAAACCCCCTTCATCATGAAGACCAGCCTCTGTGACTTATTCACTAGTTTACGTCCAGTGTCTGGCACATGCTAGTTGCTCGAAAAACATGGGATGAATGAACACACGTACACGTATGAAGTATGGTAGGTATTCATCAGAGCACTTGTCACAACTTATCTAGTTTTCATCCAACACTCCATGCACTCTACCAGCTCCTCTTAGTTTTCACGGTAGTGTCAAAATTATACCAAAAACAAAGCAGCCATCAGAAATTTATTCCTTTCCCTTACCTTTCTTATCATTAAGCTCTTAGTCCTATCTCCAAAATACATCTTTTCTAGTTCTGTCTCCACGGTCTCCATCATTATCGCTCTCTTGAGACTTTCACAAGTTTTTCTCATTCATACCTAAACCTCCCCAAAGCAGTCAGATGAATCCCCTGACCCAAGAATAAAGTCAAGTATCTCAATTACTTTCTATTGTTCTCAGAAGGAAATCCGCACTCCTTATTGCAACCCATAGGGCTACATCACGGGGTTCCCATTTCTCCTCTGACCTTCAACTAATCATGCACACTTACTCCGACAGCTACGCTGTGCTGCAGCCATACTGGTCTCCTCTCTGTGTTTCTGAAATAAGCCAAACCCTTTCTGAAGTTTATGTCTTGGCATTTGCTGTTCCCTCTGCCTGGATGCTCTCCTGAATCTTTACAAAGCCCATATTCATCCTTTGGATGGTACCTCAAATGCCATTTTCACGTAAGTTCTCATGACCACCCTAATTAAGTGAGCTCCCCAGACATGCTCTCACCACCTTACTTGTTACTGCCGCGGTTCTTATGGTGAGAGTACTTGTTTGTGCTGTTCTGTGCTTAGTCGCCCAACGGTGTCCAACACTTTGCGACCCCATAGCCTGCAGCCCTCCAGGCTTCTCTGTCTATGGGGATTCTCCAGGCAAGAATACTGGAGTGGGTTGCCATGCCCTCCTCCAGGGGATCTCCCCAACCCAGGGTTCGAACCCAGGTCTCCCACTTTGCAGGCAGATTCTTTACAATATGAGCTACCAGGTAAGTCCAAGAATACTGGAGTGGGTAGCCTATCCCTTCTGCAGGGGATCTTGCCAACCCAGGAATCTAAGCAGCGTCTCCACCGTTGCAGGCAGATTATTTACCAGCCGAGCAACCAAAGCCCAATTTCTTGTTTACCTGCTATTTACCAAAGTGTGAGCAGCACAGGGTTTAGCCGCTTTGAATTGACAGGGATGAATAAACTGCCTGCATATGGGAACTGCTTCATGTGTAGCTACTGAATCAATAAATGTAACATTCTCCTCACCAGAGGGTGCATTCCTCATGTTGGTAATCCCAGCATCTAGCACACAGGAGGTGTGCTAAAACTGTCCCATGAGTAAGAAACCTTAAATCTGTACTGCTTATCATGAGTACCTCCCTCTTTGTTTATTAAGATTTGCAAACAATAAATGGACTGAGAGAATGCTGCATTCATGCAACTGACATTTACTCAGTGCTGCAAAGAGCATATGGTAACTTGGGTTGTGTGTGTACAACAGGGGATATCATTTCTTAATTATTTTATAATCCCATAAATGTAAGACATACACATTTTCACCAAGGGATTTGACAATATTTTTCATACTGTCTTTGCTTTCAAATGCAGAAGTATGGGTTGGATAGAATCCCTGCCAACAGATTAGGTGGCTGAAGGAAGCGCTCCACCCCAACACCTCATTCAGCACAGCAGGTATTTGTTGAGAAGCTCCTGTCAGCCAAGCACTGGACTTCAGGTAAGAATGCAAGAATTACGTGTAATCTCTAACCTGGAATGGTGCATAAATGTTTTGGCAACTTAGCATAGATGTCTACCATACACTATTAACATCATTTCAAAACTAAATGCCACTAGCACCCACACTGCTTTACTTTTGCCAACATTAAGCTTGATATTAGAGATAAAAATTTTTCAAAGTCTAACCACAAAAGGTGCGGCATTTCTACACCACCCACTTAACCTCCCTGGGTTAAAGCAAGTTATAAATGTGAGCCACATAAGTAATTTTTACTTTTCTAGTGACAAAATTTTAAAAAGAAAAAGGCAATATTAATTGAAATAGTCTATGTATGTCCAAAATATTATCACTTGAATGTTAGTTAGTATATTAAGTATTAAGAAAATGGGATAAATTCTATCTTTTCATACTGTTTTTGAAATCTGGTGTGTGCCTTCAATTACAGTACAGTTCATTTCAAATTAGCCATGCATGGCTAATGACTAACATATTGGAAAGCACAATTCTACAACCAGGCTGTCAGGCCGTATGCTGATGGAAAGCTTAGAAATAGCATAGTTTCATCCTCAGGTTTGTATTAACAAGACACTACTTGTAACACCGGATACAAATTAATGTATTAAAAATGCTACAATTATAGACCTCCAACAATTTAGGTTAGTCTTTGTTTTAAAATTACGGGGGAAAAAAAAAAGCTAGTTTCCCACCAGCCTTTCAGCTCCATCAACCGTTTCCATAATGAGGAAGAGTCCCAATCTTTTCAATTAGTCTCATTAAAACCTGGTATTTTAAGAGTAATATGGTGGACTCCAAGACTGCTGATTAGTTTGTTTTACTAGAAATAGCAAGGCCTTTCCTTCTCCACTCATGTGGCTGCAAAAATATTACTCAAATAATTTAATATCTTTGAAAGAACAAAGTACAGAAATATTTGCATGACGTAATACTGTAGGTGGAAAATGCATCTAAACCTAAAGAAAGACAAACGAGCACAATACATCTTATTCATTTTCCAATAATGCAGCTGGGATATTTCATGCCTAACTTCTTTCACCTGTAAGGAGTAGTAGCCTATCTGTATTTAATTTTCTCCTGCACATCGTGAATGAGTACATTGTGAAACAACTGTACTTTCTTTAGGTTATTTGAATTTTAGTGAGAAACCATAATCTTATTTCAACTAAAAAAAGGTAAAATGTTAGGAAAAAAATTGAATATAGGGGTCTACTTACTTTTATAAGCATGATCTCTAAGCCTATAATATACATTCAAAGCGTTTCAGTAAATCACAGGGAGTCAATGCATAAATTTTTGGCAATAAATTCTATTTGTTTTAAAATTTTCTACTATATCTAAATGCTTATTGGTAATACTAATAACAAAAAGCTATGTTCAAAGAAAGCTTTCAGGGCAAACTTGGTTTCAAGTTATTCATGAAACAACATTACAAGATTCCCAAGATTAAAATTTGTTGGATTGAGGATGTGATGACAGATACGACCAGGGTGAAGTCAGACCCTGGAAGGCAAGGAGAACGAGCCCACTCCAGGAGGGCTCCTGTCCAAGGGGACTAGAAGCACCGATTCTGATGAGATGATCGGATGACCAGCTGACTAGAAACTGAATATCAAGGGACCGGCTATGAAGGGAGGAGGAAGGCCACCAGAGGCAGCATTTTCCCTGGCCTGGGCAAGAGCTGGGCTTCAGTGCATGGGCAGACCTGATACCACAGGCCCAGGGAGCAAAAGGAACAAGGCAAAGGACGAGGGCTCAAGAACTCTGATGTCATTACTTAGAAAAGCATCTCAAAACTCAATTTTCAATGAGACTCATTTTAATTATAAAAACTTCTCTGAGAATTCTTCATTTTCCCCTACAAAAAAAAAAAAAAAGAAAAACAAAACTAAAGTGAAGATAATGAATGAATCATGTCTCACCATCCTACAGACTTCACACGTATTTGCTACTTGTTATCAACAATATTAAAAACAATTGTTTGAGGAATAGTTTTCATGTTAGACTCTCCAAGAACAATATCGTTTCCCTGGTAGCTCACTGGTAAACAATCTGCCTACAGTGCAGGGGATCCTGGTTCTATTCCTTCTTTGGGAAGATCCGCTTGAGAAGGGATGGGCTTATCACTCCAGTATTCTTGGGCTTCCCTGGTGGCTCAGCTGGTAAAGAATCTGACTGCAATGTGGGAGACCTGGGTTCGCTCCCTGGGTTAGATCCCTGGATTCGAAGATCCCTTGGAGAAGGGAACGGCTACCCACTCCAGTATTCTAACCTGGAGAACGGAATGGACAGAGAGGCCTGGGTGGCTACAGACCACGGGCTCACAAAGAGTCAGACAAGACTGGGAGACTGTCACTTGACTTCAAGAGGAGGATTAAACTAAAAATTTACCACCATTTAAGAATTTTAAAAAGTCTCCGAAAACTCACAGTCAAATAATCTCGGTCTACACGGCTAAGGCTCCCATTCACTCAGTACATACTGAGCGCATGGGCGCCTAGGGTTACAGAATCTAGTATAAAGAGTCAAAAGCCAACTGAAGCAGAGCAGAATTCTAACTTCAGTGTCTAGCCCAGTAATTCCAAGGTTGAGAAGGGGAGAAATCACAGAAGAGGGAATAAAGAAAGAAATGGAGACAGATGATCAGACTAGAACAGGAGCAAATAAGCAGGAGACATGTAGTTTGTCGAGAAGTCAAGAAGTGGAGAGAGAAGAAAGAGGTAAAAACTGTGCATGCATGAGGGTGTGTGTGTGTGTGTGTGTGTGTGTGTGTGTGTGTGTGTGCGCATGCCCGCGTGTGTGTATCTGTATAGGTATGTGGAGTGAGCAGGCATAGTGCTGCCTGCCCGATGTCTCTGAAAGCTAAGGACGCCACACATCTTAAGGGCACGATTCACAACCATAAACCTCTATAATTTTAGCCCTGAGGTTTTTATAAACTGGCAAACAAGAATACTGTAGGCTCATAAATTACATAAACAGAAGAAAAAGTTTAGCAAGTCTTATCGTGCGCATTACCAACAGGCTATCTTCCTCAAGCAAAACAAATTGGTGAAACAAACTACATTGTTGCAACTGCAAGACAGAAAGAAGCAGTGCAGGCTCTGGCAACGGCAAGCCCAGGCCAACCTGAGGGGTCAGAATGACGTCCAGCCTGGGAAGAGGCAGCTTGTTAAACTGCTCACCAACCAACCCGCTATGGAAGGGAAAGTTAGCAAGCATGGTGATCCCAGCCACGAGAATAACAACGATGAAGATAACCACAGCTCTACTTCTGTCATTCACACGTGGGTCCTAAGCCACCTGCTTTTGCATCATTAGCCAACAGAAGCTTGCAAACACGGCACTGTCATCCTGACTATGTGTATACGCAAAAAGAAAGTAGAGAGGCTCCCTAGTTTGCCCAAGATCAGACAGAAATAAACACAGAGAAGCGGAGGATTAAGTCGTGTCTTGTTCCAAAACTGTTTCTCTCACCTACTCCGGAATCTAACCTGGGACCGAAATTTCAACAGCTCTGAATGAAAGATAGTGGTTGCTCCCCGTCCGGTCAAATGTTCGGTGAAAAGGTAAGTTACTGAGCAAGTGCACCTGACTCTCTGAGGGGATTGAGAAAATTAACGTAAAGCCAGAATATACACCAGAGAAATCTGATGTCTGTGTCTTGGAAACTCATTTAAGGGCACAGTGTGTCTCCTCAGTATTTTTACAAGGCTGACCAAAGGTATCTCAGGCCTGAGCCACATCTACACTAGAAGGTGCCAATAATTTACGGTGGGTCCTTTGGGCTTCAAACAAAGCAGGGCAGAGTGGCCCTTCTTGCTCAAGGTGATATTGTAGGCAATCACACAGCCTCTGACGAGTGTCATACAAACGCATGCATGCATCTGCACAGGCATTTTGCATCTGTAATCCTTCACTAATATAAATATAATGTTTCTGGCACCACTGGCTCACTAGAGAAAAAACAATTGCCAGATAGATCTTATTATGCCGCTTCTCTTTTTAAAAACTCTGAGGTTGAGAATGATGTTCAGAGTCCTTCATTAGGTATTTAAAGCCCTTCACAATGCATTTTCAACCCATTTCCCACTAGACTTTTCCCTTTCTATATCCATTCTTCTCATCCTACCCCTCTTATTCTCTCAACACCAGCCACAATGAGCTTGTTTCCAAATTAAGCTTTATATTCTTCTGCCATAACTAATATTTTTTTTTGAAACTCTGCACTTTCTCTGGAATAATCTTCCCAACATGTTTCATTAACCATGAAGAAGCTTATCTTTGAGGAGCTCTTTCCAAACTACACCCCTTTATAAGCCTCCCAACATGCTCCTCTATTTGGTAACCCTAACAACTTTACTGTACCCCACTAGCCTCATTTCAGGGTTCCTAGCTTATGAAGCTGTGCTTTCAATACAGTGCAAATTCCTCCACCACCCTAGAGGGAGAATATGTTATTCATTTTTAGATCCTCTTCCCGTAAAACTTACCATAATGTCTCATGTAAAAAGCTTGGACATCTGTTTAGTTTTCAAACATCTGTATAGCTTACTCTGAGAAAGAGGATTTAATTCTGATTTTCAATTTGATATTCTTTTTCTGCTCTTGAACATCACCTCCTTTACTCAATCTTTGGATCAAGTTTCTCTAAATAATGAGTAAAATTACTCACGTTGAAAGTGACTGACGATGTCAAAAGCATGATTTCCAGTGTTGCTCGTGGCCAAGACTCTGCTTGAAGTCAAACACTGAAAAGAATATCAATCACACAGAAGTCTTATACAGGTCATTAAAAACACATGAAGACTAGAACAGAACCTTCACAAAGTACCCTGACTCAAACCTTGGGAGGGTGCAGGGTGTGTTCTCCTGCACAACCTAGGAAACAAACGTGAGGCTTGTGGGAAGACAGAAGAGCCAGAACAAGCAAACAAAAAGATGTGTGTGGTCACCAGTACTGATACCGGGAGATGTCAACAAGGAGACCAGGAGGCAAGTATTTGAATGATACGGACTATTACTGACAACCATAATAAAAGGAGAGAAAAAGATGATGGCAACCCTGAAGGAAGAAATGTGGATGTTAAAACTGCTTCTGAAGCAGGGAAAAAAAAAAGTTTGAGGAAATGACTCTCGGCGCTGTGGAATCACAGACTAACATGGCTGAAAAGGAGGGCCACCCGACAATGACTGTACCTGGCCAGGCACACACCGCATTTCAAGAGAAGTCCCTGAAGACCATGACCTCAGCTGGCAGGAAGTGAGAGGGAGGGGGCAAACGGGTAAGAACATGATTAGGCCCACCGTCCATCCTGATGTAAGAGCTTCCTTGACTTTAATGAATCACAATAACCCAAACAAATAAATAATGATGACACTGAGTCCCTGAGAAAAGACTAAGTTGTATCTAGTACACTCTGCGCACATTTAAACTGGTTTTCAGCCTGCCAGAGTTAAAACGTGAAGTTCCAACTTAAAGGGTTCAGCAAACAGCTATCTGGCAAAATGAAACTTTCAAATATAGTTGATTCTCTATTGATCTAGCCAGCTTCAGATTTATAATAGCAAATGGGTTTCCAGACTATAATGAGGCCACAAATTCCTGTCTACAGATGTCCCAGCTATATTTGTAAACACATCGTTCTTATTGCCCAAGGAGCTAAACTTGCAGCTCTGCAAACTCTGTAAATGTTATTATCTCAAGATTCTAAAACTAGTACCGACTAGTTTCAAGGTTCTCTTCTTAAACTCTACCACTGTTGGTTAAAGCACAGAACAGATGTTACCCCCCCTTTTTTTAACCTATAATTCTTCCTTTGAATAGAAATTCAAGGGTAGACTGACTCTACCTCTTAACAGTATGTGTGTCATACTCAAATTAATGAGCATGGCATTTGGCATCCTCACTGGGGGCATTATGTGATACTGGGGACCACAAATGCGCCCACATTTTTCATCAAATGAAGAGAGCAGCTCCACTCATTTATTATTTTCTAAACTCATCATAGATTTGATCAACTAAAATTTTTTTTTCAAATGAGGGCACAATAAGCTAACGACCAGCACATTACGTTAAAAGTAAAAAAAATGTAAAATACATACCAATCAGGTTATGATTTTCTCTGTCAAAGAGCCAAATGTACTCTTTTATGTGTGCCCTTTATATGGGCCAAAAGGCTGTTCTCAGTGTTCTGGGAGTATCTGGAATCACTAGTAAGCAAAATCCTCAAACTAAAGTTATCAAAATATTTACTCCATGTTGAAAATTATAAAAGAAAACTCTTTACTGGAGTGACAGTTCATGGTACTCTACCCTTAGTTTTGGTTTTGCCAGTATTTCACAATAGCTATAAATGTAATACGATTTTTAAAAATTATAAAACTATACTGTATGCCTATACTTATATAATATTGTACATCAGCTATACTTCAAAAAAAGTAAAATCAGTAACATTGCTCATAACAGCCAAACATTCAGAACAATCCAAATATCCACCAACTGGTGACTGGATAAAGAGAACATGGTATGTCTATACAACGTGATACTATTCAGAAATAAAAGTAAATTTACTATTGATAGATGATAAAATGTGGATGAACCTTGAAAATATTATGCTAATTGAAAGAAGCCAGATCCAGAAGATGCATGTTTTATAATTCCATGTATATGTAAAATATCCAGAAAAAGAAACTTTTGGGGGTGATAGAAATGTTTGAAAACTGAATTCTGTTGGTGGCTGCCTCACTATTGACTTTTTTAATAGGTGAATTTTATGGTATAAAAATTGTGGACCCAATAAAACTTTTTAAATGATTTTTGAAAGTGTCTACTGATATTTACTTTTAATTTCAGTTTTTCAATCCTCATTGAGACTAGGCGTCTTTCTTATGATTACTGGTTGTTTTCATTTCTCTTGTTGTGACAATCTGTTCACAGTCTTTGCTATTTGCCTATTTGGCATATTTTTCTCATTAATTTGAAAGAATTGCTTGCATATTAAAAGAAATTAGCCCTTTTGTTATATATATTAAATGTTTAAGAAAAACTTTTTAAATTGTTTTATTAGACCAGTTCATCACTTTTACATAGTTCATAGTACTTTTCTTACAGGAATTCTTCATTTTATGTAGTTATGTTTACTAATTTTTTTTACATTCTGGCATATATTCCTTTCACAATCAGAAAAAACAAACTTAAAGAAAAATCACATTACTAATTGTTAACATTAACTTAAACTGTACAACAATGGAAATATGTTTTACACAATTTCAGAGGGTTTGCAAAAGTTAGGTTTTCAGAGCATACATTTATTTTTTAGTTAAATTAGCTATAGCATTGCTTTATTCTATCAAAACTGGATATTTAGGAATAATTGAAAGCCTAAGGTGAGCTAAGTAGTCCTTAAAGGAATGGTAGGTCTTATTTTTGTTTACAGCATTAAACCTCATCTAGAGATAATAATTGTGTTTGTAGACGATATTTTTAAAACATCTTGGCACTGTGACTTTCTTAAATTATTTTTAAAAACAACAGAGTAGTATGAGAGAGATTGCTATTTTTTTTTAAATGCTACTCAGTAAAACTAATAAAATAGGTAATTATTTCCTTTGAGGTCAGAAGTAGACTTGATGTAGAAATCAAAATAAATGTGATTGGCTTTTCTCAAAATAGTAACTTAGCACTTGGCTCCCACCTGGCATTTATCCCTGTCTCCGGAGCTAGTGACTAAACCTGATTCAGCAGCAGGGTACAGAGACGCCCCCGGCTGTGGAACTCTCCAGGGAAACAGCTGCTCTCTACTGACATCCCTGCAACTTGTCTTTAGACCCAACAACTCCTGGCATCAATTTGGGCTGACCACCTGTTGGAGTAACCTGAGTAACGGTTACTCACCTCGGTTTGTTCTTCATTACGTGTGGGCAATCACAGGGTGACTGGTGTCTGAGGGAGCCACAGTGACTGGCTGAGAAGAAGGGAATCTCACCACCAGGGCTTGCTGGAGGAGCCACAAGAGCCAGTGTTTTATTGCATATGCAAAGCGTGTCTTACTTCAGATCATTATCAGCAGCTGAGCTGAACTGGCACACGTCTCCAACAAATTAATATCTGACAACACAGTGAGCTTTATTCGGCCTTTGTTTTCTTTAGTATTTTATCTTAAATTATAAACTGACTCCTCTATTTTTTTAACTGCACAAATTTTTAAGACGCAGTACCTCCACTCCCTGTCAGTACCTCCCAGTTCTGCTCGCCAGGGGCCACCACAATTAGCGATTGGTGTGCATCTTCTGCAACCTTTTTGTGCTGCATTAATATGCATGCATACATATATGTCTGTACTTATATGTGTGCACACATGCATACGCACACACGGATCAGCCCCTGGGCTGTAGAGTCAGACATGACTGAAGGGCTGAGCACACATATCAACACATATAAATGATCTAGGTCTCTATTTTGTGCTCAATAAAATATCACAACACTCCTTCCATTAAATTAACTACCGTTCTGCTCTATCCCTTCTTTTGGTGTCATGGGGCACCACCCTAGGGA
This sequence comes from Antilocapra americana, assembly GCA_007570785.1. Taxonomy (NCBI): domain Eukaryota; kingdom Metazoa; phylum Chordata; class Mammalia; order Artiodactyla; family Antilocapridae; genus Antilocapra; species Antilocapra americana. The sequence continues at coordinate 9,979,708 of ML663573.1, forward strand.
TGCATCATAATTTATGTAAACATTCTTCCTTTAGGAGATATTTCAATTACCTTGGGTTCTCATGGTTAAAAAGCCCTTTAATGAAGATATACTCAATATTAGAAGACTATTGGAAAATTTAAATGAGCCAGAATATCAGAGTCAGCCAATATATGCATTTAAAATTTTTATTGTAATTATTAAAATGCCTTTCCAAGTGGTTGTTATTCTTTACACTTTTACCAACAAGAAAGACAGTTTTAAGAACCTAATTACATGTAACACCCACTTGTAACACACTTTGTGGAACTTCATTATCACCTATTTCAAAATGCACTTCAAGAAGAAACTGTATAATGACCCACAAGAACATTTAGAAAAACTGACATCAACATTGGGGCCTGGGAAGGGGAAGAAATGGTCATAGCCAATGAATGGCACAGATCCGGTAATGCCCCCAAGTCAGCCTTCGGCAGTTACGACAATCACCCAATTTTTAAACATCTAATAACACATGAAAGCTGATCCCTTGGCCACCAGCTTAAAAGCTTTATTCCAGGAGATCGACTTTGTTTCACAAAAGGATGATTCATTGTAGAACAGCTCTCAGTTGCCTTTGCCAGAGAGCTTTAGTCGCATTTCCATTTTTTAATACAGGCTGACAAGACTTTTTCGGAAAATAAAAAAGAAGGGAAAAAAGCAGTGCTTCCTTTTGTTCTTACGGAAAGGTTAAGTGTTTCTGGTGTTTCTCTTCTGCCTTAGAAAAAGCAAACACTAATTTCTATGCTGCTGTTGCAGGAAGAAGACCACAGTGCCGACGCCAGGGGTGAGTGTGGCCCGGATGCCTCTGCAGGCGGCCGGTGCCCGGGGGCAGGTGCCCGGGGGCAGCGGTCCTCTGTACAGCCCTGTCACTCTTTCTCTGCCGCTTCCAGGCTTCTCACTAACTCATTTTCGTTATCAGAGAAGTGGGCAGATACAAAAGTGGAAACACACACAAACAAAAATCTACATGCATCTCCACAGAGATTTCCTTTAAAAAGTTTCACTGACTTAACATTCTTAGGATCAGTGGTTCCCAAACGTTGGAATTTCTTTGAGCAGAAAATGAAAACAAAATTCAACACGGGGTCAGCTTATTTGTTTTTCAAATACAGAGAAAATAAAGGCAAATAGATGAAACAAAATAAAATCAACCAACGAACCCCGAATTTGCTAGCAAAACTGTTTTATAAAATAATGACTATTTTAACACCAAAATGACAGTCTTGCCTTTTAATTCTTAAAAAAGAATAATCTTCAGGATTTGTCATTATGCCATTCCTGGGCCACAAAACCAACCTTCACACATTTAAGAGTCAAATCATATCTCAGAGCTTTCCAACCACACTGAACTAGAACTAGACATCAATAAGAGAAAAACCTGAAAAATTTATAAATACATGGAAATTAACACATTCCTTAAAAACTAAATGGTCAAAGAGAATTTAGACAATATCATGTGAAAAATACAAAATACTACAACTAAAAAAAAAAAAAAAATCCCAATTATACTACAGAGGAAGTCTCTCATTATTCTGTCGCTATAGAACTGAGAGAAGCCCTTGTCCTGCGGGTGCCCAGTCAGGGACCTGAGAAAGAGCTCTGCTCCACTGAGAACGCGAGAGCCTCCCTCCTGCCTTTATGAGAGAGGAGAGCAGAGGAGCTAACACAGCAAGCATTTCGCTTTTGTTTCAAGCAAATGATGGCAAATCAGAAAGAACGGTACCAAAAAACTAACTATGGATTACATTAAAATATTTGAATGTCATTTAATGAAAATATAACTTTAATGGAGGAGTTTAATATCTATATTAAGAGATAGTTCATTGTAAGGCATTATATAATGGGGCTATTCCGGTGTATGGGATACTATGGTTAACTGAAAGCCAAATGAGGTAATCCTGTTTTTCAGCTTTTAGCAAGGAGAAAATTATCCAAACAAGAATTCTTTGAGATAGACAAATATAAAAGCCATATGTCTTACTTATTTAAACTACTTATACCACATTTTGTTCCAAAAATATCTAGCTATATAAAATTGGTTTTCCTTCAATCAATTAGAATTTAAGCCCTTCAAAGCATCTCAGGATTTCTGATCTGGGAGGCACCTTTCCATTTTTTTAATTTCAATATTATACATTTTAAAATGAGGTTAAATGTTTGCCCATGGTTGCAGACTGAGCCTGTGAAATATGGGGTAACTGGTTAGGAAGAGGTCAGGGAATCAGTTTTCCCGCTCCATTACAACTTCCAAGAAAGGTCCATCTAGTCAAAGCTATGGTTTTTCCAGTGGTCATGTATGGATGTGGGAGTTGGACCATAAAGAAAGCTGAGCACTGAAGAATTGTTGCTTTTGAACTGAGGTGTTGGAGAAGATTCTTGAGAGTCCCTTGGACAGCAAGGAGATCCAACCAGTCCATCTGAAAGGAGATCAGTCCTGAATATTCATTGGAAGGACTGATGCTGAAGCTGAAACTACAATACTTTGGCCACCTGATGTGAAGAACTGACTCACTGGAAAATACCCTGATGCTGGGAAAGATTGAAGGCAGGAGGAGAAGGGGACGACAGAGGATGAGATGGCTGGATGGCATCACCGACTCATTGGACAAAGTTTGAGCAAGCTCCGGGAGCTGGTGAAGGACAGGGAGGCCCGGAGTGCTGTAGGATTCATGAAGAGTCAGACACGGCTGAGCAACTGCACAACAGCCACACAACTTCCAAACTGACGCTCTTGTCCCACTGACTGATCTCTGCCCCAGTTGCAGAGTACCAACCCCTTTACAACATACACACCTCAATAAAATAGCAATAAAATCATTATTATCAATAATTGTATTATCATTATATTATTAAATTATCATTAATTATATTAATGATATCAATAAAATATCATCATTGTTGTCAGAGCCACGCATCTCTACCAAATTCTCTGTTAACATCACCTTTTTCACAATCTCCTAAGTTTCAAAAACTAGTTCCAAGTCTTCTTCTCTCTCTTACTATCTGTGGTTACAGCTAATCATCAAGTTCTATGAGTCCCTCCTAGACACGCGTCCATTATTCTGCTGCCCCCCTCCTCAGGATTCTCGCCACCCCTCTCTGGACAACCACACCCCGCCCAGGGGCCCCCTCGCTCAGGTCCTTCCCTTTCCACACAATCGCCCACTATCTATTCCCAATCAAGTCTCCCTCCTTTGTAACTCTGATTCTGACTATGCCATCTTTTCTATAAAAACCTTTAAGATCACCTGGTCTCTGGATACAATCTAAACTCTCCCATCTAGAATAAAACATTAAAAAATAAGGCTACCTTTTGGATCTGGAGGCAGTTACCCAGTGTGGATGGCGGCCACGACTAGGGAACACTATAATATAAGGCTTAAGAGGTAGAGTTTAGACAGATGTCGGTTTGAATTTTGGCCATGCCACCGAGTAACTATGTGATCTCACTCAATTTTATTTTCCTGATGTGAAAAACTGAGCTGATTTAGTACCTCCTAAAGTTATCAGAATTAAGTGAGATAATGCATGTAAAATGCTTAGCGCAGTGAGAAGTGTTGAATAAACGGTCAACAGCATCTCCTTCAGGCTTTCTGTCCCCGCTCTCCTCATATAGGGCTGAGGATGCCTCCTATGGAAAAAGCTTCAGGGCCTGAGTCTCAGCAGGGCACCAGGCCGCGGTCATTGTTGCAACCTGCTTCCAACTCTGCATATAACCCCGACACGGCATTTTAAACTAGACTCTCATATCAATTTATTTTTTCTGAAAAACAAAATGCAAAAGACACATCCTAGTTAATTGGGGGTGCTACTTTATTAGGACAGTGTTGATTTACTCTTGATTCATATAATTTCTTGACAAGGATTTCTAATAATAATAATAGAGATAAACTAAGGACTTTTCTTGAAACATCCTAATTTGGTTCAAATTTTCTTAATGTGGGTGAAGTCCCCTTAAAAAAAATTAGGTCTCGACAGTATAAATTAAAATGATAAATTGAAGAGAATTCTGCTGGTGGAAAAATAAATTTATCCTTGCTTGCATGAGTAACTTCTACATTCTTTTAATGGATTTTACATAAGAAGACCATGTATTTTGTGACAATAATAGGCTGGATATACAGCTGGATATACAGCTAACTCTTCATCACTGTCAGGGTTGAAATAAAACTTGGTTTACTTCTTACATGGAAAAAAGACCTACTTTTCCAAAATACCAAATACACAGAGTTAAATTCAGTAAGAAGAGTTTACGCCTCAGAAGACAATGAATATCCCTTACAAAACAAACATCTCTCTCTCTCTACACACACACACACACATACACACAGTGGGAAAGAATCAGGTACATACAGGATCGAATTCTGGCTCAACCACTTCAACCTCAGTTTCCTCTTGGGCAAAACAGAAATAATATCTATTGGACAGGATTGCCATGAAGATCAAAATTATTATAACTATGAAATTGATTGACACACTGTAGCTATAACTATGTATATGAAAGATTTGAGAATATTAACCTCATTTTCATGTTTATTCCTTCAAAGCTGTATTTTTAGGATAACTGTATTTGAATTTCTAACTACTGTTGTCTCGGTTTATATAAAATTATCTGATAATAAGGACATTGACATGTTTCTATACCTTCTGTAGACAGAATCCAATAGGAAATATCCTATATGTATAAATACACATATTCCTATTTCACAGGTAACAGACTGATTTTATTGCTGTTGTAACGGCTGACTTGTATATACAAGTTTGAAACCATCCTTTATCTCAGACAGTATATCAGCTCTTAAGCAAATGGAGACCACACTTATACACTGTAGCATTACCACTGATCTCCCTTCACACCACATGTAATTTGACAATAATAAATATTGTAATACTACTTTATATATAAAGCAGGGTGCTTCATATATAAAGCTAAGACTGCCCAGCTGCTCAGTTGTGTCCAGCTCTTTGCAATCCTATGGACTGTGGCCTGCCAGGGTCCTCTGTCCATGGGATTCCCAGGCAAGAAACTGGGGGGGTTGCCATTTCCTCCTCCAGTTATACACAGCAGATGCTCAGTAAATAGAGTTTAAACTTGGCACATACTCAAGGAGACTTTAAGTGAATTCAAAAACCTAACTGTACTTACCAAAATAGGTAAAAAGCTAGATGACACAAAGTTTCAGGTGTCATAAATCCAGAAAACACAATCTTCCAAACTCTCTATTGTCAAAGCACAAGCCCAGAAATAAATGCCCACTCCCTTTCACATCAGAAAACTGGCTGTACAGTTTTTACAAAAGAGCTGTGGCTCTGCACTGTTAAGCTCAAATGCCCTGGCACTGCATTTTCATTAATAGAAAACACTTAGAATTATTTTGTAGAGAAGCTTATTTTGTAAAGCAGAGAGAGGCCATAAATGTCTCAGTTATGCATTAAATAAAGCTTTGTAATTTTAGTCTTCTCTTAGCTAATCGAATTTGAGTGCTTCCATTTCTTATAGGTGACAATTTGAAAAATATATCCAAACGTTTCTTATATTGCATTATTGTCAAGGAAACCAGAAAAAGAACAGGCCCACACTTTTCTATTGATATTAATAAGATCCCTCACACCAGCTTCCTCCTTTGATTCACATGATTACTTCCTCCTTTGAGTCCTGCTATCCCGGGGTTTGTGCTTACCAATGTTTACTCAGCTCCACCTGGCATTTTCTCCTACTGTGTACAGAGCCTTTTGTGTGCGCACCTTACCCGCATGGCCCACCCTATAAATTGTAAGCTCCCTGAAGATGAAAACTTTCCCTTGTCCTTACTGAGGCAGGTGACAGTCAACATGTGATGTCCAGTCTGTGTACCCATCTCTTCCAGCAGAAATCTGTCCAGAACAGGTCACCAATGACTGCATGTAAATGACTAAACCCTGGAATTAAATGCCAAGCATTAGAGCTGCTGCTGCTGCTGAGTCGCTCAGTCGTGTCCGACTCTGTGCGACCCCACAGACGGCAGCCTACAAGGCCCCTCCGTCCCTGGGATTCTCCAGGCAAGAACACTGGAGTGGGTTGCCACTTCCTTCTCCAAGCATCAGAGCAAATGGTATGTAATATGAATGCAATAAATAAATTATATTATTTTATAAAATAAAACTGACGTTTACAAAGGCTGGGTTTTATATAGCACATTAGCCTTTAACTGCTATTGCATGATGGATCACCCTCCTTCATGTATAGACATGGTGCTATATAAAACGATCGTTGTCTAGGTATGACAGAAAAAAACAACTGTGTTCATTCATTTGTTTACTCAAGCATTTTTAAAATAATTACTGTAATCATTTTAATACTGTATAAAATACATATCTGCAGACGAGAAATTTGATTTGAAAATATCCAACTTAAAAACCGGCTTCCCAGGTGGCAAAGTGGTAAAGAATCTGCTTCCCAGTGCAGGAGACAGGGTTTCAATCACAGGGTCTGGAGGACCCCCTGGGGTAGGCAACCCACTCCAGCAATCTTGCCTGGAAAATTCCATCGACAGAGGAGCCTGGCAGGTTACAGTCCATGGGGTCATAAAGAGTCGGCCTGTCCAACTCTTTTCGAGCCCGTGACTTATCTGAGGCCACTCCCTGCCCTGGGGAGTCTTCCATGTATCTTAGTCTAGGTTAGGTTCCTCCTTCGGCCGCTCTCTGCATCCTTTGTCTGTGTCACAGCATGTATCACATCTCTGCGAACTTCTTTCTTGCTCTCTCTTGTCGACTAGACTATATGCTACTCATACCTGTGTGCCAGCTCCCAGGATACTGGCTGGCAACCTGCAGGCACCCACTGCATGTTCACAGATGTTTACTGATGTAGTTCATGCTAGTGGTTACTGGAAAATGTGGACACTGGGGAAGTTCAAAAGACCCAGCCTCTGTTGGCAAGACTGAAAGACCTTCAGAAAATTATTTAACCTCTTCTCCAACTCTTAGAGTTAGCTAAGGTGTTAAAAGTCAGCCATAGCTGTGAGACATTTTCTAAAAGTAACAAAAGTGACAAAGTTCTAATGTCTCTCTAGCCAAAGAGAACAGCTGGCATCTCCAAAGATTATTTGTTTGCTTAAGGAGACATTCTTTATCTTAATTCCAGATTGCTTATGACAGGTCACTGATAAAATGTATGAGGTGTCAAATGTCATTTTTTGCAAAAGATTTTAACCAAAATAAAATCTTACAAAAAAAAATTGCCCTTGACAATACATCTATAGGCAGTGTCTGAATTAATAAACAGATGACTTATTTTCTTTCCTAGTTAAAGATGTTGTCTAGGACTGAGCCTTGGCCAGGGCGGTTCTGAAGTCTCCCCAGTGAGCCATGTCTCTGGTTCGGCAGAGACGGGCACTGCCTCTCCTGTCCTCTTCAGTTCAGATACAGGTCGCTTCGCTGTCAGACAGAGCAGTCGTCCCTACACACTCTGAGTGCCAAGTGTGGCTGCACTCTGTCTCAAAAGGGCATGGGGAGTGACAGTTCCTAACAGATTTTCATATATTGAAAAAGCTTAGCAATCTGAGTTATAAAGGAAGAATTACTGAATCTGTCCAGAGTAGATTTTCTTCAAAAAACTGAAATGCTTTCAAAGAGAAAAAATTAAATACGGTATGCTAATTGGTAGATTTGCCATTAAAGTCTTATCTTTTTCTTAATTAACAAAACAATATGTAATTAGCATACTGTCTGTATAAGAATTTGAACATATCAAAATAAGGGCCTTAAAAAACTACGTTTCTTAATATTATATTATAATATATTTATATTGTTATATTATATTATATTTAATTCAATATTTAATATTATTATAATGTTATATTCAATGTTATGTTTAATATTGTTTGATATGAACTAATGTTAATATAATAAATGTATTAAATATATTAAATACATATCACTATTATTAATTTATAAAAATTCAATACTTTTCCTCCTAACTTCCAAAGATAAATTAGTGGAGACTGAATTAATAAGGTTTAAATGGAGTAAAAACAATCAAACATGGTACAGCAGAACACTTCGGTCTAGTCCCTTCACTTCAGGTCAAACCTCATGAACTCAGTATTTTAAACTCAACTAAGCTCTTAAAACTCTTCCCTGTGAGCTGGACGTTCAAGATGGAGGACACGCAGCGCCTTTTCAAGAGGGTGCCAGAAGGCGAGACCAAGACACACGTTGTCTAGTTGGTGCTAGGGCTCCGACTGTTTGTCAGAGTGACCCCTGCTGAAGACAAGAGACAGCAGACAGCGGACGCCCGCATCACCCACAGGCACTGCCCAGAGCTGTGCTGCAGCCCTCCCCAGATGCCACTTGTCAAGGGACTGAGAAACATGACATATTGTTGCAATGCGGGAAAAGTAGGAATACTATAATTTTAGAAATTCTTTTAATTTAACAAAAAAATTTTAGGAATTATATACCACCATGTTTGAAGGAGGGCATCCCTGATAGCTGCTGGTAAAGAATGTGCCTGCAGTATAGGAAACACCAGTTCGATTCCTGGGTCAGGAAGATCTGCTGGAAAAGGGATAGGCTACCCACTTCAGTATTCTTGGGCTTCCCTTGTGGCTCAGCTGGTAAAGAATATGCCTACAATACTGGAGACCTGGGTTCAACCCCTGGGTTGGGAAGACTCCCTGGAGAAGAGAAAGGCTACTCATTCTATTTTTCTGGCCTGGAGAATTCTGTATTCTCCAGTATTCTGGCCTGGGTCACAAAGAGTTGGACACGACTGAGCGACTTTCACTTTCAGGCTTAAAAGAATGCTAAGGAGGAGACCATGGTGGGGAAACGTGCCATTTTGTTTTTCAAGCAACAGTTTACCTTGGTCCCTTAAAATACACTGACTGATGCTCACATTAAACAAACATTGGCACTTGTTTTAAACAATTGAAACTGATGAACAGTTCTCCTTGAGAAGCAGATGTCACGGGGGAGCTTCACTAAAGTGTAGCATTCCAGAGTGGGAATATTCATTGCAGGTACACAGCAAATTAGCATGCCTAATAATTTTTCTTTTACTTGAGTAATCATGATTTAATTGTGGCACATATTTTACTTACAAAATATAACTGCAATGATTAAAAAATGAAAACCTGACTTCAAAGTGAAAACAATATATACATGTTCAGGAAAGGGATTATCACAGCATTTCATAGAATTGGAAAATATCTTGGTGATAATCAAATTCAATTTCCTCATTTCATAAAAACACGAAGTACTGAAGAAGTTAAATATGACTCAATTTTATCCAACTTGCATCGGATAAATTTAATAGAATCTGTTTTTGGATTCTCAAGCCATCTTTTGTCCAGCATAATATTCTGCTATACAATTTTGTATTTATATAGCAAACTATTTTAATTGAAAGAATCTATGTATAGAAATATAGCTGTATGTACTATCTTTCTTGATAGAAAAATAATATAAAATATATTAATCTGTATAATGTCTAATAGGTAACTTTTAAAAACATATAATTAATATATTAATAACTACACTTCGCTGATGGTCCAGTGGCTAAGGGTCAACCTTCTAATGCAGCGGCCTTGGGTTAGAGCCCCTCGTTGAGAACCTCAGATCCCACTTACGTGGGAGCAACTAAGGCCATGCACTGCAGCTATTAATAGGAGCCTGAACCCTGCAATGAAGAGCCAAGCTGCTGCAACCAAGACCCGACACATAAATAAATGTAATTATTAAAAAGAGAAAAAAAAAAAAACTACAGATCATGAATCATTATTTCTCAGTGCAGAAGTTGATATCCGAAAGACAATACTGTATCTTGTTGTTTCATCTGAAGGAAACATTTGTAACAGGATGTCTGTTTGACCACATGAAAAAAAATGAATGAATTCCAAATGTAAGACCACATAAATTATAGACCACTTATTCAAACATAATCCAAACTATTAGCAAACAATAAGAAAATAGTTTAAGTATTTTAATCACCTGAATAAAAAATAAGTTTTCTTAATCTTTAAACAAAAGAGAACAGCAAAAATATGCTTATGGATATCTAAAAGTAAATGAAGTGAAAAAAATACTTAGAATAGAAATATAGACAAAGTAGAGCTCAGAGGAACTGATCAGCTGTCACATCCAGAGAAAAGATTCAGCCTAAGGGAAGCCAAAATGGATGGATAGAGGGTGACAGAGGAAAGTGGGCAAGGACACAGCTGGAACAAGTCAGAGGATGAAGACTGTAAATACTACACACACACACAATTTAAACTGCTTCCAGATTTAAAAAGAACAAATAAGCCTTTTTTTAAAAAATTGGAGTATAATTGCTATTCAGTGTTGTGTTGCTTTGTGCTGTACAACAGAGCAACTCAGCTATGCATACACATACACTCCGTCCCAGAAGAAACCAAAGAGTCTGTGGGACCCACTTAATCTTGATATCCACCTTATTGCAGTGGTCTGGAAACAAACCTGTAATATCTGCAGGCATACCTACAATGTAAACCCTAAGAATCTACATTACGTTTGGACAAGAAGAAATGTATATTGACTTGAGCAAGGATGGGTAGTAGGAATGGACATATTTGACTTACTTGATCAAAGGATTTGAAGCAAATTTGAAAAACAAAAGGGGGTTAGTATTTGTCAAATCTGGGTGATAAATATAGGAATGTCTGTTACGTTTTTCGCTCTGCTGTTCAGGTCCTTTTACATATTGCAGAAGGATGGTGACACGGCTAGCTCTGCAGGTTTGTAAGATGACAGCGGTGGAGAGACATCTGCAAGAACAAAGACTAGGGCCAGGCAGGCCGAGCAAGGAGGCACGCCATTCCAGTGACTACAGCAGGGGAAACAGGGCGCTCGCTGAAGAAAACTATTTCAGATGTCAAATATACAGGAACTGATAACCTATTACATGCTGGAAGGAAAGGGGGAAAGTCAGAGAAGTCTCCAAAATGTATAGTCTGGTTGAATAACCAGCACAGAGACTGAGAAGAAAGTCTCTACTTGGAGGTGGAAAATAATAAGAATTCTTCTGACAAAATATAAAATAAAATCTGCATCTAGAGAGAAATTGAACGTCTTCATTATACAGTTAGTATATGATATAGGGATAGTAAACAGTGTGTAAAGGAAGGAGAAAAGTATATTGAGTACAGAATCCAGGGGAAAATAAAGACCAAAAACACAACCCCCCACTCACCTCCAAAAAAGGAGAAATAAAAGCAATGTCTAGTAAGGTCAAGGGAGTTGCACAATAGAAATGAACATGAGGTTGAGTTGTCTAGAAAGCTAAAGATTGAGAAGAGAATTGTGATCTGAGAAGGGAATTTGATCATTTGAAAGTTCTTCTCTCTCTTGAAACATCCATTTATTATTAGAGCTCTTGGAGGAAAAAGTCATACTGCACTGCCCGGAAGATCAACCCATAATATTGACTTCTAACAGCAAGCATGGACTTATCTTTAAAGATGTTGTGGGGCAAAAATATAGGGTAAGTGATAAATGGCAACCCACTCTAGTATTCTTGTTTGGAGAACCCCATGGACAGAGAAGCCTGGTAGGCTACAGTCCACGGGGTCACAAAGAGTCAGACACGACTGAGCAACTTCACTCACTCACTCTATGTTTAGGAAGAAGTGGGATAAAACTGAATAATGAGCTTGGTGAAAGGGTTAGATTTGGAAAAGATGAGAGATCTATTCTGCTGTCAAGTGAGAGCAGAAGATAAAGAAGAGATGAGATACGGATAAGGGAGGGGGAGGTAACAGATAAGTTCAGAAAAGTTCAAGGAGGAAATAAATTCCATCAAGTAAGAACCTGGAGGGATGATCATACAATAGCCAGAAGTAGATTTAAGGGACTGAGAAGAAGAAATCCAGGTTGGGATAACTGCCAGAGAACAGAAAACAGAGTTTAGCAAGCAAAGAAATCACCATCCAGCACTTGGAGAACATCAAGGGTGAAAACACACACACACCCATATATTTATTTACATCATGAGTCCAATAAGCAGAGTAATGCGAATTTTAAAAAAAAGTTTCATAGCAGAAGAATAGGAGAGAGATTTTAAAAAAATTAGAATTTCTCTAACAGAAAAGGCTGACAAAGTACCTAATAGTTGTGTTATCCAAATATCCAGCGATCTCAAAGACGTGCTGCAGCCACCTTCAAAATATACTTAATTTCCATCCATTCATTTTTTCTATTCTCTCTAGATCAAGACACCATGATCTCCTCCCCAGAACAATACCCTATCAGTAACTAGTCTCTCTTCTTTGCTGTTTACTTGGTTAGTGCTTTCGGACTCTTAGCACTCCACAGACTGTAGCCTGCCAGGCTCCTCCGAACACTGGAGTGAGGGGGATCTTCCCCACCCAGGGATCAGACCCAGGTCTCCTGCATTGCGGGTGGGATGAGCCTTCACTGCCGAGCCACGAGGGGAGCCCAGTCTCTCTTCACCACTCTATTTACTTCCTGTCCCTTATGACCCATTCTCCCCAGGAGCCAGGGTGACAGTTTGAAAATGTAAATCGCTTGATTACACTCCCCTCCACCGTCCTCAGAATTAAATCCAGAGACTGACTCTGGGAAGTAGGAAAGGCAGTAGGGAATCTTCCCCATTACAAACAAACAAACAAACAAAAAAAACCCTTAAATATTAAAAATACCCACTGCATTCTTTTCGCCAGCACCATATAGATGAGCCTTAAGTTGTATTCAATAATTTTGAAAAATTTAAGTAATCATAACATCAAGTAGATCTCAGGTAGAATGAATGGTCCAAGCTCAAGCTCTGGGATTAAGCAAGTATAAGCAGCAGCAGTGATTAAGAGAATCCATGAGATTCTCCAGGCAAGAACACTGGAGGGAGTTGCCATTTCCTCCTCCAGGGGATCTTCCTGACCCAGGGATCGAACCTGTGACTCCTGCATCGGCAGGCAGATTCTTTACCACTGAGCCACCAGGGAAGCCCAACTGTATCATTTATAAAAATAAATAGCCTTACCGTCATAGTCCTACTTTTTAATGAGTGTTTGTACACCCATATCCATTTAACCTCCTGCAAACATACAGTCAACCTGTGTTTCCTTCCAATTTTAAAATAATGTTTTAAATATTTATCACCATCATCAATTTACTTCTTTACAACCAGAAACCTACTCTCCATGAAGAACCCTTTGTGTTTAGTGCAGCACAGAGACTCTATTCTGCACACATTAGCAAAGTCTTTACTGGATATTTCTTATATGCAATATAAGTTTATATAACCATTTTTCCTGAATATTTAAATATAAAAGATCAATAGAAAAGAATCCAATAAAATGTCCACAACCTGGCGATATCTGATCTTAAAAACAAGCTTAGGATATTCTCTCAAAGAAATCACACAAAATACATAGTTTGTTTTTTCTTGAAACAATTTATATGCATACCTATATATCCCTAATCACTAAAAATAAGTTATTTTGAAAATGATAATTGTAAAATATGGTCCCAGGATGGAATAGTTAATGAGAGAGCAAATGCCTTATATCACAGAAGATGTACCTTTGATATCCTTTGGGTAGTATTTTACACAGTCGTCACTGTATTTAAAAAGTCATCCGTTGTTTTATTACACGGTTTATTTATTTTAATAAAAAGTGATGTAAATCATCAGACTGCTTTGAGTTTGAAAGGCAGTTTCTCACGTCTGCTAGAACCTAGCTGGGGGTGAGGAGCCCTCCTGGCCCGGCTTCCGAGGACTATTCCTCCGGGTAAGTTAGTCACTACCACACACACACAAGCAGGAACCCTCCCTTGGCAGATCATTCTTTTCTGCGGGAGATAGCATTTCATGTGCAGCAAATCTCTATGGCAGTATTGAAAGAACGTGATGAGGTATGACAAAGAAACACAAGGATTTGGGTCACCCCAAAAGGGCTTTGATTTCTCCAAGGAGGAGTATTCTGATACCAAGTATTTTGTCCCTTGTAATATTAAAGATTGAAATCTGCCAAATGAACAGTCAGTACCAAACACAGCAGCATTATATGTTCAATAAATACACATTTTTTTTTAACGCGATCCAAAAATAGAGTGGTCCAAGCAGTTAGGTACATTCGAGCATTCTATTTTCTTTTTTTTTAAATTTTAATTGGAATTGAAATTCTGTCGGTTGAACAGAAATAGGAACATGCCTTTTTTTATGAATGGATTCCTGCCACAGAATGTGTTCAGAATACGGAATGCAATTTTCCATACGAGGATGGCAGATGCTCTCCCTTAAAGTAAGAGGGAGGACAAGTCTAGTAACTGTCAAATCCCTGCATTTTCTTAAAGGCAGGCACTCATCTGGACCAACTGCTCAGAGGCAAGTTTCGCTAGGGAATGGAGGACAGCCACTCTTGGGGTTGGGGGGGAGGTGGAGGGAGAGAAGGAAGAACATCCAAATTCTGAATTCTCGGTTCCCTGTTTATGATTAAAAAGCTTTATGTGTTCCCATTCCAATGCTAAGTACTTTCTCACCTCCTTATTTATAGGAGGGCTTCCCTGGTGGCTCAGATGATAAAGAATCTGCCTGCAGTGCAGGAGATTTCAGTTCAATCCCTGGGTCAGGAAGATCTCCTGGAGAAGGGAAAGGAAACCGACTCCACTATTCTTTTTTTTTAATTTTTAAAAATTTTTTTTATTAGTTTTGCCATACAATGACATGTTATCGCCATGGGTTTACATATGCTCCCCCTCCAGAACCCCCCTCCCTCCTCCCTCCCTCCTCCCTCCCCCTGGGAAATCTCGATGCACCAGCCCCGAGCATCAATCCTGGGCTGGCGATTGATAACACACATGATAATTAACATGTTTCAATGTCATTCTCCCATATCATCCCACCCTTGCCCTCTTCCACAGAGTCCACGAGTCTGTTCTATACATCTGCGTTCCTTTTGCTGTCTCACATGCTGGATTCTCGTTACCGTCTTTCTAAATTCCATATATATGTGTTAGTATACTGTATTGTTTTTCTTTCTGGCTTACTTCACTCTGGAAAATGGGCTCCAGTTCCGTCCACCTGAGTAGAACTGATTCGAATGAAATTTTTTTTAATGCTGAGTAATATTCCATTGTGTATATGTACCACAGCTTTCTTATCCATTCGTCAGTTGATGGGCATCTAGGTTGCTTCCATGTCCTGGCTATTGTAAACAATGCAGCGATGAACATTGGGGTACACGTGTCTCTTTCAATTCTGGTTTCCTCGGTGTATACGCCCAGCAGTGGGATTGCCGGGTCATATGGCAGATCTATTTGCAGTTTTTTAAGGAACCTCCACACTGTTTTCCATAGTGGCTGTACTAGTTTGCACCGACTCCACTATTCTTGCCTGGAGAATCCCCATGGACAGAAGAGCCTGGCTGGCTAACAGTCCAAGGGGTTGCAAAGAGTCAGACACGACTGAGTGACTCACACATTCATTTTCACTTATTTGTATTTCGTATCAAACACTGAAATTGTCCTTCATTTGGGAGGAAGAGTAATTTCATGAAGACCAAAAGGTTTATTCAGATCAGTTCAGTAGCTCAAATGTGTCCGACTCTTTTCGACCCCATGAACCGCATCATGCCAGTCCTCCCTGTCCATCACCGACTCCCAGAGTTTACCCAAACTCATGTCCATTAAGTCGGTGATGCCATCCAACCATCTCATCCTCTGTTGTCCCCTTCTCCTCCTGGCTTCAATATTTCCCAACATGAGGGTCTTTTCAAATGAGTCAGCTCTTCTCATCAGGTGGCCAAAGTGTTGGAGTTTCACCATCAACATCAGTCCTTCCAATGAACACCCAGGACTGATTTCCTTTAGGATGGACTGTCTGGATCTCCTTGCAGTCCAAGGGTCCACTAACTATATTTTCATAATTTTTCCATTAAAGTTTTTCATTAAAGAAACACTGACAGACTTATTTTCTTGGGCTCCAAAATCACTGCAGATGATGAGTGCAACCATGAGACTAAAAGATGCTTGCTCCTTCAAAAAAAAGCTATCACAAATCTAGACACTGTATTAAAAAGCAGAGACATTCCTTTGCTGACAAAGGTCCACAGAGTCAAAGCGGTGGTTTTTCCACTGGTCGTATATGGATGTGAGAGTTGGAGTATAAAGAAGGCCGAGTGCCAATGAATTGATGCTTTTGAACTGTGGTGTTGGAGAAGACTCTTGAGAGTCCCTTGGACTGCAGGGAGATCCAACCAGTCCATCCTAAAGGACATCAGTCCTGAATATTCATTAGAAGGACTGATGCTGAAGCTGAAACTCCAATACTTTGGCCACCTGATGTGAACAGCTGACTCATTAGAAAAGACCCTGATGCTGGGAAAAACTGAAGGCAGGAAGAGAAGGGGACGACAGAGGATGAGATGGTTGGATGGCATCATGAACACGATGGCCATGAGTTTGAGCAGGCTCTGGGAGATGGTGAA
The DNA here is from genome assembly GCA_007570785.1 of Antilocapra americana. Lineage (NCBI taxonomy): Eukaryota > Metazoa > Chordata > Mammalia > Artiodactyla > Antilocapridae > Antilocapra > Antilocapra americana. The sequence continues at coordinate 9,996,174 of ML663573.1, forward strand.
GGACAGGGAAGCCTGGTGTGCTGCAGTCCATAGGGTTGGAAAGTCGGACACAACTGACTGAACAACAAAAACACAGAAAGAAAGAGCAAGTTTATATTTCATTGCACGCTATTTTTGTCTGCTTAATTTAATACCACTCTTTTCTTCGAAGGAGCGAAAGCTGCTACGTTCTTATTACTTACTGTCTCCAGGGCTTATTGAGACACATTAGCACAAATACAAATGGCAGCAGAAATGCACCTGTCCCGACTTACACACTATTCTAGAGATACATTCACCACAGTCTTTTAAAATAGAGTTTCTTTATTTTACTTGCTGCAAAAAATTGTGATGCTAGGATTGCAGCCAACCATAGCACACTGCACTGAAAAAAGTCTGCGTAAGGTTCAATCTGTTTCCCTTTCCCACAGTTTTCACATGATTTTGACATTAAGGCTCTTATGCATAAACTCTTCAAACACAGAAAATGTAGATAATCAAGAGTGAATAGGAAATCAGACTGTAAGCTCTTGAACAGCTCACACAGGTATGCTTACATATGTACCGCTTACATGATGTATGTACATAACTAAAGAGATCATACAAACAAAGCCTGTCATCTTGGGTGTATAAAGGGGACTGCTATTAGCCCCATCACTAATGGGACTGTAGCTCTTTAGGCTCCTCTGACCATGGGGTTTCCCAGGCAAGAAAACTGGAGTGGGCTGCCATTTCCTTCTCCAGGTGTTAAGGTCAAAATTGGTGGCCCTGAACCTGAAACTAACCAGCCTTTGGTGATATCTGACCCACAGCCATGGTGGAAAAATGACACACCTTGAATGAGTACTGTCTCTTAAAAGTCATATATAACAGAAAAAGATGGAATTTCCAATAATTTGTGAGAAACAGAGATTGCACGGAACACAGTAATTTCTCAATGAAAATAAGCCTCAGTGAAGGCAATGTACAGGCTGATTGGAGCCTTATGTGCAGGAGACCGCTTTATATTTATGCTGTGTTAGGGAAACAGCACAGAAAGGCCGAGGAAAAGTGTTCACTGCATGTCAATACGCTAAACATCACAGGAAGTATGTAAATAGACTAGGATTCTTGGATGAATCTATCTAGCACAGCAATATGTAACAAATTAAGAGTGGAAGAATGAAAATGTCACTATCATCACTTTCCTCACAGCTTCCCTTACTAAAATTGTGTTATGTCATTTCTTATTACCACCCGAGTTTCCTGAGATGAGAATATTGTTAATGTGGTCTGGGGAGGGGTGGAAATCAAGCATAACGATTTAGTTACACAAAGTATACTTTAAAAAAAAAAAAAAAAACAGGAAACATTTTAGCTGGAAGGTTTCTTGGAGCTTATGTTACGTTGCTGGCTGCATATTCTAGAAACAATTGATGCCAGTCTCAATTAGCAGCACGAGGTTCACATTTTCAGCTAAGTCACACTTTCAGCTCAAATGACAACAGAAGAGAATTTCCCTTAAAACATACAGAGGTTCTCATACTTGCTTGAGTCAGAACACTTGTGTCCCAGTGCTCTGTGAAGTTACTATTATATCTAATGTTACAATACATATTAATGATTTCACTAAGCATAAATGATAACAGTATTGTTTCCAAATCACAATTACAAGCATGCACATCAAGAAAAGCAGGGAGCAATCCATTTAAGCACAAAAGATTTCTTCAACGCTGTCCTGCAATATCTGCTTATATATGTTTCCCTGTTTATCCCTAACTAATTCTCGTAACAGACAAAGGTAGCTTTAAGAACAATTACAGGGTAAAATCGCTAAATTTGGGATATGCTCTTTATTTATTTTTCCTGAAAACCTGGGGAACCACTGCAATTATTCAGTGCTAATGGTGAATATCAGCCCATTTCACCATGCTGTGCACAGGGGTCTGAAATATTGGTAAGTCCTAGTCTTTGCCCTTGATGTACGTATAGGCTGGTAAAATTGACAGAGTCACTAAATTTACAAATACATTTCTCAGGCCAAGCAAGAGTGGCATCTGAATTTAAAAGAAAAATGGAATTGGTGCTCTAGGAAATCATGCAACCAGGGCAAGGAGGCGTTAGAGGGGACACTGTGGGAGGGAAGGCAGTTGATGGCTTTTCATTTTTAGACCGCGGAAGTTCAAGGCTGGGGAGTGATGAGAAGAAGCTAGTGGGCTGGATACGACAGGGTAACGACCACGAACAGGGAGTTAAGGCAAAAGTACTTATGGCTTGAGGCATTACATGGTCAGACTTCTCTTCTGCTTTTGAAACTAAACCTAAAAATTAAAATACCAGAAAGTGAACACTCATATTTATCGCAATCCTCCAAGCCAAATTTAAACGAATTTTTAAATGGACAGAGCAAATACAAAATGTAGTGAAATAATTAGATAAAATGAGCTATGCTTAATAAAATCCATTTGGGAAGTATATGCAGTTAATAAAACACATTTCCAATTGGCAATATAGTATTAAAGACCTATCTGTTAGTCTGATTTTATTTACCAAGCAAAACTGAAGGAGTGAAATGGACCAAAATAGGTGAATTCTTCTGAACAACTAGAAAAGTTTCTATATTAAGTGAAAATGAAAAAAGAAAAGCAATGAATACTATATTTAGGAAGTGTTGACAGTTTAATTTTGCTTCTAATAGTCTGGGAGAACTCCAAAACCTCTTAAATTTCCCAAGACATAATAATATAGCACTTGTAAAATTTGAAGAAATATAGGTAGGAAAAAAAATGTAAGTATTGATAAAGCAAATTATTAACTTCAATGTGAAGAGAAAACAACAGCCTTTGGAGTAAACTGGTTATAGACCAAACTACAGGTTGCAGTCATTCAAAAATTTTTATTTCCAACTTTAATCCATTTTCTCCTCCTAGCCACATCTCTAATTTTAAATTTTCAGTGTTTTTGTTCTTTTCTCTTATGGACTTATCAACGTAAGGAGCTCGGCTTTCTGCCTAAAAAGGACTCAGAAAACACCTAGTCCCGTGAAATGGCACTGCTTGCTAACAGTCTGGGCCCTGTGGGACCGTCAAGAAGGGTCCTCAGCACAGGAGGTCCAGGGATACTCGGGACCCGGGAGATGCACCATTTGATATCATGTGTCCCCGCGGGAATTTATGAGGGAAGCTTTACCCCAGGAAGCTGCTTCTTTGCACTGAAGAGGTTGAGAGCTATGGCAGAAACCAGCCCTCCCTGCCAGTGACTGGCTCCCCTTTACCTGCTCTACATGGCTCTCTGTTCTAGGCTCTTGACAAATAACTGCTATGTCCAGTAATCAGGCTGTGACTTGTGGTCCCTTGACTCAAAGTAACCCTCTGTGGGGTTTCACCCTCTGCAGCCCGGCCAGATGTCAGCTTGCCCCATTAGCAGGGCTCCCAGCGCCCCTCGCTTCGGGCTCTGAAAGCACCTGGCTGTGGTCCCAACCGTGGCGCCCCTCATCTGCACGCCCATGCAAAGATGAGCTCCCGCCCATCTCCACTGGACAGAACAGGGGTCTTTTACCTCGGACTCGACTCAACTCCAACATCAGTATCCAAGGTTATATTATTTGAAATTGTCACTTACTGAAAGACTCTTCACTCCTATTCACTGAATTTACATTTATTTTGTGCCTACCATGTACGGAATTCCAACCAGAGTTGAAGAAAGCGGTCAGATACACAAGGATTCTCAAAGACTAAGGGACTTAAAATCTAAAAAGTGAACCACAAACGTAAATAAGTGGAAATACATATGCGATTACAGCGGAGAAAGGAGTCAATTCCTTCTGAGCGGGTGGGGTGAGAAGGGAGAGGTGCTGAAAGACCTCAAGTACCTTTACAGATAGATCTATTATGAGTCCTGGTCACACCTCTGGTTCCCAAATGTCATGCCAATTACAGTCTTGCTGAGAGCTTTAAAAAGTCTGATGTACCCAAAGCAATTAAACCAGAATCTCAAGGTAGAATCCAGGCATTAATATATATTTTTAAGTTCCCCCAAAATTGCAATGTGCAGAAAAGTCTGAGAAGCACTGAACAAGATCATTGCTTCCTTGATAATCTCACACTAATTTTAACTCTAGACTCTAGCACAGCACAATGTTCACTTAATATATGTTCAGTAGTTGATCAGACAGTTGAATGAAGGAATAATTTTGCTAAACTAAAAGACACAAATCATTATTTCATGTTATATGAATAGTTGTTTATACCGTATTCCAGACAGTATATTAACCAATAATGCTTTAAATTAGAAACTGCATTTATGAATAGATATGTATATCAGAAAAACATCATAACAGCTAAATCTTGCCATAGTCCTATGAGGATATTTTGAACAGAGATATTTACTAGATGTTGTAAATGCATATAAACTGAGTTAATGCACAGTCATGTAAACTGTTGCTCTTTTTTAAAACATATTTTCATGTGCCGAGAGCTTCAAATGCAGTCTCAGCGGAATGAACTATCTATTAACTTGAGAACATGAGTCAATACTATTTTCATGGTGAGCTAATCGGTCAGTAGGCTTACACAGAACTTACTAGAATTTTCATTAAAAGATACAGAAAGTAAAATTTTAACATTAACATGGGCATTTATGATTAAATTGCATATATATACACATAAATGTAGATAAACTTATATATATACATATGCCTACATATACCTCATTGCAGATTACTTAGAATTAGTTCACAATAGCTTAACAAATTTAAAGAATAAGAAATGTAATGATTGTCTCTTCAACAGTAGCTACACCGTTTAGTGGCTTCCCAGATGGCACAAGTGGTAAAGAACCTGCCCGTCTATGCAGGAGACAGAAGAGATGCAGTTTTGATCCCTGGGTTGAGAAGATTCCCTGGAGAAGGGATTGGCGACCACTTCAGTATTCTTGCCTGGAGAATCCCATGGACAGAGGAGCCTGTCCGGCTACAGTCCATGGGGTCCCAAAGAGTTGGACAGGACTGAAGTGATTTATCATGCATGCACACACTGCATTTAGTATGAGTTTTTGTTCTAATTTTAAACTCACTATTAAATAAGTACTTAAGAAAACACATCTATGCAATTCACAATAGTTCATTACAAGCAAAGAGCTTGTAAATGATATCTGCCACCTTCAATTTATAATACATACACAGTAGTTCTTTAACAGATTATTGTTACTCACATTAATTCACGTTTTAAATTCTGCCTTCAAAACATGGGCCATTAGCTACTAAGTGTTTGAAACCTCCTGGGAATAAGAGAAAGACACAGTATTTGCAAAGTGGCTCATTTCTAATGAAGGAAAGTTCATTGTTCTAGGCCAGTTACTAACATTAACATATACCGGAGGGGCTTCTGTATATGTTTATTTTGGGTTTTGTGTAGCTAGAATGAGCACCCTCCAACTTGGTGTAAACTCTTTTTACACCAACTTTTCTCATTGTCCCTGATATGTACTTTCCCTCTTCTCACAGACGCTTAGATGAAGTGATAACGTATACAGAGAAATTATATAGACATCATACTTGGGGAAGAAGAAGAGTTCATACATTTTATGTTGTTCTTTCCTGCCACCTTATATACAAAAGAAATCTTCATATATCAAGTATATTACACTTCTGTGAATCGATAAAACAATCAAAGATATCAAAGCACACTCAATCATGTTAAAACTTATGGCTGAGTGGAGAGCAACATATTTTTGGAATTACAAATTAATCGAAGGAAGCCATTGATCATTTACCTTCCCAAGAAGATTTCAAATTTTTCTAAGATATCTAAACTGTAAATTCTATTTTATCAGCTGATGTTTTAATATAATTAAGGACCAGTTTATGGAAAGCAATTAATATCCTGCAACTAAAAATAAATTTAAAAAGAACCAATTTCATTAAAAAATAATAGCAGTTATCAAATCTGAAGGAGCATGTTAGCACCTATAGCCTCCAAATTAATTTCAAATATAGTACTGAAATTCAGAGAGGCCCAGAGTGACTTGAGCTAAGGCAGTATGGTCCCTTGGAGGAAAGCTCTTCCTGTTGCATTTATTTGTACCATCTCGGGTCTCCCTCTTACCTCTTCACTGTCCACCAGGAGATTTCCTGGGATTTCTTCCCTGTGTGCTGGGACTCTTCCAGTCACTTCAACCTATTTAATCCATTCTCTACATATAGCTAGCTTCTCAGTAACTACTTCATCTCTTGTCAACTACTATTTTAAACTAATGATGGTAAAGCATCTGTCTACAATGAGGGAGACCCGGGTTCGATCCCTGGGTTGGGAAGATCCCCTGGAGAAGGAAATGGCAACCCAGTCCAGTACTTTTGCCTGGAAAATCCCATGGATGGAGGAGCCTGATAGACTACAGTCCATGGGGTCGCAAAGAGTCGGACATGACTGAGTGACTTCACCTTCACTTTCAATGCATTTAAAAACTGTTCAGACAACAAAGAAGTGATGGAGCACATTGTCTTAAAATTACTGCCGTGTTCCCTGATTAAAATTTACTGTATTTTTGCTGCTATGTTCCCTGATTAAAATTTATTGTATTTTTCCTGCTCTGTACAAATTTGTTCTTTAATGCACTATTTCTAGTAAATTACTTACTCAATTTTGTCATTCAAATTTTTAAATGGAAAGAAAATATCTAAGGCTCTTAATAAAAAAGGAAGATTAAGAGTGGCAGAATTAGTCTGATCCAATGACTTTAGCTAAGCAAATCTTTTTAAAACAGCTCAAATAGTATGAGCATTTTACAAATGAGCTTTAAACATCCTTAATCTAAATTGCTCTTAACTTCCGAATACCTACCAAGCTACAATTTGCAGCTTGAATATAAACATTCATGCCAGACTAATACAGAAAAATCTAGGACAAATCCATGATTAATATTTTTTTCCAGTTTGTAATATCTAGCTCTGTTTAAGAAAGGATTTACTGAATACTACTATGATAATTTAAATAAGAAATTGATTTCATTTTTGCATCATCACTGTCATTTCCATCAGAACCATTCCTCTCACTCACTTTTTCTATTCATTACCTCCATTTCGATCTATATTCAATTCACAAAGGAAAAATACATCATTAGATTCATCACCTCTTCCAAACCCATAAGCAAGCATATGAAATCCTCTCTTCTTTGCAAAGAATTATCAACATGAGAGGGCAAACTCTAGGTAACAGAGCCATGGATGTACGGTTCAAACCTATCCTTGTAAATTATAGCTACACTTAAATTTAATTGTCTGAAAACTAAAGACCTGTAAACCAGAGGGTGCTTTTCTCTCCCATGGTTCATTCAAACTACTGTGAAAAGGTAAAAGTATATTCTTCATGATAACATCCAGTTTTGTCTTTAGGTGAAAGTCCCAAGAAAGGGAAAATCCACTGGATATTGCAACAGATTTATTCATGGGGACAAGAGAACTATGAGGTTAAAAACTGTAAGAAGAATGAAAGTAGTATCAATGTGGAATGGGCACTAATGGGTACATTTCAAAATAAATTCCAGAAAATTGGCTCTATTGCTATAGACACAGGACCTTGAAGAAGTTTCTTCACCGTTCTGCACCTAAGATAAACATCAGTTGTAAAATGAGGATATTAACAGTAGCCACCCTCTATGGTTCTTCTGAGGATTAAATGGAAAACAAATACTCATGTCAAAGCACTAAAAACACAAAAGTAATGATTAAAAAATCTCTTCCAGCTTTAAAATTTGATTTTCAACCTAGTAGTTTAATTGCAACCCTCTTGCCTACATATTTTACACTACAACTATCTAAGTCAGCATGTTTCTGTAATTATATCCCAAATAAATATTCAACAAGAATCCAGAAATCTAGTTTCAATAGGTATCACTGTGACCGAGAGGGGAAAGATGAGGTGTTCCTGTCATTTAAAGGTGTTTCTTCTTATTTGACTTTAGAATTCCTTCAGAGTGTTGATAACTCTGGGTTTGGTAGCATTTTTGAAGCCAAACCCTTTAAGGGTTAACAGTGACCTGTCAAGATAAGAACAGTCTGTGAATTGCATAAATATAATGCCTGGACCTTGGTTTAGAGAAGAGTAATTTACTCCAGGGCATATTTATCAACAATTCCCTTCTCTTGAGCTACTTTTTTGTGATTTTTTTCAGAGGCAGAAATAACTGATGGGTTGTCCCAGCTGCACACAATTCATTTACAAAGCATCTAGACCATGGGACTCGGATGGCTTAGAGCACTGGCTTAGTAAGGCTATCTAGTTTGAGGTGTGGTCACCACCTAAAACAACCACAATCCTCTTTCGATAGTACGTCAAAAACTTCTTTCCAAATTTTTTGTAGAACAAATTATCTTTAAGTGAGTAGCATAATTGATTTATGAAGGCTTTTGTGTCCTCTAAAGAAGTCTCCGTGTTTCACACCAATCCAAGGTTATAATGAGGCTGAAGTCAAGAATATGTGTGATGGATACTGGCCCCTGACTTCTCAACTTGAAATGCCACTTATTCCTTTAAAAAAAGGGGGGGGTGGGTGGGTGGGAGGGAAAATGGACATTAAAATGAACTCAACTGACTTTTCCTCAAAGAATCCCAGAAACAGACAGATGTGCTTTATTTCCTCTCCAATGGTGAGATGAGCAAAGTGAGAAAGAAAATGTCAACTATTCAGAGCAAAGACGAAAACTGTGTCAGAAGATTTGAATCTCTGGGCATGTCCGCCAGTTACCCTGGCTCAGCACTTCACTAGCCATAAGCCACTGGTGGAGGGGACTGCCAGAACCACCAGGATCTTCTCCTCTGTTTTGTTCTGTCCCTTTCTAAACAGGAATACTCATGCCATCTTTACGCCATGGTTCTCTGACTTCATCTCCAGCTACCTTCCCTCTCACTCCAGACACATTGGAGTCTTAAATATAAGGACTTAAGTTCCATACGCTATATAGTGAAGGCAATGGCACCCCACTCCAGTACTCTTGCCTGGAAAATCCCACGGATGGAGGAGCCTGGCGGGCTGCAGTCCACGGGGTCACAGAGAACAGGACACAAGTGAAGCGACTGAGCACAGCATAGTATCTTGAATACAGCAGGCATTAAAGAGATACTTTATAAATTACACCTACTTAGGGAGATTTTATTTATAAGGAGTACCAACTCATTAAGGATGAAACAGTTTGTGAATGGGGTTGCTAAGAGTCGGACACGACTAAGCGACTTCACCTTCACTTTTCACTTTCCTGCATTGGAGAAGGAAATGGCAACCCACTCCAGTATTCTTGCCTGGAGAATCCCAGGGATGGGGGAGCCTGGTGGGCTGCCGTCTGTGGGGTCGCACAGAGTCGGACACGACTGAAGCGACTTAGCAGCCACAGCAGAGCGAATTTACCAAATTATAAAACACGATTTACTATTTTAAATTTCTTTTAACATCTGTTGAAACAAAATATATTATGGGAGACAATACAAGATAATTAAATAAAAGTAACCTGTAAGAACTACAAAATATTTGGTTTTATTAGAAGATAAGTTAAAAAATAGTTTCAGAAAACACATGAAGGCTTAAACATATACCAAAAACATAAACACCCTAGGTTTGTGAATTCAGCCAGAGCTGTGACCTATGGCCTGAAGCACTAAAAATCTGATAAAGGATGAGCAAGATTTAGGGTGGGGGAAAGGCATGGGAGCTGCATAAGAGACTAGCAGGTCTGGAGAAGGGAGGAAAACAAGGAAAGAGAAAGCTCTGGAGAATTAAGTACCACTCAGCAAACACACTTACAGAAGATTAGATTTTCAGATGCTGTTGACTTGGGCGATAAAAAGTACATCAAAGTGTACCCTGTTGATGAATGGCATATAACTAATAATTCCTAGGTTAGTCCTTGCGGGCCCATTGAAAGATTGGTCATTCCCTAAGTATGACACGATGAAATGAAACCAGGCTGCAGACCACATCAAGTCAAGTCCCAGGGGGAATAACCTGGTCTGGGCTGGAGTTTTTCCCAGGGAGAGATCAAAACAAACAAATAAAAACTAAAACTCGAAAACCTAGATTTAAGAAACAAAAGAAAAAAAAAATCACAGTACACAGCAAAGTTCCTATTTGCAAATACTGGAGACATGCTTTTCTGTTTAGTACCGGGGTGGGGGGAGGGGGGACGGATGGACAGATGGACACGAGTGACATATGTGTACACAGGGCGACGGGGTTCTCCCTGGGAACTTCAGCTTTGATTCAAGGGGCACAGGTTCCAGCAACACTGAACTAAAATGGGATAAAACACAGCTGAGGATTCCACAGCCGAGGAAGACTGCCCAGCCGGATGTGTGGTTGTAGTAAGTGTATGACAACGCTAACTACACATTTTAAATCTTTATAGAATGTACTTTGGATAGGTATGCAAAAACCACTTAAACATATAGGGCAATTCAAAAGAAGTAGATGAAGTGATTTTCTTTTCACAAAAGAATTATAAAAGGAGCATAAAATTTATCTAACTGAAAATTATACTGGGATATAAATTTGCATTTTTTGGTAAATAAGATGAATACGATCCATAAAAATAGAACTATCAGCATATAGTTCTATTCATTAAAACCAGTTCTAAGATAAGTAACTCACTAAAATACTTGAGCTACCTGTACATAAAACCAATCCCCTGATGGGGATCAAACAAAGAACTCATTTGCAATCCGCTTATAAAAACTACATTTAACACACTACCGAGCTGTTTGCATATGCAGACACAGCCTATATGTGTTTGAAGGTTTAAAAGGAGGGAGAAGGAATAAGGGGAGAAAGCAACATACCCCCCATGTCAACCATACGCACTTGCACCCGTTTGAATTCCTCAGCAAGCCCAGGCAATAGAATCAGCGTGTTTCAGGAGAGCCGCGCGGCCTGCCCAAGGCGTGCTGACAGGTACGATGGCTACTCCGGCGGGGTCCGAACTGGCACCCTTTCCAAGACACAAAGGCATGGCCAAGGAGACAGGCTGGTCATCACAAACCAATGAATGGATTCAATATTTGATCCAAACAGGAAAGGCAGGAAGGACTCAGGGCAAGTTATAAAATAAAAAGCAAAGATCAGGAAGGAAGAAAATAAGAGTCATAATTTTCAGAAAATAGTTATTAGACCCTACTTGAGCCCAGATGTAGTTGGGTTAGTAAATTCCATTCTCAGAATATTTTAACTTCTCCTAGAAGGGTAGTGTGGTATTTTAAACTGTAAATTTAAAGTATTACGCAAACAATAGCAAATTACACAGAGACTATAAAGTTTGGTAGCCAAGATATTACTAAGTAAATTTTAATGTTTTCATGCACAGAGGCAATACCATAAGGGAGGAAAATACCTGGAAGAGAGCAGCATCACTGTATCAGCTGCTTCAGTAATATATTTATACTGATCAGCTTCATTCTAACTTGATAAAAACAAAATTAGTAGTTGGGAATGAATGTATAGAAATACCACTTTGCTCAGTAGTCACCTTATTTTTGAAGGAAATAAAAATGTATGAATCTATTAAACTTTTTTTCTCTCCTCCACACTTTCTAAATCCCACACTGAAAAGCACAAGACTGACATTACAAGGGAAAAGTATAAAGATAGTATACTGCAATCGTTTTTGATTTTCAGTCATTCCGTAAGTCTCTAAAAATGTGCAGAACGATGGCCGAAACACTAAAATAGGTACTAAGAGATCAGTTTGCTGGGAATGGTAGTGGAGTGAGGTGAAGAGATATCTTTGTTTGCCTTTGCTGAGAAAGAGCTGGCTGAAATTTCCTGTGGGCAGCTGGAGACTGGGGTCAGCCTCAGAAGACAGTCCTAGGCTAGCTTCAGGGAACCACAGCTCACTAAAACTATTGATACACAGGCCGCCAAAAGCAGTGTGACCTTGGAAAAGGAAAAGAATATGGAGTCAGAAGTTCCAGGTTAAAGTCTGAGACCCACACATAGCAGCCTTGCCTTCAGGTGAAGATTTTAAGTATCCAGTCTCAGTTCCTCATCTGTGAAATGAAGAAAATACTCTGCCTTCAGCTATCACTTAGGTTGCTGTGAGTATGCAGTGAGAAAAACATTAAAAACGGTCTTGGGAATTTTAATGCATGCATCAACAGTTGGTAGTAGTATTTCTAATGGAGTATAATATCTATATTCAAAGCACAAAGATATTCTTAAATTAAAAGAAAAATAATGAGTAAAAATGTAACAGTGTCTGTTATGAGAAGTTACAAGTAGATGGTAGCAAAAGAATACACAAAAGGATATTTTAAAAAGCTTTCAGGCTATTGACTTTCTGTGTAGCCACTAAAAATTTCCTGGAAAAAATAAATACATACTATATTTACTTTTTTGACCAAGTTGTTCTAAAATTTTTAATATTCTTTATAATAAGACCCAGCCAACAACCAGTTCCCTACACCAACCACATCTCCACTTTGGCTTGCAACGTAATATATTCCCCTTGTTTACCCAAACTGGAGCTGTTTCCCTGATGTGTATTTTTGTTGGGTTCTGTCACCCCAACTTTTCTCTTTTTCCAGATAATACAACAGATACAACCCCTAACTGAACCTTTATAACACCAAGCCAAGTACATCTTTAGACTCACAAACCTAGCTTTCCACAAACATCCTTACTGACATTAGCGAAAACACGCAACTATGACCCAGGCATTGATACAGTGTATGCCTGTCCTCTCCCAGAGCTGAGCTTGTGTCACGTACACTGAGCACACACTTCGTGACACACCCTACGTGCACATCCTTCCACGGGCTGACAGGTTTGGGTATATCTTTGCTCCGTCCCCTTGCAGTTAAGAATCCCTTGGGTAGCATCTTCTGTGTGCTCAGTTTGATATTCCTAACTCCACCATTCCGATTTCTGAACTAAAGCTGGCTGGACTGTGATCTCCTCAAGGGCGTGGCTTTTACTCTGTGTCCCTGTACCCTGACTCACTCTGGTAGGCCCTGGGCTTTCTTCTGATGTTGAGGGAAATAATTTGGTCTGAGTTAACAAGAGATGTAAACCACTTGTGATAAAAGATACTTTCTCTTTCACACAAAAGGCCAGGATAAATCTAGATTCAGAATAAAACCTGGTTTCAACAAACATTTCCTCTCTGGATCAGAATTCAAACTCACTATGGCACTCTGCACACAGAACAAAGGAAACCACTATACCTGTCTACACAGACATCACTGAAAGAGCTCTGTGTCTCTCTCCCTGGAGAACCCTGTGTTCTCAGTAGCCAGCATTCTATGTCATTGCTGGAACCCAGAATTGGAAGCCGTCATTCCAAGCCTCCTTTAATAAAGCAGAAAAGCAATAATGTCTTGGCCCAAACACTGACAATCTAGTTTAGGTTCTGGCCCTGGGTGCTTCCTGAAGCTGCACTGGTGCACTTCACATTGATAATGCTGCTAAAATATGGGAACAAACGCATGGCTTTCAAATTTTCAAATTAGCTTGCCAATTCCAACCTGATGCTATGGTAAACAGTAGTAAAGATCAATGGCAGTCTCCCAAGATGGAACACTCAAGCTTCGTCCACTTACAATCCTATTGCTCTCTGGAACTATCAATTTTCAAGTAAATATATTTTACAACTCATTTGTCCATTCATTCATGCATTTGACAAATAAGCGTTGGTTAACTATCTTAGAAAGAAGTGATGTGATATGTTGGAAAGAGACTCAGTCAAAACATATTGGGCTTAAATCTTGGCTTTACAATATACTAGTTTAATGATCTCCCACAAAATACCAATACTTTGCCTCCCTGAGTACCCATTTCCTCTCTTGTAAAAAGGATCTGGAGGACGAATAATAAGACATCTTATCTAAGTACTTGGCAATGCATGGAACGGTTGTTTTTGTTTGCTTCCTCTTTCCTTGCTGGGTTTCCCTTGTGGTTCAGCTGGTAAAGAATCTGCCTGCAATGCGGGAGACCTGGGTTAGATACCTGGGTTGGGAAGATCCCCTGGAGAAGAGATAAGCTACCCACTCCAGTATTCTAGCCTGGAGAGTTCCATGGAGTGTATATAGTCCATGGGGTTTAAAAAGAGTTGGACACAACTGAGCAATTTTTACCTAACCTCACTTCCTTTCTAGATGGTGGTTATAGAAAGATGAATAAAATGGGCTTCTGTCATTTAAGAAAATGAAGTATAGTGGGACATGTGGATACCCATCAACACACAAATTAATACCCAAGATGATAGCAAATAAAATTCAGGTGTGAATATATTACTTCTATTACACAGCAGTAACAATTGACTGTGATCTTGACGAAAAGAGCCAAGACAAAGTTATGAGGCAACTTAACCAGATCTAACCACGATAAAAAGAGGAGACCTTCTGAGACAAGAGGCTAGAGGTTATATACCAGGTTCTCAGATGAAGCCACATCAAAAAATCCCTCGGCTTAAAACTGAGTATTTGGGGTGTACAAAACAAAACAGTGAGTTGCCTACTGAACCAAAGGCAAGCTCATCAAGCTCGGTTCTGCAGCTCTGATGTGGCTCTTCTCCCATGGACCACAGCTGTATGCTCTGCCCCCACCAAGGGGACGTTCGGGTTCACCCGGACACTGCTGGTTCTCCATCAAGCCCTTCTGTCCGTCCACTCCTGCACCCGCTCCCTGCAGGGGCCTGCTCCACCATCTCTCAGAACTCCTTCTGCCATACATTTTCACGAGGCCACTGAGAAACCACTTTCCTTTTTTCCTACTTTGAAATTCCGAAGTATGTTGTGCCTCTTTTATGACACTTCTTTTTACAACCTGGCATGCAGTATAATAACTTGATATAATAACATATATGTTATAATGTGTTGCAATACAATAACATGCAAGGCAATATAATTACAAGTTTTATCTTCTCCATTAGATTCCACACTCCTTGAAGTTTATTTGATTTTGCTTTGGGCAGGGAGTAGTTGTTATTCAATATACACTGAGTGAAGATATTTTAAACTTTAAAAAGGGAGTAATTAAATCAGCCAAGGAAAATTCAGCCTACAGTACTAAGCATACACATTTACTAAAGGGACACTGCCTCCAGCCTTGGACAACTGGTACTCACATCACCCATCTCCCAAGTCATTTTTCTGGTTAACAGGCTCCCACCAGATCTGTTCCTTATACTACCAGAAGCCCCTCAGCAGAGACCAGGTGGAGAAAAGCCAGGTAAACAGCCTCTGTAAGGAAGTGTCTTGCACTGTGTTTTCCAGTCTCTGAGCTGAAAGGAAGAGAACATTCCTGCCAGGTACGAACTGACGGCCCAAGTTTTAAACTCTGACTTGACCTGAAGACTTAATTTCTCCTGTGACCTTCTTCATGCATTCTGCTAAAAAATTAGCAAGGAAGCCTGTTTACTTAAGGACACTACTTATGCAATTACTGCCCCTCTTCCCCAGGTCTAACCCTCATAGCAGGTGACGGGGCAAAGCAAAGTTCAGGGTTTCTGAGGCAACACCAGTGCTACCCAGAGCCGGCAGCATGCATGTTCCCCAAGTTACCAAAGCTAAGCCTCTTACAGCCTGAGAAAAATATCTGGGCTAGAGATACCAGTGGGTAACTATGTCCCTTCAGGGGTCGGTCTCCCCATGGCCTGAGGTATCTGCCTTGAAAAATGCTTCTCACTTGGAGTTTCAGGTAACTGTTCTCTCCTGATTACTCAGCTCCTAATCTATATTCTATATTTAATAACTGGCCAATGCCTTCCACATTATATGCATATATGAAAACACATATATAACGCCCTGGTGCAAGAAAGTATAACTCTCTGAATATTCAGTTCCTATAGAGAGAGACACTAAACAGACACATATTTATACATATTATACACATATAAATATATACATGTATATATCTATAAATATAGGGGCTTCCCAGGTGGCTGAGTGGTAAGGAATTCATCTGCCAATGCAGGAGATTCAGGAGACGTGGGTTTGATCCCTGGGTCCAAAACATCCCCTGAAGAAGGGAATGGCAACCCATTCCAGTATTCTTGCCTGGAGAATCCCATGGGCAGAGGAGCCTGGAGGGCAATTGGTCCATAGGGCTGTGAGGAGTCAGACGTGACTGAGCAAACCACACACATTCACAAATTCGTATATACATAAACATACACACATATATATGTATATAGATATTTATTTAATTCAGATGATAATATACCTATTGCTGTGGGCAAGAATATCCTGCAAAGCCGCCCTGAATCTTCTTTCCATAAATTCTACCCAGTACACACATGTGTATATGTGAGTATGTGCAGATACACAGCACTCACAGAAAGGTTAGGAAATAGACGGTTGTTGGCCAAGGAGAATCCCATGTCGTTGCTGTTGTTTTATTTTGTATCATTTATGTTTGCTATTTTGTCAGTTATTTAAAAATTGCTTTGAAAAGATTCTCACAAATCTCCCAGAAAAGTTTCAGGAGTCTAGATTTAATAGTAATTGCTTGAACTAATTATACCGAAATATTTGGTTATAGAAGTTTCCAACCCTAGCCACACATCAGATTCGCCTGGGGAGCTTTTAAAACTATTAAATGGCAAAATATTTGACACATGGCAGCCTATCAGTAAAGGAGATAATTTTCTCCACTATCCATTTCGGGCTTCTCTGATGGCCCAGCAGGTAAGGAATCCACATGCAACACAGGACACTCCTGGGTCGAGAGATCCCCTGGAGGAGGGCATGGCAACCCACTCCAGTGTTCTTGCTGGAGAATGCCATGGACAGAGGAGCCTGGGGGGCTAAGGGCCATGGGGTCACACAGAGCTGGACACGACTGAAGCAACTGAGAACAGCACAGCACAGCACACGCATTATCCATTTCAGCTTATCTCCGATTCCATACTTTCCAAATGCCTAGAGTATATAATCCGAAGTCTCAGTAACACCTCGCTCACTATACCCCAAAATTTCCTATAAAAGTAAACACATATTCTCATATCCAACTTGCATATATGTGGGATGCTATAATTTTTATAGGAAATACATACATAGGTGAAATACCTATGTAATAGTTGAAGAAACAAATCATCGAGTATCATTGTGTGGTATACTCCAGGGCTTGCTTTACTCTCTTGGTAACGTCTACATTTACAGACGTTCTTCATAAAATATATCTGTTACAAATACCTAATGAGTGGCTACTACAGTATTCTTTTGATACTGCTATAAATATTGTCATCTTTACAAATTAATATAGCTCTTGGGAAATAATTCATTGAGTAGCAGCAACTTATAATCCCAAAAATCAAACCCAGAAATATCTAAATACCTAGGGCAAATCCAACTTAAAAACAGTCTCTATACAACAAAACTAAAATAAAATGTCTTAATTAAAAAGTTGCAGAAAGTCTGGTGTTCTAGACGGTATAAAAATGCATCCAGTAGTGAGTCTGTAGTTTTGTATTTGATTATAGCTAAAGATACTGAATCTAGAGGGAAAGTAAGAGGGAATGTGTGGGAAGTTGCCTATTTAACTTGAGATCAGCTGACCTATGGAGTAAGGACACGGCTGTCCTCCAAAGAGGTTAAACAACAACAACATAAAACCTATGCTGGATTTCAGCAAGAGTGTCCTCAGAGTGAAGGAGCCGTGCGAGCACACGAAGCCCTGACTGTTCTCAGCCCCTCGCCTCTGCCGGAGAGCGAGCACATCAAGAGCAGACCTGGGCGCCGCAGTGTGCATGCTCAGTAACAGGGGTGCTATTTACTGATAAAATGCACGTGACGAGGATTTTAAAATAGGGCCTGTCCTGTCAGTCAGATTAGAGAGGCAGGCTACCCTCTCCAAGCGGTTACTGTCTGGGATGTAGCATGGCGGACTGCCGGGTCAATTACAGTGGGGCTGGGAAGGAAATATGAAGATAGATCGGCATGATTCTAAACAGGAGCCTCAGTAAAATAGAAACCTGGGGACATATTAACGCAATGCCCGATTACTTAACAGTGTGGCTCTGACCAGAGCTGCAAAATGTGTTTATATTGACTCTTTCTGTGGGTAAGGAACTTTTTTGTTAACAAGAATGGACATACAGGTAATTTTTTACAATACAATTTGTAAATTTGTTTCTGTACAACAACATTTCTCACAGAAAAAAAAAATAGGATTCTTTCATTCTCTTTTCATCTAAAAATCACACATATGGGTAAATTAATATTTGGGAAAACTAGCCAATGATATTTCATAATTATTCATGTCACTGATGTGTCAATTATCCTTCTATTTTCCCTTCCTGAAACTGATTTAGGTTTTTAAATTCTCCTAGTCCATTTTCTACTTTCCATTGCACCTACAGCTTCATTGTATAATGGTGAAAATATTAAAGAGACCAGCAGCATCAATTTGAGGATTTATCTCACAGAATACCTACAAACAGAGTTATATTTCCTTTGCTTCAGATAGAAATTCTAGAAGGCTCACGGAGATGCATGGAACATCGGACTTGCCCCCCAAAATGCAGACTACTTGAATCACAGCTTAATTGCTTGTACAATAGATTCCCACATTCCTATAATAAAAGAAGAAAAACCCTGTCAACATTTATGTGAAGATAGTGCCGGGTTGCTGAACGCTGAATTTTGCAGCTCTGCTATTTTTAATAGTGATTAATAAGCTCTCACATTAAATGATGAAAGATTATAAAGGATACACACAAAAAGATGTACATTAAAACCAAAATAGAAGAAATACTATCACAGTTTCTTACCTAGCTAAAGAGAGAATTCTCCAATGGGCAGGCGAGGGGTGGGGTTTGTGGAGAAATTACATAATTCTAGGATAGCATCAGTGTTCAATAAAACTTCAGTAATACAGGTCAGCAGGATATAATCCTGGAAAAGTTGCAAAAGCTGAAACAAAAGAATTCAAATCCAGTCTCCCCAGATAATTTTTATGATAGCAGATTTTTATCTGATATTTAATAATTGTGGAAATGAAAATAAACATAGTATTTTACCTATCTCTACATATTCTTTATACAGGTAAAAAGGTGCATGCATGGATGCTCAGTCATTTCTGATTCTTTGGGACTCTTTGGACTATAGCCCACCAGGCTCCTCGGTCCATGGGTTTTCCAGGAAGGAACACTGGAGTGGTTTGCCATTTCCTTCTCCAGAGGATGTTCCCGACCCAGGCATAGAACCTGCATCTCCTATGTCTCTTGCATTCCAGGCAGATTCTTTATCCACTGAGCCATCAGGGAAGCCCCAAGAAGGTGCATAAGAATCTATTAATGACAAAAGTCAGTTAACTAGTGTCTTAATAACAAATCGCATACTAAATTGCACACAGAAGATAGAATCTATAACATTAAAAATGGGCAAAGGATGTTAGAAATTTTTAGTGTAACAGTCCAGAGATGTGTCGCATGTCACTCAAACTATCCAAAAGGCAATCTCAGGAGTCGCCAGTGTCTCTGTGTCTGAATTTCTCACCTTTTCAAACCTGTCATAATGGTTATCGATTATAACTGGGAAACATAGGGTTAGAATCAGAAGGAATTTTCAGAAACCTCTGAAGATCCCCTGCAGGGTGGAGGATGCTCGTCTCTGTTTCTCCACTTGTTTTTTTCAAATAGTGAGTACCTCCTGGGTGTCAGACCTTGGCTGATCTTGGCTCTGGCCGATAAACAATAAATAAACAGTAGAAACTTTTGCCCTCGTGTTGCGAGACACAAACTAAATAAACTCCACGGGCAGAGGATGTGTCTGGGCTGGAAGGTAAGTTCATCGTTGCTATGTAGAGGGGTCGGGGTGGCCTCCTGGAGAAGGTGATCGTTCAGCAGAGAGCTCAGAGGAGAGAGTGTGTGAGCCGTGCTGGAGAAGGGTCGTTCCGGTGAGGGCAGGGCCTGAAGGAGCACCTTCCTTGTTTGAGGGGAACAGGGGCTGGTGGGGCTAGGCTGTAGTGAGCCCCGGAGGGCCCCCGCGAGGGCCAGAGCTTTAGATGGTCAGTGTTGACTGAGTCTGTGGGAGCCAGGAGGGCTGCGCGGGCTTTCCAGGGTAGAGGGTCTTGTGTAAGACTTTTAAATGTAACTTAAAAACTTTAAAGTGTAACTTTTAAATGAAAATTCTCAGGTCCCCCCTTCAGAAAGGATGAACTCAAATTCAGTAAGATCGAGCCCCAGGAATTTTCATTCAGTCCCCAGGGAGTTCAGCTGTCTTTGCAGACATTGAGTTGCTCAATTGTGTTGGACTCCTTGCGCCTCCAGGGTCCTCAGTCCATGGGATTCTCCAGACAAGAGTACTGGAGTGGATTGACAGTTCCTCCTCCAGGGGATCTTCCTGACCCGGGGACTGAACCTGTGTCTCCTGCATTGGCAGGCGGATTCTTTCCTGCTGAGCCACCAGGGAACCCATCCTCAGCAGTTGAGCTGAGGGTGACCCAAAGACCATTTTGAGAAACACAGCTTTCCTGAACCGCTGGCAGCCTGGCATTTAGTCCTTCATTGCATAATTTCCGTCAGCTAGCTACTACAAAACACAGCCCACATCTGTGTGGCATCTGTTCACGCTCAACCGCTGGGACAGAAAAGTGAAGAAGGGGAACCCTCGGCATAACTGTTAGAGACTGAAGTGTCCAGTCAGTTTTCATTTAGCCAGAGAGTGAAGTCTCAGTATCCGCTGAGACACGTTGACATCTCGTGGCTACCTCTGCTGTGCTAAGTCGCTCAGTCGTGTCTGACTCTTTGCGACCCCATGGACTGTAGCCCACCAGGCTCTTCTGTCCATGGGGATTTTTCAGGCAAGAGTACTGGAGTGGGCTGCCATGCCCTCCTCCAGGTGGCTACCAAGTAACAGGCAAACTGATGAATTATGTGGGTATTGAAAAACCTATGTCTCTCCTAGGGGTTGATTTAATTAATGATTCCTGTGTCCCTGGGATTTGCTAACACAGAAGGCTGGTGTGTCCGCTGAGTTTGTTAAAGGGAGTGTCATGTTAAACATTAGCTGACAATTGAAGTTAAACCATATGACCGGACCCAAATCCCCAGGTTGTGGGAAGCTAAGGGGATCCAGAGAACAGGCACAAAAGGCTCACGAATGAGTGTAATGATGCTAAACACCATCAGTTCAGGAAGGTCCTTTACGAACATTCTTACCACATCATCACTGTTCCTTTACTGTTTGCATATATGTGGTATATTATGTATCAGAAACCACTAACATTAGGTGCCTGGTCTGTACATGATCTTACTTAATCCTCAAGGCAGCCCAGTGAGGTAAATAATGGAGAGGTTAACCAAAACCCACAGACGGTAAGAAATTTGCCCAAAGGTCGCAAGGCTAGTAACAGGCAGAATCGAGATTTGTAACCTTTGTCTAATTAATGGAATGTCCATGTCTTAACCACTGAAGTATACTTCTTAAATTATTTAAAAATTATGCTTGATGTAAACGTCTAACATACGGCATTTCAGACATGAGAATGTAACACTGAGATGGTGTATTCTCAGAAATAACAAGATTGGTTGGGGAACATGAGCCTCGAAGGGGAACAGACCTGAGATGGAACCCTCCTTTGACCATGCATCAGCAAGTGGCATCCCTGAGCCTCAGCCTCTTCATTCATAAATGGGGGAGAGAACAACTCTCAGAAACGTAGGTGAGGCAAAATGTGCAGTAGATGGGGCACGGTGCACATAACACGGATAGCAATTCAGAAGTCCTTCCCATCGCAATTCCCACATGAGACAACATCCCAATTGTCCTCTACTAGAAAAATTCTAGTGCTTTTGTGTGTCCTTTAAAATGCAAAACCCTAAAAAAAAATTCATTTGAAGCATTCATCTACTCAGATGGACGAAACTGGAGCCCATTATCCAGAGTGAAGTAAGCCAGAAGCAAAAACAACAATACAGTATATTAACACATATATATGGAATTTAGAAAGACGGTAACGAGAACCCAACATGCGAGACAGCAAAAGGAACGCAGATGTATAGAATAGACTCGTGGACTCTGTGGATGAGGGTAAGGGTGGGATGATATGGGAGAATGGCATTGAAACATGTTAATTATCATATGTGTAATCAATCGCCAGCCCAGGATTGATGCTCGGGGCTGGTGCATTGAGATTTCCCGGAGGGAGGGAGGAGGGAGGGAGAAGGGAGGGGGGTTCTGGAGGGGGAGCATATGTAAACCCATGGTGATATCATGGCATTGTATGGCAAAAACAATAAAAAAAATAATAATAATTTTTTAAAAAATGAAAAAAAAAATAATAAAATGCAAAACCCTGGAGCAAGGAACAAAAGATGAGATGGATATAAAGAGCAGAGTGGGGTGGGACCCCCGCAGGAGACGGATGGTCAGGACAGCATGGGTCATCAGCCAGGCCCTGCTGGACCACCTTGGTGCCTCTGCTTTGGCAGTCACACCAGCAGGGAATGCCCCTTTCTTACAGTTCCCATCCAAAGCCTGCCTTCCTTCCTTTTCTTTTCTCCTCCAAGGCCCTGCGCCACTCTGCCCAATTTCCTGAGGAATCCCACCTCCTCTGCATCAGCCCAATTCCAAACCCAGGCAGCCCCTGTTCTAAGTTCTTCTAAAGCCTTTTCTTCTAAGCTTCTTCCCTCCCCAGTTAGCTCATCAAAACAGCCCTGCTTATTAGGCAAAGGAAGAGAGAGTTGTGTAATACTTATAATTTTGGAGTTTCCCTGGTGGCTTGGACAGTGAAGAATCCACCTGCAATGCTGGAGACCTGGGTTCGAACCCTGGGCTGGGAAGATCCCCTGGAGAAAGGAACTGCTACCCACTCCAGTATTTTGGCCTGGAGAATTCCACTGGTAGAGGAGCCTGGCAGGTTACAGTCCCTGTGGTCACAATCCAACTAATCCAGTCTAAGACTGCCTATGCCTCACATCACTGGCCTCACTGAGCTTGGGGTGAAGCTCGAACGCAGAACCTTCATCACCCTCACTTTTGTCCGTGCTCTCATCCTTGAGCCTGCAACTGTATGTAATGTCTTGTTTTTTAAAAGACAAAATAAAACCTTGAACTTCATCTCAGTAAGCCCAATTTCAGTTTCCCATTATTGTTGCCTTGCCACAATTATTTGACTTTTTTATTCTGTTTCCCTTGTATTAGTGCTCCTCTCCAGATTTTTATTATCTGCAAATGTGGGATGACTTCTAGATCTTCATAGGCATCATGGGCAAAAATATTGAGTCCAAGGGAAAAAAAACTGTTATATTCATAAATACATAAGTGCATGTGAAACAGGCAGTCCATAGTTGACACACGGCCATGTAAGTAGACCCTTGTAAAAGAACTCAACCCAAAGGACAAACAGATGTGCCAGCAAATGTGACTGCACTGGGTGTAACAGGCTACGGTACTCCTACACAAACAACGCTGATATGAGACAGTTTCTTTTAGGGACCTAAGAACACTAATAGCATAGGATTAGAGTCATTCTAAGTTGTTTGAAAGGGGCAGCAGAGAGAGGGTGGATGTTTTGTGATTTAACTGACAATGAAGTTATCTTAATTATAAAGTGAGATGGAACAGCTTTGTTTGAAATCACACTTAGTAACAACAAAGCAAAGTGGTAGGTGTTAAAATTTCACCCATTTCAGTGTTGTCTGCTCTCCTCATCTGATAAGCAGTGATCTGATATTCTTTTTTTCTTGTCTTCCTTTAATGTATTCACAAAGTATCTAACACAGATAACTTTTTAAAAACTTATATAATCACATCTATTACTCAAATGCATAGGGAATATAATAAATTTCACATGACACTGAAATCATCAACTTTGAATTAATCACTGATTATCTCACTTTAAAGTCTTCAACTTTTTAACATATTTGATAAGTATAACTTACCAGGGGAAAAATTAATAGAGAAAAGAAGTCTAAAATTTTATCCTCAGAATTGGTAATTAGGAAAACAACAGATATGGGTAGACAATAAGCAAATGAATATGGTTCTTGGAGGCTGAATAATTTAGAATAAATAACCGTTAAGTTAGTTTAGGGTTTTTATTAGAGATTAGAAATTTAAACAGAATGTAAGCATCAGTTGGAGAAGGAAATGGCAACCCACTCCAGTATTCTTGCCTGGAGAATCCTGTGGACAGAGGAGCCTGGGGGGCTGCTGTCTGTGGGGTCACACAGAGTCGGACCCGGCTGTAGTGACTTAGCATGCATGCATAAGCATCAGTGTGTTGTCCATTTATCCAAATGTGTCTTCTGTAGCACCCTGTTAACAGTGATGATTCTCAGTTCTCTGGATTTTTTTGAAATATAAAGTTATTTCTAAGCAAATAGCAATTACCATATCAAAGTATTAACATATACTATCTTGATCCTGTAATTAGGCGAAGGAAACTTAGCCATTTAAAGTACACTGTTTCTTACACCTTTTATCAAATAGGAGCAAAATATGTGCCAATTGAAATATAGTGAAAGTCAGTGTCAGATAAAAGCAACAAAATAAACAACGTGCTGATTAAGAAAACATCTCTTTTCCCTTGATCCTGACATTTTTTCTCACATGCCTCTGTGTGCCTTCTCCATAAGTTTTATCAGAGCTTTACTTCAGTGGGTTAATGGTAAAACATTTTCTATTTGTTCCTGCCAAAGGGCTTGCTATTTCATTACTGCTCAGTGCTTTCACTGTCTCAATATGACTAACGCCAGACACGTGCCAATCGAAACACTCAACTGGTAACAGACGCTGAATTTCCCAGATGCTAGAGTTCAATCAGGAACGTTCTGGTTTAATGAGACTTGCCTATTGTGATTCTGGTATACATCGTTACAGAATTTTATCTCATCTTCTCCAAAGAACTAGCACAAACCAAATTAAAGCAAAACTATGATATCCCCCCTCATGTTTATAATCTGTTTGTCATAGATCAAAATTAGTTATGCTGACAGTATTTACCAAGGGCAATGCAGGACTTTTCTCCTGTCAAATTTTATCAAAGATAAAAATAATACACTGTATCCATATAGTTCTTTATACTATTTTTGCCAAAGGATGTTCATAACAATTACCTAACTGGATATTTGCAAAAACCCTCTAAGGAAAGTAGCAAGGAATTTTTTCCCCCCACTTAATAGACATGGAACCTAGAAAAATTAAGTGGCATATACAAAGCCATGGTTAATCACTGAAAGGGACAAGACGAGATCAAAACTAGTCTTAACCCGATAACCACAGCTCTCCCCATCAGGCTGGTCTCCAAGGATACAGAGTTCAGAGAGACTGAAACAGCATCAGCCTCCCGCTTACGACTGGAAAGCAGCCCTACTCTCTGAGTGACTTTTTTTCTTTTTCAACGTTCAGAATGAATGTGTATTTTAGATCTCTGCCTATATTCTCTGAAAGGAAATCATATCTCAACAGCAAACACAAAGATCAGTCTTAAATCTGGACCCAAGAACATGAATCCCTCTAGTTAAGCATACAGTCCCATTTTCTAACTTTAGAAAGCACTGATGTTTAAATAGTGTTTCACTTCCATTGTAAATACTTGTCTGGTGGAGTCTAATACAGTCCATGGAGGCAGTTTTATTACAAACACGAATTTCTTTTGTAAGTATGGCTGTCCTTCCTACCAAAGTTAAGAGATATGGAAAGTTATTTGAGCTTTAGCTCAAGTGCAAATTTCCTTATGAAGAAGGCTAACAATGACTCAAAATTTCAGAAATACAAAGAGTCGTTTCATAGGTTACTCCATGTGGCACTAATCTCAAGCTAAATGATCTGACATTTCTAACTGGCATTTAGTATTTGGCGCTCAGGTGCATTTCATGAGCCCTCTAACACCTCTCATGCTCCTGCTGACCAGGGAAGGAAAGCGGCATTCCTTGACAAGTGGTGGGTGACTTTCCGTCCTTTGAGATAAAAAGATGTCCCATGTGAGGTTTTCAAGTCTGTTTGGAGAAAAATGAAAAAAAAAAAAAAATGATAGGCCTGCTCTTGGATTATTCCTCAGGTATTTTAGAAGCAATGTCAATAGTACTCTCAACACGCTTTCTCTAGGCAAACAGATGTATCCATATAAGTCTGTGTTTGTTTTTTACTTAAATTTCATTACTAACCACCAGTGTCTATGATGGCAACCCACTCCAGTGTGCTTGCCTGGAAAATCCCATGGACAGAAGAGCCTGGTGGGCCACAGTCCATAAGGTCCCAAAGAGTCGGACATGACTGAGTGACTCAACGTGTACACGATGAGCTTCTACACACACTTTCAAAGGTAAATAAAACCTTCCACTGAAGAGATGGAAGAGCCTAGCTGAGAAGGTAGAACTAACAGTGATATGTTCCTTTCTCTGGTATGGATTCATACAAAATAAAAAGGTGGAGGAACACAAAGGATGATGAGACTAACCATTTTCCAGCTGTTGCACAGAGGTGATACAGTTTCAACTGATGGTTTCCAATAACATCTTCACAAATAGAAAATAAAGATTGATATGTAGGTAGATTAAGGTTAGTCAATTGACCAAGATAGTATTAAGGATAAAATAAGAAGAACAGTAACATTTAAAAAGCAGTGAAAAGTCAAAGGATTGTAAATGATCATTACAATAAATTCAACCTCTAGGTAGAAGGAAAGTTGTCTTAATGGAAGCAGACTAAATGCCCATGGACAGATGCGTGCAGAAAGAAGATGTGGCATATTTAGACAATGGTGTATTAGGCAAAAAAAGAAGGGGTCAGTAAGAGGGACAGGAAAAGGAATTAAGCGCTAAAAAGGTGTGTCATCAGGCAGACTCTTGTGCAGGGAACTTTGGCTCATTCCCACGGGAACTCTGGAGACAGCCCTCAGACTGAGCTGGTTGGAAAAGGGGTAGAGGGTGAGGGGTGGGAGGAAGGGGGAGTTAGAAAACCCACCGCCCCCACCCTTGTTACTCATTAAAGACTACCCTAGGAAGGTGTAAATTCCCAGGCTGGGCTGGGACAGTCAGCCTCCACATAGCTAAGTTTCTGAACAGAGCAGCCACACTTCTAACAGGATCCATTTCAGGAGAGTTATTTCCAGAGTCCATTTCATTTATATATAAGTACATATTAGGTCTCAAACAGAAAGCTTCAAGTCTCTGGTAGACATATAACAATGTATTAGCATCTATTACAAAGTTTACAAAGATGTGTAAGATGTGGGTTTCAGAAATTTTCTGGAGATTAGAAACA
This sequence comes from Antilocapra americana, assembly GCA_007570785.1. NCBI lineage: Eukaryota > Metazoa > Chordata > Mammalia > Artiodactyla > Antilocapridae > Antilocapra > Antilocapra americana. Next base: position 10,023,320 of record ML663573.1, read on the forward strand.
CTTCACTACAAATCAGGTTGTGAGAGTGTCATGTCAAACAGCTAAATCAAATTGCATGTAGTGATGGAGTCAACTTCAGACCTCAAAGGGCAAGTAAAAGACTACCACCACCAGGCAGGCCTTGGGTTGACTGCTCTCTGCTCAGATGTCATACTCGCCTGACAGGTCACTAGTACTAAAACTGAGAGGACAGTATGTGGAACCGAGCGTGATGAAGTTTCCATTTATGTAATACTGGAGTGGGTAGCCTATCCCTTTTCCAGCAGATCTTCCCAACCAAGGAACTGGACCAGGGTGTCCTGCATTGCAGGCGGATTCTTTACCACCTGAGCTATCAGGGAAGCTCATGTGAAATTTCAAGACTCCCTTAATGATCTAGTGATCTGATGCTTGCAATACGCATTGGTAAATGTTCCCCTTTTCAGAGTAGTCCCTGGAACATACATACAAATGAGATTCTATTAATATTCAAGTTTATGAGGTGAATAGTCCAAGCAGAAAATACGGTAATGAAAAGGCACATGGGAATACAAACTGCAAAATGAGTTACTAATTTTCCTGGGTATAAACATCACTGATCAGCCCAATGTCTGAAAACCATATCCTATTTCCTATCTATGACAAAGTGAAGTGAAGTGAAGCCGCTCAGCTGTGTCCGACTCTTTGCGACCCAATGGACTGTAGCCTACAAGGCTCCTCTGTCCATGGAATTTTCCAGGCAAGAGTACTGGAGTGGGTTGCCATTTCCTTCTCCAGGGGATCTTCCCGACCCAGGGATCGAAGCCTGGTCTCCCGCATTGTAGGCGGATGCTTTACCATCTGAGCCAGTTACGGTATATCTATAACAAGTAAAATATAACTTAGACAATTTTTTTTAAAAGCATTAGAAGCAGAAAATAAGAGGTACAGAAGAATGTTAACAAAAGAAGGACAATGAATGAAAATGGTTTTTTTCCTAAATACAGTCATTCAGAGATGATGTTTTTTTCTTAAAAATTATCAGTCCTGATTATAAAACAAATGAGGACTCACTTCAGAAAAATGAGCAACTCTTGGCATTTCCTCCTTTTTCATTTTCTCAATTATTTTAATTATTTATATAAATCAAAAATTTTTATTGAAGTACAACCATATACAAAAAAGTACACAACTTACAAGCGTAGGAGCCCAATAGGAGAACCCTCAGAGGGCAAAGCAGCCTCAAGTGAGAGCTCTTAGCCAGTCCTTTTAACACATGTCTGTGAACAAAGTGAAGAAATGGATTGTTTCTTCTCTTGGTATTTTCTACAATCCTTGACTACTTCTTTCATTGCAGAAACTTTCAGACTAAGTTTTTAATTCAGTTGCTATTAATTAAACACTTAATATGCATTCGGCAGCAGGCATGTGGTGATAGAGGGTTTAGTGGAAGACACAGATAAGACAAAATCTAATATGCAAATCCATGATTATAAAATATGAAATGCTACAAAGAAGACAAAAATGAGGTTACAGTCAAGAATGACTGGGTATCCTACCAATAAAGAGTGAGTAAAGAACTAAAGCAGAGATGAGTTGAAAAGTTGAATTAAAAGAACCCAGTCATGGGAAGAAGGAAGAAAAGGACAGTTTCAAAAAAGGAACAGAATAAACAAAATACCTAAGCCTGGAGTGTTCCTCAAACAAAACAGACGACGAGGCGGCAGGGATCAAAGGCAAGAGTTGGAAGACAAAGCCAGAGACTGGGCCATGGCCGTCTAGGTTAAGAGCAACGATCAAAATTGCTAAGTGCAATGTAAAGGGGACACAGGGCTTTTAGCAAGGAGGTGAAGAGACAATTTATGCTCTAATAAATTGACTCTGACCGCTATATTAATAGGTGGCAAGAGAGAAAGCAAAATACCAGTAAGTGAGTTCATGCAGTAACACAAGCAATAGAAAATGTACTCTGATGGTAAATCAACCATTTTGTGGAGTAACTGGATATAGGAGTGTTGGCGGGGACAGAACAAAGGATCAATCAGGCTTGCATTTCATCTATCAGGTAGCATGGCACACCATTTACTGAGACTGAGAAGATCTGTGGAGAAACAGGTTTCCACAGGGAAAAGCAAGAGTTCAGTACAAAACATATTAAGTTAGAGACGTCTGAGCAACATCCATGTGGATTTGCCAACTAAGTAAATCTGGACAAATGGAAAAGAAGCACTGAAGGGAGACCCAAGCCAGATGTATAAATGTGGGAGTTATTAGCATATAAATAGTTTTTAAAGCCTTGGAATGTAATATAAAGAGAAGACAAAGAGACCTCAGTGCCAAACTATGAGGAACCTCAATATTCAGAATTTGGTCACAGTTGAGCCAGACAGACAGCAAGCAGAAAGGACCATACATGTAGAAGGAAACTCAAATTTTCAAAAGAAAAGAAAAAAGAATATGTTTCACCAAGTAGAGGAATGATGAACAATGCCAGTGCCAAATGCTGGTAAGTGGTGAAGGAAGGAAGAAACATCTAACTGAGCTCGGCAACAGAGTTACTGGTGACTCTGACAAGGATGAGGCAACAGGTAGAGAAATCAGTGGTTGCTGCTGCTGTTTTTGTTCAGTCACTCAGTTGTTTCCGACTCTTTGCGACCCCATGGACTGCAGCATGCCAGGCTTCCTCGTCCATCACCAACTCCCGGATCGCACTCATGTCCACTGTGTCGGTGACACCATCCAATCATCTCATCCTCACTGTGCAGTGCCCTCGATCTTCTCCTCCTGCCCTCAATCTCTCTCAGTATCCAGGTCTTTCCAATGAGTCAGCTCCTCGCATCAGGTGGCCAAATGACTGGACCTTCAGTTTCAGCATCAATCCTTCCAATGAATAGTCAGGGCTGATTTCCTTTAAGATTGACTAGTTTGGTCTCCTTGCCGTCCAAGGAACTCTCAAGAGTCTTCTCCAACACCACAATTTAAAAGCAACAATTCTTTAGTGTTCAGCCTTCTTTATGGTCCAACTCTCACATCCATACATGACTACTGGAAAAACCATAGCTTTGACTAGACAGACCTCTATCCACAAAGTGATGTCTCTGCTTTTTAATACACTATCTAGGTTTGTCATAGCTTTCCTGCCAAGGAGCAAGCATCTTTTAATTGTGTAGCTTCACTCACTCTCTGAAGTGATTTTGGAGTCCAAGAAGATAAAATCTGTCACTGTTTCCACTTTTTAAATCCTTCTTCATTGGGTTACACACTGAAGACTTCACCACAACATGGCCATGATCTATGAGGCAGGGGTTCAGGTAAGATCTTTAAAAGAGTGGATATTACAAAAATATGATTGTGGATAGAGAAAAAGAGAAAGGATAATGATTCAAGGGGGGTGGTGACTAGCTGAAGAAGCATGGTCTTGATAAGTCAAGAGGTGGGGGCCCAGAGCAGGTCTAGTGATCCTGGTATCAGACAGCAAGAAAGATGATATATTTCCAGGGAAATAAGTGAGAAGGAAAGAGTGCTCTATGCTGTAAATCTCAGTAGTAAAGTATTAGGCAAAGTTGTCAGCCAAAAGGAAAGAGGTAGAGAAGGGACGAGGCGCATGCTGGTGTCAGGCCAAATACCCAAGGTCCAGATATAAACTGGTGCTTATAGAAAGTGGTAACTCTTACTTGCATAGGAAGTCCGGGTAATATTTATTAACAGGAATTATAGGACAATCTTCCGATTATAACCTTATGTTATATTTATTCAAATTCTTACTAAAAAACAGCAAACCCCTCTCCTCACAACAACCTCAAAACTTCATGAGAACATAAAGTGAAAAAATGGATTACCAAAGACATTTAAAGTCATGAAATTGCTTGGACAAAGCAAGTTCATTAAAAAAAAAAAAAAAGCATGTGGAAGAGCAACTGAAGGAAAGTGCGTAAAATGGTGAACTATGGAATTCAGAATGAATAGAGGTAGAAGAAGGAAAGGGCTGGGGAAGAGTGAGAAAGAGAATGAATGAGGTTGAAACTACTTCACCCTTGTGAGCCCTGTGAGCACATGCGCTGTTGTCAACGAGAACGTTTGCGACTTTGGAGACAGAGAAGTTTCTGCTGATGGCAAACCTGTAATCTAATTCTGTCATCTGTGTTTAGAACAGAATGAAATAAAAGTTCATGGGAGATGAGAAAATGAAACTAAGATTGAGGGTGTGCATCTCGGTGCGCATAATCAGTCACGTCCAACTCTTTGTGATCCTAGGGACTGCAGCCTGCCAGGCTTCTCTGCCCATGGATTTCCCAGCCAAGTATACTGGACTGGGTTACCATTTCTTTCCCCAGGGGATCTTCCCTGCCCAGGGAACATACCAGGATTCATCTCTTGCATCTCTGGCGTTGGCAGGTGGATTCTTTACCACTCCACCATGATAATTCACATAAACGGCGAATTCCCAAGAGAGCTGACAGAAGCTGGAGCAGAGAACAGGGGGAGGTAATGAAGTCTTCTGCAGGGGCTGCGGGTTGAGGGGGACAAGGTTAGCAGACGGCAGGGTCAGCCTGGAGGAGAGCCTGGTAGAGCTGAACAGCATAAAGCTCAGAAGTTTTAACAGGAGGGATGGGGGCCTGGTCTGGCTGGTGCCCTGGAGGAAGCCCATCTTGACTTCAGTACCTGACTCTGAGGATGCACCTGGGAGTCTAAACAACCTCACCTGGAAAGGGCTCAGGGAAACCAGTAAGTCCTACATAAGGCCAGGTGGTGGTAGAAACGTTCTGAAACAAGACTGGGAATTTAACAATGGAGTTTGCTGTTCACGGAAAAAGAATTCCAAAAGCAGAATGATTAAATTGTTAAGGAAGATGTTGGAATATAATTATCTGGAGCACTTTGTAGTAAGGGGGTAATCCTAGCTACAACTATTTTATATCCAACTCAAAATTATTCACCTCCTTTTATACACACAGGACTGTGCTTTTAACAAGTTTTTCAGTCATAAGCAATCAAGAACCAAGTAGGACAGGCACATAGTCTGGTGTACAGCTCAGATGTCATGACCCCAATGCAAACAGTAGGAAATTATTTCCAAAAGTCAATAATATCTACAAATATTTATGGAAAGATGAATTTAAAATGGCCTCTACAGTAATATAAAACACATGGCTTGAATCAATTCTAGTGTTATTTTGAAGCACATCTAATAAAATGAATTCATTTCTAACCAAACCACTAAAATATTCTTTAAAGCAAGACTTTACTGAGAGGCCAAATTTAAAAATTAATATGTGTATACACACACACACACACACACACACACACATCTCAGCTTTTGGACTAACTGTATTCATCAAACCTTGCCCTAAAGGAAACCAGAAAGAAGTGTACACAAATTAACTGTATCCAGAAAAACTTAGACATTATATAACTGCGAGGAGATCGACCCAGTCAATCCTAAAGGAAATCAACTGATGTTGAAACTCCAATACACTGGCCACATGATACGAAGAGCCGAGCCTGATGCTAGGAAAGACTGAAAGCAAAAGGAGAAGAGGGCAGAAGAGGATGAGACAGTTGGATAGCATCAATGACTCAATGGATATGAATCTGAGCAAATTCCAGGAGACACTGAAGGACAGGGAAGGCTAAGACTTAGCAACCGATCAACAACGAAAATAATATATACTTTTAAATGTTCAAGCAATATTATACAGAAGGACACTATCTTTCTGATATAATGTGTGTATTATGGCTCATAGTGAAAAAACCCTCGACATTGCCTAGACAGAAGTCAAGACAACAGAACACTGAAAAATTCCTTCTTCCCAATGTGAAAATGTTCAAAAAATAGATCAGCCACAAGGACCTACTGGATAGCGCCGGGAACTCTACTCAATAGCCTGTAATAACCCGCAGACTGAAGAATTTAACGGCATTTAAAATGAACAGAAAATGCTGCTGCTCTCGCACTCCCACATGTTCGGAACGGACCAGCCGCTGTAGGACACCGTGGCGTGGTCGTCACAGCACGGTAGGTGAACTCACAGGGCCGCCTGGAGAATTCTGTGGACAGTAAGAGTTGGACACGACTGAGTGACTGTCACTTCGCTTGACTTCTTCTCACTCCCCAGAAGCTGCCGCAGTGCAAGTCCTTATCAAGCTTTCTCTTTTTTTCCTGAGTTGCAACTTAGGAGATAATTTGGAATCAAACCCTGAAGGGAGCTTCAAGAGCAGAAACGTTTGTAATTATTGCCCAGTTTTCTCCAAAAAAAAAAAAGGTTTGACCTGGGCATAATCACATTAATAGTCTATACATTACACAAGCATTTATAAATACCTCTTTTAGGGCTTCCCTGGTGGCTCAGTGCTCAAGAATCCGCCTGCCAATGCAGGAGACATCGGTTTGATCCCCGATCCAGGAAGGTCCCACATACCATGGAGCAACTAAGCACATTCACTACTGAGTCCGTGCTCTCGAGCCAGAGGAGCCGCAACTACTGAGCCCACACACCCTGGAGCTCGTGCCGCACAACGGAAGAAGCCCACAGCCTACAGTGCAGAGGAGCCCCCGTGTGCTGAGACTAGAGAGCGGCCCTCACAGCAAGCCCCACCGCAACAGCCTCTTTGGATCGCTGCTCCTTATTTCAAAAGTTGTACTTGGTGAACTGAGGACGAACACTCACTCTTCTTCATTGTGACCATCATCTTCACCAGAAAGTTTATGATGTGGAATCTCAGAGATAATGCCATCTACAACATAGCCTGTATTTTCTCAAACTTTCCAGGATATCAGCTACGATTTCACAGATTTTCATGGATTTTTAAGCAAATTGTTTAATCTTCCTATTCTTAAATATTGATAAAATTCCTCACTGAAAGATACAGAGTTGGAAACTCTTCTACTCTAAGAGGCAAGCGGTAAGTTATATGAACATTCTGAACTCCAATATGTTTCTGTTACTAGAACACTCCCTATATAGGGAATGAAAATCACAAGTGTTATATTTGTCAATAAAACATATAACACAAACTGTGACAGACCATTAGGCTGATTTGTAGGCAAATATTCTTATTTAAGTAAAACCTTTAAAACAACAACAAGGCCATACCCATGCAACCTTGCCCACCCCTCCCATCCTATCTTGCCTGGGTGTAACTGACACACAGGAAGACACAGCATAGGCACGAAGAGGCTCAGCTTGCCCCTGGATGGCTTTTCATAAAAAGCTAAGCAATATCTCTAAGAGAAAGCTGTGGTTCACAGTGCAAGGTTCTCACTCATCGCAGGGGATGTATCTCTCTTCCTGTCGGAACCACTGGTGAAAAGGAAAGCCTTCATTTCTCAAGGTCTCTTAGTTATTGGGGCAGTATAAAAACCAATGGCCACTATAAACCTTAAAAACATAAACTGTACGTTTTTGTGACTTTTCTCATACATTAGCAGTTATTCAAAAAAAAAAAAAACTTCACCTGTTTCTAAGACCTTTCTTCCATACAAATATGCCTTACCAATAAGGAAAAAATACCCTAATGACATTTTGTTATCAGATGCTTGAACAGAAAGAGAAATTAAATGGGTGACTAATACTTTCCCACATACAAGAAAAAAGGTTACTGAATAAAACAAGTGTTTCTAATAATCTAGGTTTGTCAAACTGTTGTGACCTAGTTTGTGACCATGGCTAACGTCTCTAGTCTCAACTTCCTTCCATATAAAATGAGGTGACTAACGAACTACAACTGAGATCATAAGAGTAAAAGTCAATTAACACTTGAATCCGTTATTATTAAACTTTTATTTTTATGTATTTCACTCTCAATATGATGACAAAGGGGACAGACTTCCTTGTCAACTACATTAAGTCCCTTTCCTCTACTACACTCACTAATGAAGAGATTATACGTTTCAAGATAGCTATTCGGTAAGTGTAAGACCATAAAATCACTGTGCCTGAATGTAGTAAAAACTTTAGAAAGTTTTTTCTTCACTATGTCAGCTTCATAACTAGTTCAGTTCAGTTCAGTCACCCAGTTTCGTCCAACTCTTTGCGACCCCATGGACTGTAGCACACCAGGCCTCCCTGTCCATCACCAACTCCCACAGCTTGCTCAGACTCATGTCCATCGAGTTGGTGATGCCATCCAGCCATCTCATTCTCTGTCATCCTCTTCTCCTCCGGCCTTCAATCTTTCCAGCATCAGGGTCTTTTCCAATCAGTCAGCTCTTCCCAACGGTGGTCACAGTACTGGAGTTTCAGCTTCAGCATCATTCCTTCCAATGAATATTCAAGACTTATTTCCTTTAGGATTGACTGGTTTTAACTCCTTGCAGTCCAAGGGACTCTCAAGGGTCTTTTTGAACATCACAGTTCAAAAGCATCAATTATTCAGTACTCATCTTTCTTTATGGCCCAACTCTCACACCCATACATGACCAGTGGAAAAACCATAGCTTTGACTAGATCATTGTCCGCAAAGTAATGTCTCTGCTTTTTAATACGCTGTCTAGGTTGGTCATAGCTTTTCTTCCAAGGGGCGAGAGTCTTTTAATTTCATGGCTGCAATCACCATCTGCAGTGATTTTGGAGCCCAAGAAAATAAAGTCTGTCACTGTTTCCATTGTTTCCCCATCTATTTGCCATGAAGTGATGGGACTGGATGCCATGATCTTCATTTTTTAACTTCATTTTGTGACTTATTTTTATTATTTCATAACTATAATACATATTTTACACGGAGATTTCTCCAATAAAATTTAACAGTGGCTATCTTGTATGTGGATATTAGTGTGATCTTTACTCTCTTCAAATTTTCTAGATTTTTACACATTTAAACAATATTTTTACAATCATAATTACAACACCATTTTAAAATGATGATTTTGTTTTGAGGACAATACATTTAAGAAAATTGTAAGTAGAGTGAGAGTGTAACACATTCTTGGAAAACAGAAATCAGTTTTACATTATAAAACCTGATCACATGTTCTGTTTGTTCATCATTCAGAATATTTTTTCAAATGGTTTCAATATAATAAAGCCTTAAATGCTTTGCTCTAAGCATTCTCAATTTGATTTTTCACACTGTATATTTTAAGGACTGTTCATCTGATTGCATTTTGTTCATTTAAACTCATCTCATCAAAATGCAAAATTTTAAGAGCTATCTTATCTCCAAAAAGACATTTAAGTCTAATTTATGTCCCTATTTTTCTTAGAAAAGGCAAAAAAATCTCACTAAAAGTAAATGAACTTAAGCTCCAGAAGTTCAAGGCTGGCACAGAGGTAAGTTAAACATCATGAGACTTTAAAGCACTCTGGCCTTCAATTCTTATTCAAGAAGTTTATTTACCTGCATGTTATCAGCACTCTACAGAACTTTTGCTCTCCTTTAGGACCTCATATTCCATATTCTTCTTTAACACAGACAATGAGTGGTGACCCGTTTCCTAGAAAGCAGGTGGTAACCTGCTATGAACCTCTAATGGACATAGACCTTGTTCCCAACTTCATTCTTCCCAATTTTCCAATGTCTGGTGCTAGCCATGATTTCTTTAAGATCCTTTCTTGATCAAGATTCTGCTGTACGGTCTTCAGTTATCTGCATAATAGATTTTGAGCTTGCTTGCTCCCAGTACGGATTAGAGATCCACCATGAACTGCATTTGACCAGCAGACTCCACACTCACCGTTCTCATTGACTTTCTTCCATTTGAGGACTGCTTTGTCCTAAAGCTCTCCTTCTGTCTTATATTGGGAATAGAGCCGGTCCTGTTTGCCATTCCCCTCTTTCTCTTGTCCTGCGCTTTCAATTTCATCAAATCTCTAGCTTAGTTTCAAGACTGTGATTTTAAACATTTAATTCTTCTACCTAAAACATCCTTTCGAATCTACCATTCACCAGAATGAGCCAAGACTTAGTTGTACTCAGGACAATTTGTATTGAAATTTATAGTTGATTTTCAATGTTGTGCTCATCTCTGCTATACAGCAAAGTGACTCAATTATACACATATAGACATCATTTTTTTTTTGCCTTATTTTCCATTGTGGTTTATCACATGATATTGAGTACAGTTGCCTGAGCTACAGAGAAGGACCTTGTTGTTTACCCATCCTGTACATCCTAGTTTATATCTGCTAATCCCAACTTTCCAGAGCTTCTCTCCCCAGCCACTCCCTGCTGGCAATCACAAGTCTGTTCTCCTTGTGTGTGAGTCTGTTTCTGTTCTGCAGATGAGATCATTTAGACTCCACCTGTAGGTGACATCATACACCAATATCACTTTCTCTGACTTACTTCACTCAGTATGATGATAATCTCTAGCTGCACCCATGTAGCTACAGATGGCATTATTTCATTCTTTCTGATGACTGAGTAGCCATCCATTATAGACATGTACCACACGTTCATCACCCGTTCTTCTGCTGATGGACGTTTAGGTTGTTTCCATGTCTTGGCTACTGTGAATATGCTGCTATGAGCATAGGGGTGCAAGCATCTTTTTGAATTATAGTTTTCTTCAGGTATATATCCAGGAGTGACACTGTTGAATCATATGGTAATTCTATTTTCAGTTTTCTGAGGAACCACCATTCCCGCCAACAGTGTAGAAAGGCTCCCTTTTCTCCATATCCTCTCTGGCATCTGCTATCTGTAGACTTTTTAATGAGGGACATGCTGACCACTGAGCGTCCCCAGTGGGTCAGAGGGATGAAGAATCCATCTGCAATGCTGGAGATACAAGAAATGTGGGTTTGATCCCTGGGTCGGGAAGATCCCCTAGAGGATGAAATGGCAACCTACTCCAGTATTCTTGCCTGAAAAAATCCCCATGGATGGAGGAACCCAGCAGGCTGCAGTCCATAGGGTTGCAAAGAACTGGACATGACTGAAGGACTGAGTACACATTTCGACTGGTGTTAAGGTGGTACCTCGTTGTGTTTTGATTGGCATTTCTTTAATAATTAGTGATATTAAGCATCTTTTCCTGTGCCCACTGGAGGATCTGTGTGTCTTCTTTCAAGAAATGTCTATTAAAGTCTCCTGCCCATTTTTTGATTGGGTTGTTTGCTTTTCTGGTTGTTGACTTATATGAGCTGTTTGTATATTTTGGAGATTAAGCCTTTGTCTGTAAACACTCAATTTAATCGTCTCTTCTCTATTGACTTCTAATCCCTGAAGTGGAATATATGAATATGTGCCCACTTCTTTCTCTAGGTAAAACCTACGCAACACACACATTCACTTGTGTGTATGTGAACATGCACCAACACACACACAGACACGAGGCATTTCGCTTATCTTGAATTATTTGTTTACATATCTTTCTTCCCTACCAGACTGTAAGCTCATAAAGGCCTGACATATTTCACTGTTCTATATACACATTACTTCCCCTAGACAGACAATAGCCCATAGGTCTGTTGGATGAATTAAAATATGGCCTATCTGGAAACTTACCGTTATTTTTAGGCAATTTCTTTGGTGTAATAGTCTTCCTTTAACACGTATTTATGAGGCAGGATAGAGTCTGGAGTTTATATGATGGTCTTTGGGAGACACTGCACTTCCAAAGCCAGGAGCTACCATATCAGATGGTGCTCTGGGGAGCTTGGAAATAACATCAGGGTGGGACTGAGAATTGAGAGCAATTTAGCTGCTACCAAACTTAGCTTACAGAAACAAGACTCCATAGTTAGATGGTGATAATATGAGATAGAGAGGGTAAAAAAAATACATAAGATGCCCCATAATACGTGTGAGGAATAGGCAAGAAAAGGTTTTACAGCCCCCCTGCCTCCAGGCAGCTGAAAGACACATGGCACTGTGTGAGATGATAAATGGAGTGAGGTGACTAGGGGAGGCCACTCTCCCTTCGAAACCATGTGTGCATGTGCTCAGTTGTGCCCAGTTGCTTCAGTCAGGTATATACATGTGTATACATACATACACATCTATGTGTGGTGGAGGTTTAACTGCTAAGTCATGACCGAGTCTTTGTGACTCCACGGACTGTAGTCTTCCAGGCTCCTCTGTCCGTGGAGTTCTCCAGGCGAGAATTTTGGTGTAGGTTGCCATTTCCTTCTTCAGGGGATCTTCCTGACCCAGGGACTGCACTCATGTCTCCTGCTGGGCAGGGGGAGTCCTTACCACTGAGCCATCAGGGAAGCCTCATGTAACTATGGATACTTAAGAGGATATAAATGGAGAAGAGGAAGGTAAAGCATCTTAGCTAGCTGATGGTCTGAGGCTCAGGTAGGTGCTACGCCTGTAGCAAGCTCCTGAGGGCTCGCAGAGAGCAGTGCCTTTCCTATTCCTTCAAAGGGCCCACCCCGGCCTCCAAACCTGAGACACCTATTACTCATTCATATGTCATAAAAATACAGTGGAAAGCCAAGCATAGTTGCTGAATTGAGAATACATTAATATTCCATGTTCCTGGGGTACAAGGATGGAGTCAGTGCTAGAAATGGCTCTTCCTAGGAAGAGCCAAAAGTGGAGCCACAGGTTCAATGAAGGTGTCACCACTAAGTTAAGATGCTGTCAGAAAGGCTAATAAGAAGATTAAATGTATTAAAAAGAGAGCTGAGACTAATATAAATTTCCTTTCCTCAAAAGAATACCAACCATTTGAGATATAAGAGGTTAAGCGAAGGGCAAAAGAGATGGTTAGACTCATTTATAAGTGATTTATAAGTGATTTACTTTTGAGGAGAGATTGTGAGAGATTACTTAACTTAGAATGAAGAGTAAAATATTCAAGGCAGTTTTACAGTAATTAATGAAAAAGTGGAAATGGATATTAAATTTCTAACTCATTAACATCATGACCCAGACAAGAAAAAGAAGCCAGTTTTCACTTTTGCTGAGGAACTTCTTATGTAACAACTTAGAGAACTTCATATACAAACAAAGCTCATTGTTAAACTCATACTTTAAGATGTCTTTCCAACTAACACAGTTGGGTAAGATAATGAAAATGAGTTTAAGTGAACTATCTGCACAGTTTTATTCAATTTACTTTTGGAATACTGCTATGATAGGGTTGGTCAAAATTGTGATGCAAAATTGGCAAAAAATTATCAAAGGAAGGAAAACTATGTCTTCTCAGAGCTAAGCAGATGTCAATCATAAAGAGTTGTAAAAGAAAAAAATTAAACACATTTAGCTAAAAATTTAAATAATTTCTTTCTAAACACAAAGTACAACCACTATAGTCGAGTCACTTAAATCCCTTGTGGGTTAAGTCTCTTGTCTATAGAACAGAAACAAACATATAAATTTCTTTGATGACATTATTATTTCACACATTACATAACAATCTGTGAAGAGAGCACCGTAGCACAGAACTATCAGATTATGTATGTAAAAGAGGGCTTGTAGGAGGAAGTCTTGTCCTTTTACAAAGTTCTAAATTCTCTATAGATTTTAAAATGTGTAAGAATTAGCCTTAGATACTTTTAAATGGAAAGTAAAGTATATTAGAATAATATACTATGACTCCAAACACATCAAATCTGAATATATTTTATGCAGCACATTGCCAATATTCTATCTACAGAAATTAAGAATCATAAGGATAACATATACTCATTATGATCCCTGTATTTTTTTTCATATGGTTTATTATGTCATTTAGATAGTCTAAGTGTCCCTGGAGGAAAAGATGTTATGAACAGAAATCCATTTCTAGGGCCAAGATCAAGTTCAAATCTGCATAACAATGTCTGAAGTGCTTTGTCTCTCTTAATACCAGAAGCACAAGCTCTTAAATTTATCTCTCCTTGTCTTTTAATAAACAGAATCCAACCTAGTTATTGAGGCCTCCCACCAGAATAGGCTGACAGCTCAGACAGTAAAGAATCCGCCTGCATTGCAGGACAGCTGGGTTTGATCCCTTGGTTGGAAAGATTTCCCTAGACGAGGAAATGGTAAGCCACTCCAGTACTCCTGCCTGGAAAATCCCAGGGACAGAGGAGCCTGGTGGGCTACAATCCACGGTGTCATAAAGAGTCAGACACAATTGAGCAACTTTCATTATTCACTATCACTCAGAATTTCTCTGTTTAGGCTTCCCCTCTCCTAGAGGGCAGTCATTCTGAAGAGTTATCCCTCTTTTTCCACAAGCCCCATAAACCCTATGACCATAATGAAGGGTTTCCACCATCCAAACGGAAAGAGAAACCAATTAAGCAAGTTGTCCTATAAAGCAAAGAAAAAAGAAAAATGAAGCAACCTTCAGAAAAGCCATGCCAGCATAGAATCTGCCACCAATACCCTGAAACCTTTAGAGACTTTCACTTATTGAAGTTTGAGTGGAGTTTTGTGGTTAAAGCTGACTGCATATATACCTATCTGGACAGAGAACACAGAATACCATGTGCTTCCCTGGACAGGCTTCACTGTCCATCACCAACTCCAGGAGCTTGCTCAAACTCATGTCCATAGAGTCGGCAATGCCATTTAACCATCGCATCTTCTGTCAGTTATTTGCATCAGGTGGCCAAAGTATTGGCGGTTCACCTTCAGCATCAGTCCTTCCAATGAATATTCAGGACTGATTTATTTTAGGAATGACCAGCTTGATCTCCTTGCAGCCCAAGAATCTTCTCCAATACCACAGTTCAAAAGCACCAGATCTTCAGAGCTCAGCTTTCTTCATAATCCACCTCTCGCATCCATACATGACCATTGGTTGACCTTACCCAACACCAAATTAATGCATCTCCCTCGTGCACCACCCTTGTCCTATCACTGGGTGGCTGTTTCTAGTTCTTCTGTGTTCTTCACACTGAAAATTCTCTGACTCCATTTGTTGATTCCGTCAATATTTACTCAAAGGCTCCCCCTAAATCAGGCAGAGTACTGACACTGGTGAACACAAAATTATTTTCACATTTATCACAATTTGATTCTTCTCTTTTTCTATTAGCTATTTTTTATTATATAAATATGAATAATAATAAGATGTAACAAATGCCCAGTTGAATGTTAGCAATTATTTTTGTAGCTTCATTCCACGGGAACCACACTGAGCATTTCATGAGCTTTACTATTTAATTATCACATCAAGCTTATGATCTCAATACCAGAGACAGAAGCTGGATTTAGAGAGATTAACCAACTAACCCTATATCATGTCAATACAAAATGCATAAGTGAAGACTCAGATTCAGTTAGCCTGACTCTTTATCTGCAGAGTAACAAGACAGAAAGTCATAATATAAGTTCAGTAAACAAAACATACAAAGATGTGAATTTGGGGGGATGTTGTAGGGCTTCCCTGGTGGCTCAAATGGTAAAGAATCTGCCTGCAATACAGGAGACCTGGGTTCAATCCCTGGGTTGAAAAAATCTCCAGGAGAAGGCCATGGCAACCCACTCCAGTATTCTTGCCCAGAGAATTCCACGGTGAGAGGAGCCTGGTGGGCTCCAGTCCATGGGGTAGCAAAGAGTCAGACAGGACTGCACAGCTAACACTTTCATAGTAATGCAGATTATCACTTTGGTGATAAAAGCATTCTAATTAACTCAGATTTGATAATATCCTGACACCAGTATCTCAGAAGTTATTGCTTCCCAACAGTCAGCATGCTAAAAGAAGATGTTTCTGTTTCAGAAAGAAATTTACATATACCTAGTAATATAATCTGCAAGAAACTACTATAATGTTCTGATTGTAAGAAATCTATTCATAGCTGTCCATGGAGAGGGAAAGATATATATGATGGACAATACTTTTCTTCTAGAATGTTAAATCTATGGACACTACTGACTACTGAATTACATAATCACCCATTACCGATTCGGGCTGGTCAGTGAGTGTCCTGTTGTCTCAGAAAAGAACCATGCACTGGGTAATCCTTTCCAATGTGATCATGAGTTAAAGGGGGTAAAGTCATCAGGACAGGAAATCACCATGAGGGGCTAGAGACTGAGTTTTAATATTAGAGCTTCCGCATATTAAATATCAAGAGGCAAACAGTGTTTTTAATCAAGTAAATGGATGATCTTTTTTTTCCCCCCTGAACCAGAAAGAGAAGCTCTGTAAAAGTGAATGTTTTTGAAAGAAAGTAAATAGGGGAAAGAGAAAGAATACAGCAAAACATACCTGAAATGTTCAAGCTTGTTATTTAAAGAATGGTTCTTGATTATTTATAGAGTTCAGTTCAATTCAGTGAGCATTTGCTGAGTGCCTTATATATTCACGGTAGACACTGTGGTAAGAAACCCTGAAACAACCCCTGATATCAGAGCTTTAGGGACCCAAGAGTCACACAAAAGGTAAGTCGCACAGAGTGACCTATGCACTAGAGCAATCACGTCCAAGTGGAGGAAGCGTGTGACTTAGTCACTCGCTATTTAGTAAAGAGGTACATTCAGAGAGAAGCATAGAGTAAGCACACTTGAAGCGCCCACTCAGCTCTGAGGTCACGCTTGCAGCCGGCATAAAAACCGGCGCTGCTTCTTGATCTGGTGGCAACTATCAAAGGAAGCACAGCCTCCAAAACAAAAGGCAGCCCTCCGCCCTTACAGAAAAACAGCAAGGTACCAGCCATTGCTGTTACTGTTGGCGGGGGTGTTTAGCCGCTCAGTCGTGTCTGACTCTTTGCTACCCCATGGTCTGTAGCCTGCCAGCCTCCTCTGTCCATGGGATATCCCAGACAAGAATACTGGAGTGGGTCACCATTTCCTTCTCCAGGGGCTCTCCTGACTCAGGGATCAAACTTAGCATTTTGTGCATTGCAAGCAGATTCTTTACTACTTAGCCACCTGGGAAGCCATACCGTTGATAATCTGAGCAAATACCACATTATATTATTTTCACACACAGAATAGATTGATCTGATCATTACTAAAGAGGCATAATGTGTAAATAAATGGAAGCATAATGATTATCAATCAGGTTATACTGATTTATCTTTAACGATTTCAAAATAAACCTCAATGACAATTACAAAAGGGCCTGTCTTACGGAGAAGCACAGAAAGAGCACTATTGATCAAACTGAAACAAAATGAAACTTGAATTATCACGTAGAAAAAAAGGGAGGAAGGTTGCAGTTATCTGTGCTGCAAGGAGATTAAACATTTCTCTTTTATCGTGCTCTTGATACCACAAATAAATAGAAACTTTCCTACTTCCTCTGGGAAAAAATTATGTAGCAAGGTAAATTTATTTGAGCTAAATGAGCTTTGCTGACAAAAAGACCAAGTGATATTCATCACTTGGAAAGCGAAGAAGACAAGAACTGAAGGTGAAGGGACGGATAGTAAGTAAAGCCAGGTTGGTTGGATGGTAATGCTCCCCACATTAACAACAACCACAAAAAAGGAAGCGTATCAGACTGGAGTTGTTGAAACAACCGGGTTTCCCAGGAAAATGGGGATTTGTTCTCCAGAAAGACCGGTGGTGCAGGGGTAAAGAGCCTGCCTGCCAATGCAGGAGATGCAAGAGACACGGGCTCGATCCCTGGGTCAGGAAGATCCCCTGGAGGAGGGCATGGCACCCCACTCCAGTATTCTTGCCTGGAGAATCCCATGGAAGGAGGAGCCTGGTGGGCTACAGTCCATGGGGTTGCAGAGAATCAGACATAAGTGGAGAGACTGAGCACAGCATAGTATCTTGCATATAGTAGGCATTAAAGAAATACTTTTTAAATTAGACCTACTTAGGGAGATTTTATTTATAAGGAGTAACAACTCATTAAGGATGAACAGTTTGTGAATGAAATACCAAAGAAACATGTTAGCTGCTTTCTGCCTTGATAAAGTCCTCATATAACAGTGTGCGTGTATGATCAGCCCCAAAATTCCCAGATGGTTTTACTTTCACACAATTATCTTCTCTTTTTCTTATAAAATTCTAAAATAACTGCTGATCAATTGACTAAAGGGAAAGTGAAAGTAATGATCTTTAATCCCAACTTTAATCCATCTGGAAAGTTAGCCACCTTTCTTTTTTTTTTATTAGGGAAGTGAATCAGTAAGATAGAAAAAAGTGGCTAGTACAAGACATTTCAAAGCCTCCACTGATTTCAGGCCCACTTTCCATCTGCATCTTCCGTCCACCAGTCTTGATGGTGTCACAACCTAAACCAGTTTGCCTGAAGCACACACTGCAAAAACTCCCTGGCTCCAGTCTCAATGGAGACTAATGAAAACAATGAAACCACAGTGAGAGCTGTAAGAAACGCTGGCGTAAGCTGCAGACTGATCAAGCTTTAATCATTGCTCTTGAGAACTTATAAAATGAACACTGTGAGTGAATCAGTGACAGAAAACAACACAGTGGCCCACAGGCACTCACAGGTACACTGTGCCCTTGGGACACACGAGAGATGGATGATGATCATTCCGGCTGCGTGGGAACGGTCAGCCCTTCGAATTGCCTTCCCCATAGCTCACAAAAACTAACCTCTCAACTCAGGAGCTGTACCGGCTCCAAAGTCACCAGATGTGACGGCATCTCGAAATGAGCACTCTGCATTGAGCACAGGCCAGACTCTGAAGGATGAGGCCCTTACCAGACTGTATGCTGAAAAGTAAACCAATCCGATCCAAATGGTTCTTGGGAGATCATTACAAAGACAAGTAAACACAGCTGGAATTATACATGTAAAATTATGTGATTTATAAAGTATTAACATAAGGACACAAATGACACAAAAGGAACATTTTATTGGATTACAGTTTATCTCTTCTATGTATTCTAAAACCTTATCTACAAAATACCACCTAAATATGAGCTTTTCTTTCTTCACCATCAGTAAGATGGGAGTGGGGCTTCCCTGGTGGCTCAGCTAGTAAAGAATTTGCCTGCAGTTCAGGAGGTCTGGGTTTGATCCCTGAGTTGGGAAGATCCCCTGGGAAAGGGAACAGTATTCTGACCTGGAGAATGCCATGGACTGTATAGTCCTTGGGGTTGCAAAAAGTCAGACACTTTTCATTTTCAAGATGGAACTGAGTGGTTTACTTTGAGGAACTTAGTACCTTGTGGATTTAAGTTAAAATTTAGTTATGCTAATTTAGCTGAAAAATATTTCCTCAACAAAGGATAACAACTTTGATAACTGCACAGCAAATGCAAACTGCATAAGTACTAAGTCCTCTTGCAGTAATAATCAAAATTAGTGATTTTTGATTCACATTCCAATTTAGATCTAGTGAACTGCTAGAAAGAAATTGTTTTAGTGATGTGCAAAGAAAAAAAAACCATGATAAGAAAAAGATGAGGTTCCAAAAATAGCAAATATTTGTTTAAAAGCTGACATATTTATCCATATACTCATTAAACACATTTTATGAATAGTTGTTACAGGAATGTTTTCTGACAACTACTTGAGATTCTGCTCTGTGATGATTATTTGGTTCATTGTTCATTTTTCGACTCCTTTGGGGTTTTTACACTTGGGTAATATGATATGGGATCTACCCATAAACATTTTGTCCCAATAAAGATAGCCTCTGAAAGTTTAAGGGACTGATCATCATCTGCCTATTTAATCATCATGGGCCTGTTTCCATCTTCATGGAAAAAAGCAGGTGCACCAAAAAAAAAGTATGATTTACTTTCTGTCCTAGAGAAGGAGATGACAGAGGATGAGATGGTTGGATGGCATCACCGACTCAATGGACATGAGTCTGAGCAAACTCCTGGAGTTGGTGATGGACAGGGAGGCCTGGCGTGCTGCAATTCAGGGGGTTGCAAAGAGTCAGACAGGACTGAGTGACCAACTGAACTGAACTGAGAAATGTATGATCGGTAAGACCTCTCTAAGAGAATGAGATACAACACAACCTCAGAAGGTAGGTAAAGAACGTTGACAAGTAGCTAATGCGTCACCATTATAGAACCCCAGGAGGTAGACTCTAAACTCTATACCGTGGCAGACACGTGATGCAGGGCCAGTTCTGGAAGGAAGCCAAGAAGGGCGGCAAGGAGCTGAGGAGGGGAAGTGTGCGAGACCGCACGTCAGCATACAGGGAGGTCTACCAGACTCTCAGCGTGAAAAACAAGTGCGCACAAATGGAAAAGAGGCTCAAATACGAAGTACAAGAGAACACTGCAGGAATGCAGAGGTCGAGGCAGAAAGGCCCAGAGACCAGCTCAACCAGCCAAGCCTCCTATGGGCAACTGCATGCTAAAATGATATGATACCCACTATCGTTCATTTAAAAAATATATGAACAAGAGTTCCAGTTAACAACTGGAAATGTCATACCCTCCCCCTTTTGCTTTAAAAGATATTGCTGTTGAATTTTTATTATAATAGAATATATTTTTATGCTTCAAAGTCTTATTCATCATGCTGTATACTCTGTACAACAAAAAATGTATGTTTCCATGGCAACCAAATTACATAGACTATTCCACTAACTAGGCTAGTTAAGGGAATTCAGGAAGCATAAAATGAACATGTCATTCAAGTTCACTTATTTAGTTATAAAATGCCCACATCTCATATTTTCACTATGAATTTTTTTCTAAAGAATAGAGTGGCCCAAGCCTGAAATGTAACTGAATATTAATGAGGTTATGAGTATGACATATTTGAGACATTACATTAGAATACTTTCCTATGCTTTTATGATGATCATGTTGGGTATTTAAATGTCCTAGAAATTTTTCTTAGTTTTTGAAGACTCTTTCAGAAAAGTGCGTGGCATATAACTGCAATATATCCCACAACAACTATAAAAAAAGTTTCTGATAATTAAATTATCCTTAAAAAAGTTTTAGGATATGTTAAAAAATTTTTAAATATGGAAATAATTTGACTTTTTTTTTCTCTTAGTGTTTAACTCTAATAATTGTGGAATATGCTTTTTATATGTTTGAGGCTACTCTGTTTGAATAACTTTAAAGTGTCAAATTGAAATAAAGAATTTTTTTAATTTTTATTTTATACTGCAATATAGTCATGTCAGGTTCAGGTATACAGTAAAATGATTCAGTTATACATGGACCTACTTTTTTTCAAGTTGTTTCCCCATTTAAGTTATTATACACACTGCTACATTTGAAATAGAAAGGATATTTTTAATGCCAATCAACATGTAAATAAAAAACACCTAAAAAAAATCAAAGGAGAGAGTTAAGGTTGAACATTTGCTCATATCTATAGCAGAGTTCTAATAATATTTATTAACTCAGTTTAAAGGAAGAGGTTGATTTGAATAACAGCTGTTAGTTTTAACAAATAAAAACATGTTCGATTTTTATTTCATAGTAAAGAATGTAGGCTCATTCATCAGTGTTTATCTAGTAATGCCAGTAACTCATGTTGCTGTTCAATTGTGTATGAATTTTTGTGACTCATGGACTGCAGCATGCCAGGCTTCCCTTTCTCTTACCATCTCCCAAAGTTTGCCCAAGTTCATGTACATCAGTGATAATACGCCTAATGTTGAGTCATAATATGTCTAATTTTTAAATTAATACAAAATACATTCATTATTTATGAGAAATCTATTTAGAGACTAAGATACACGGGGGAGGGGGATTTGAGTTGCCTAGGACTGCTAGAATAATGAAACTATACCATAACACAAAGATATCAAGAACTCAAGGGGTCTCAACAAAAGGTAAAATAACATATAAAGATTTCAAACAGTTTATAGAATTCTAAATGTTATAATTTGTAAAAACCACTCCTTCCCCATGAAACAGTCAAAGCCACAGGAGAATAATTAAATTATCTTTTCTTCTTCTTCTTCTTCATTGTATTTCCACAAGCAATTCAATTACTTATGTTTCACAATTATACTTCAATATTTCAAAGGCAGACAGCAAATATAAAATATTTCATTATTATTTTTCATGCTAATCATGTCTATTAAAAGGTAATGATTAGTAAAATATAGTACTTCTTACTTAATATTTATCATAAAAAGTAGATCAACATAATGTTCCAAATACTTCCATAAAGTGTGGAACACACAAACTCAGGAGGGAAAAAAGGAGTATCTTCCTAGACAACAAAGTAGAACAATTAAGTGTCTTCTCTTGAATAAATCCTTCTTTATAGAAACTAAAGCAGAAAACTGTATGACCAATGTTGATGTCGACATCATGAATTTTGTACAATAAAAGATAATCTATGCACGTCCTGAGACATGGTGTTAAAATGAGGACAGCAGAGAAGGCTCCAAAAACTCAGTGTGCATGGTGGCTGCAGCCACAAAATTAAAAGACGCGTGCTCCTGGGAAGAGAAACTATGACCAACCTAGACAGCATATTGAAAAGCAGAGACATCACTTTGCTGACAAAGGTATGTCTAGCCAAAGCCATGGTTTCTCCAGGAGTCACGTTTGGATGTGAAAGATAGACCATAAAGAAGACTGAGCACCAGAGAATTGATGCTTTCAGACAGGTGCTGGAGAAGACTGTTGAGAGTCCCTTGGACTGCAGGGAGATCAAATCAGCAATCCTAAAGAGAATCAACCTTGATCATTCATTGGAAGGACTGATGCGGAAGCTGACACTCCAATACTTTGACCACCCTCTGCAAAGAGCTGACTGGAAAAGACCCTGATGCTGGGAAACATTGAAGGCAGGAGGACAAGGGGGCAGCAGAGGACAAGAAGGTTGGATGGCATCACCAACTCAATTGACATGAGTTTGAGTAAACTCTGGGAGATGATGAAAGACAGGGCAGCCTGGCGTGCTACAGTCCATGGGGTTGCAAGGAGTAGGACTCAACAAAGTGACTGAACAACAGTAACAGAGAAAGCTAAGTGAAGAGACATCTCCACCAGGAGCCCAGTGAAGGGCCAGACTTGCTAAGGATAGGTGGCTGAATGCAGAGGGAATCCCTTCTCACCACTCTACAGACAGCGTCATAAGTATAGGTGCAGAAAAATCATTAACTCCAGGTACCACACACACACCAGCCATCAAGAAATACAGTGTTCTTTGTGAGTCTGAGGAGTTATCTAAAATCCCAACTCAGGAAATGTTAGTGAGCTTCTTCTCATAACTAAAGTAAATCACCTGTAGAGGCATACTTCCTTTTATGCAAGTGGATCATTTGTATCAGTAGATTTCTCTCTTAACCTACGGAGATGAGAGTGTTTGGGGTAAGGCCAGAGAGATGGGCAGAGACCATTGGGCAAAGGTCTTAGGAATTAGCAGTTTATTGTGAAGACTCCAAGGAGCCACTGAAGATTTGAACCCAGGATGAGACAGGCTCACGTGGTTTTTGAAACAATCATTTGGATGGCAAAGTGGATATAGATCACAGTGGGACAAAACAGGAAGGAGAAGATGAATTTGAAAACTGCTGTGGTCATCCAGCTTAGAAGAGCTGCGGGTCCCAAATGATGGTGGTAGAAGCGGGCTAGAGATTATAGAAACAATACATCTCCGAAAAAGACCTCTGGTAGCTTGATAGGAATTGCATTGAATCTATAGATTGCTTTGGGTAGTATACTCATTTTCACTATATTGATTCTTCCAATCCACGAACACGGCACATTTCTCCATCTATTTGTGTCTTCTGTGATTTCTTTCATCAGTGTTTTATAGTTTTCTATATACAAGTCTTTAGTTTCTTTAGATAGAAATACTCCTAAGTATTTTATTCTTTTTGTTTCGATGGTGAATGGAATTGTTTCCTTAATTTCTTTTTCTGTTTTCTCATTGTTAGTGTATAGGAATGCCAAGGATTTCTGTGTGTTGATTTTGTATCCTGAAACTTTACTATATTCACTGATTAGCTCTAGTAATTTTCTGGTAGAGTCTTTAGGGTTTTCTAGGTAGAGGATCATGTCATCTGCAGAGAGAGTTTTTCTTCTTCTTTTCCAATCTGGATTCCTTTGATTTCTTTATCTGCTCTGATTGCTGTGGCCAAGACTTCCAAAACTATGTTGAATAGTAGTGGTGAGAGTGGGCACCCTTGTCTTGTTCCTGATTTCAGGGGGAATGCTTCCAGTTTTTCACCATTGAGGATAATGTTTGCTGTGGGTTTGTCATATATAGCTTTTATTATGTTGAGGTATGTTCCTTCTATTCCTGCTTTTTGGAGGGTTTTTATCATAAATGGATGTTGAATTTTGTCAAAGGCTTTCTCTGCATCTATTAAGATAATCATGTGATTTTTATTTTTTAATTTGTTAATGTGGTGTATTACATTGACTGATTTGCGAATATTGAAGAATCCTTGCATCCCTGGGATAAAGCCTACTTGATCATGATGAATGATCTTTTTAATGTGTTGTTGGATTCTATTTGCTAGAATTTTGTTAAGGATTTTTGCATCTATGTTCATCAGTGATATTGGCCTGTAGTTTTCTTTTTTTGTGGCATCTTTGTCGGGTTTTGGAATTAGGGTGATGGTGGCCTCGTAGAATGAGTTTGGAAGTTGACCTTCCTCTGCAATTTTCTGGAAGAGTTTGAGTAGAGTAGGTGTTAGCTCTTCTCTAAATTTTTGGTAGAATTCAGCTGTGAAGCCATCTGGTCCTGGGCTTTTGTTTTTTGGAAGATTTCTGATTACGGTTTCAATTTCTGTGCTTGTGATGGGTCTATTAATATTATCTATCTCTTCCTGGTTTAGCCTTGGAAAGTTGTACTTTTCTAGGAATTTGTCCATTTCATCCAGGTTGTCCAGTTTATTTGCATATAGTTGCTGATAATAGTCTCTTATGATCCTTTGTATTTCTGTGTTTTCTGTTGTGATCTCTCCATTTTCATTTCTAATTCTGTTGATTTGGTTCTTCTCCCTTTGTTTCTTGATGAGTTTGGCTAATGGTTTGTCAATTTTATTTATCTTCTCAAAGAACCAGCTTTTGGCTTTGTTGATTTTTGCTATGGAACAAATAACTTGACAATTTGTATGGAAATACAAAAAACCTCGTATAGCCAAAGCAATCTTGAGAAAGAAGAACGGAACTGGAGGAATCAACCTACCTGACTTTAGGCTATACTACAAATCCACAGTCATTAAGACAGTATGGTACTGGCACAAAGTCAGAAATATCTATCAATGGAACAAAATAGAAAGCCCAGAGATAAATCCACGCATCTATGGACACCTTATCTTTGACAAAGGAGGCAAGAATATACAATGGAGAAAAGACAACCTCTTTAACAAGTGGTGCTGGGAAAACCGGACAGCCACTTGTAAAAGAATGAAACTAGAACACTTTCTAACACCATACACAAAGATAAACTCAAAATGGATCAAAGATCTAATCATAAGACCAGAAACTATAAAACTCCTAGAGGATAACATAGGCAAAACACTCTCCGACATAAACCAAAGTGGGATCCTCTATGACCCACCTCCCAGATTATTGGAAATAAAAGCACGAATAAACAAATAGGACCTAATTAAAATTAAAAGCTTCTGCACAACAAAGGAAACTATAGGCAAGGTGAAAAGACAGCCTTCAGAATGGGAGAAAATAATAGCCAATGAAGCAACGGACAAACAATTAATCTCAAAAATATACAAGCAACTCCTGCAGCTCCATTCTAGAAAAATAAACGACCCAATCAAAAAGTGGGCCAAAGAACTTAACAGACAGTTCTCCAAAGAAGACATAAAAATGGCTATCAAACACATGAAAAGATGCTCAACATCACTCATTATCAGAGAAATGCAAATCAAAACCACAATGAGGTACCACTTTACACCAGTCAGAATGGCTGCCATCCAAAAATCTACAAGCAATAAATGCTGGAGAGGTTGTGGAGAAAAGGGAACCCTCTTACACTGTTGGTGGGAATGCAAACTAGTACAGCCACTATGGAAAACAGTGTGGAGATTCCTTAAAAAACTGCAAATAGACCTGCCATATGACTCAGCAATCCCACTGCTGGGCATACACACCAAGGAAACCAGAATTGAAAGAGACACGTGTACCCCAGTGTTCATCGCCTCATTGTTTACAATAGCCAGGACATGGAAGCAACCTAGATACCCATCAACTGATGAATGGCTAAGAAAGCTGTGGTACATATACACAATACTACTCAGCATTAAAAAAAAAATTCATTTGAATCAGTTCTACTCAGGTGGACGGAACTGGAGCCTATTATCCAGAGTGAAGTAAGCCAGAAGGAAAAACAATACAGTATACTAACGCATATATATGGAATTTAGAAAGATGGTAACAAGAACCCTACATGCGAGACAGCAAAAGGAACGCAGATGTATAGATCAGACTCGTGGACGCTGTGGATGAGGGCAAGGGTGGGATGATATGGGAGAATGGCATTGAAACATGTTAATTACCATATGTGAAATCAATCGCCAGCCCAGGACTGATGCTCGGGGCTGGTGCACCGAGATGTCCCAGGGGAAGGGTATCGGGAGGGAGGAGGGAGGGGGGTTCTGGAGGGGGAGCATATGTAAACCCATGGCGGTTTCATGTCATTGTATGGCAAAACCAACACAATAAAGTAAAGAAAATTAAAAAAAAAAAAAATACATCTCCTTTCACATCTCTTCCACTTAACATATGAGAATAAATACAAGCTCATATGGGCTTCCCTTGTGGCTCAGCTGGTAAAGAATCCGCCTGCAATGCAGGAGACCTGGGTTCGATCTCTGGGTTGGCAAGATCCCCTGGAGAAGGGAAAGGCTACCCACTCCAGTATTCTGGCCTGGAGAATCCCACGCACTGTAGAGTCCCTGGGGTCCCAAAGAGTCAGACACGACTGAGTGACTTTCACTATCATATATGTACCCAACAAGAAGCAAATCAAGCTTTTCTCAAAGTTAAAACAGCAATGGGTCTTAAAAGTAGAGAGTAGCCTTCCAGAAAGTGATGGTAGAAGCAAATCACTGTGCTCAGCCTGGCAGTGGACAAGCTAAAGGCTGCGTGGCTTCCGGACCATGTTGTGTCATTCCCTTATTTCCTGGGCTCACAGCTAACAATATCCACTGCAAAGGCTGAGTCCAGCTTCCAAACTCTATGGAGTTTGCTCTTTTGACTACCACCGTGTTTCTATGACCTATAGGTAACTCTGGAAATTTTCTCTCTCCCTGCTAATAACAGGGAGTTGAGTGAGGAATTCCTCAACTGTGAATTATTAAGGCTGTGGAGGTACATTAAAAGTGCCAGAAAACGATGGTCTTCGAATTTCTAGATGTTTTGCTACTAAGTGACATCAGCTGGAAACTTAGTCTCCCAGTCTTAATCACAAAAAGTTTGAATAGAATATACTCTTTCTATCCTCAGCTTTTCTTAGTCTGAGTTTGGCAAACTACATCCTGCAAACCAAATCCTTTGTAATTAAAGTTCTTTAGGAACCCAGTCCCATCCACTGTTCACACATTGCCTCTGATGGCTTTCACATTTCAACAGCTGAGCTGAATAGCTGGGGCAAAGACCTTCTAGCTCACAAACCCAGAAATATTTACTATGGTGGCTCCTACAGAAAGAGTTTGCCTGTATCCTGGAAAATGCCTTTCCCATCCAGGATGCCTCATAACATTGAACAGAGTTTAAAAATGGATACATGTATATATATGGCCTTAATCAAGTGGGCCTTAGGAAGCATCACTATGAACAAAGCTGGTGGAGGTGATGGAATTCCAACTAAGCTATTTCAAATCCTAAAAGATGATGCTGTGAAAGTGCTGCACTCAATATGCCAGCAAATTTGGAAAACTCAGCAGTGGCCACAGAACTGGATAAGATCAGTTTTCATTCCAATCCCAAAGAAAGGCAATGTCAAAGAATGTTCAAACTACCGCACAATTGCACTCATCTCACATGATTGTAAAGTAATGCTCAAAATTCTCCAAGCTAGGCTTCAAGAGTAGGTGAACTAAGCTACTGGATTCAAGCTGGATTTAGAAAAGGCACAGGAACTCCAGATTAAATTGCCAACATCTGCTGGATCATAGCAAAAGCAAGAAAATTCCAGAAAAACATCTACTCCTACTTCACTGACTATGCTAAAGCCTTTGACTGTGTGAATCACAACAAACTGTGGAAAATTCTTAAAGAGACGAGAATAGCAGACCACCTGACTTGCCACCTGAAAAATCTGTATGCAGGTCAAGAAGCAAGTCAGAACCAGACATGGAACCACAAACTGGTTCCAAATTAGGAAAGGGTTATGTTAAGGCTGTATATTGTGACCCTGATTATTTAACTTATATACAGAGTTCATTATGCGAAATGCCAGGCTGTATGAAGCACAGGCTGAATCAAGATTGCAGCGAGAAATATCAATAACCTCAGATATGCAAATGGCACCACTCTTCTGACAGAAAGTGAGAAGAAACTAAAGAGCCCCTTGATGAAAATGAAAGAGGGGAGTGAACATGTTGGCTTAAAATTCAACATTCAGAAAAATAAGATCATGGCATCTGGTCCCATCACTTCATGGCAAATAGATGGGGAAATTATGGAAATGGTGAGAGACTCTTAGTTCCTTGGGCCCCAAAATCACTGTGGTTGTTGACTGCAGCCTTGAGATTAAAAGACACTTGCTCCTTGGAAGAAAAGCTATGACCAAACTAGACAGCATATTAAAAAGCAGAGACATTACCTTTGCCAAAAAAGGTCTTGTCTAGTCAAAGCTATGGTTTTTCCAGTAGTCATGTATGGATGTGAGAGTTGAACTATAAAAAAAGCCGAGCGCCGAAGAATTAATGCTTTTGAACTGTGGTGTTGAAGAAGACCCTTTAAGAGTCCCTTGGACTGCAAGGCGATCCAACCAGTCAATTCTAAAGGAAATCAGTCATGAATATTCATTGGAAGGACTGATGCTGAATATTTTGGCCATCTGATGCAAAGAACTGACTCATTGGAAAAGACCCTGATGCTGGGAAAGATTGAGGGCAGGAGGAGAAGGGGATGACAGAATGAGATGGTGGGACACAACTGAACGACTGAACTGAACTGACCTAAAATGTATGGCTATGTCCCTTTGCTGTCCACTTAAAACTACGACCACATTGTTAATCAACTATTCTCCAATACAAAACAAAAAGTTGAAGAAAAAAAAAAGGAAAAGTTGGCAGACCCCTTCTCTAAGTGAAACTGGAAAATAACACCTAACATATTCTCTTTTATAAACTTTAATGAAAGGATAAAAATGAACACTCGGTGAAATCACAAGAGAAGAGTAAAGGTTTTAAAACATCCCAAAGAGACATACACCCCATGTCTCCTTTACTCTCAGAGGTACAAAACTCTGCTGCTTGAGAGTGCAGCATACCGGGAACCATCAGCTGGTGATGCCAGCAGATGGAAAGGCTGCCACTATTCTGAAAGCGATCCTCGGGAGGCTGGTGAGCCTGCTAGACAAGCATTCAAGGGAGATCTGCCAGTCCCCACGGACAGACTGGGATTTAAGAGGACGGAGGTATCAGAGGAGCGCTTCACGAGGTACTTAGACCTTCAGATCCTTAACGCCACGAAGATCCCAAGCGGAGGCTGTGCTGCAGAGTCACTGATGAATCCACTCCTGCTCCTGAGATCCGGCTGACAGCTGTTAGGGTGACAGGTGACTCGAGAACCGCCCCTGGGCCTGTCGCAGCCGCGCCTGTGAGCAAAGTAACCGTCCTCTCAACAGGACGCCTTCGGTGCCGCTCCTTGAGCAGAAGAGCGCCCGCTTTAATAAATCAGGGGCACGAGATGGCAAATCGGTCTTCATTTCCACCTCAGGAAGACTCCCCCAGCACGGTTCCAGATGCATCCCACCCAGCACGCTCTCCCAGCGCGATGGTAATCCTCATTCATCTCACAGCCTGTACAGAGCAGAGCCCATCCAGGGCGAATACCCTGCTTTCCTGCAGCCCCCAACTCTTCAGTTTGTCTGCCAGGGCCAACCTAGCATGAAGTACAAAATGCTGATTGGAAAGGTGCTGCAGACCCCTGAAGAGCCAGTCAAATTACCATCTGCCCCGTCTTTTCTCTTCTTATCTCCCCGTGTACAGTAGCAAAGACAATCGATCAGTAAATGCTGGAGCATAGTTCTGGCAATTGAGGGAGTAAAACCTTCCCGGAGTGCATGCTCTAGCCCCCTGCCCGCCCCCCGCATGCACAGTCTCGGGAGTGTGAGCTCCTGTGACACAGACGCGTAAGAGCACTGTCCCCGCAGGCTGAACTTCTCCCTCTCCTTATTCACGGAGACTCTGCGATTCATTTTCACCTCTGACAGCAAAAACCCCAGGACAAGATTGTCACAGAAAGGATTACCTTTCAGATCAATGCTGAAATCGATCGCAAACCCCACTATTTATCAGCCTGCGGGGAAAGTGCAATTGGTTAGGAAATATATCTTTTCTGTTGAACGCATGTTCAGCACATCTTGGCAACATTTCACCTCATTCTCCACAAATACAATAGCCTGACTTTTCACCCAGAGATGCACAGTCATAAAATATACATCACCAGCCAAAGTGATCTTTCCAATATCCTCTTATAGGTGAGGCAGAATCCTTAGCTTTCAGCTTAATGTAGTTATGATACATGAGGTACGGGTTATATTTATTTTTTCAGTTAAACTTTCTAACTCTATAAATGGAGGCTAAAATATAGACAAAAATGGCAACAAGGCCAATGGGAATAGGGCAAGATAAGCTAACATATTTCAACTCTACATCTTGACAGATTTTTCTTCTCCCACATCTCCCCCTCCCCAAGTAACTGTTTTACACC
Source organism: Antilocapra americana (assembly GCA_007570785.1). Taxonomy (NCBI): domain Eukaryota; kingdom Metazoa; phylum Chordata; class Mammalia; order Artiodactyla; family Antilocapridae; genus Antilocapra; species Antilocapra americana. Next base: position 10,053,893 of record ML663573.1, read on the forward strand.
AAAACCCAATGGAGAATTTACTAGGATTATGGACAACTTGACTGACCAACTTATTACCTCAGCCATATAATATCAATGGAAATTTATCAGGGAGGCTTTTTAGGGACAGGAAACCTAGGCTTTCAATTCCTTGCTATAATTAAATAAAGTTAAAACTAGAACTTACTTCAGGAATTCAAAATAGTCTTACTAAAAAGTCCAAATACTGACATAAATGGTACAACTGATTTACAACAGGTGGATGCAATTAATTAAAAAAAAATATGATAGGGCTTCCCTGGGGGCTGAGTGGTAAAGAACCAGCCTGCCACTGCCAGAGACAGGGGTTCAATCCCTGATTCAGGAAGATTCCACGTGTCACGGAGCAGCTAAGCCCGTGCTCCACAACTACTGAGCCTCTGTACTTGAGGCCAGCAGCTGCAACTACTGAAGCCTGCACGCCTAGGGCGCGGGCTCCGTAACAAGAGAAGCCTCTGCAATGAGGCCAGCTCATCAACAAAGACCCACACCGCCATAAAGAAATAAATAAGCGAACAAATATGATTTTTAAAAGTTAGACTTAAAAAAAGAGTAAATTATGACAGCCAGAAAGTTCCTTAAAGAAACAAGATATTAAAAAAAAAAGACACTTTGGGGGAAGAAATACACTTAAAAACAGACCCATGTGGAGTACTACGGCAATGATTTATTATGCTCAAACAGCAAATAAGCATCTAGAAAAAAAAACCAAAATGTAAAAACGATGTACTCATATCACACTGCCTTGTACAAACATTTTGCAATGTCTAGACACTTCAAGTTTCTTAAACCAGAAAGAAAGATTGACCAAGACTTGCCAAAGGCTTCTACTTTAAATATTCATATTTAAGCCAATTATTTAGACTCTAAAATGTATTGTCTCATAAAATATGATTATACACAGTGACAAAAATTTTATGTAATTGAAATGCCACTGAATCCAAATGCACAGATTCAAAATTTATAGTGAATCTTTTAGATTTCAAGGCCAACCAGCAAAACCTTTTATCCAAGATGAGAATTGCACTTAGAAAGATCAATTAGATGACAATGAACAAAAAGTCTGCAGAAGAACCAGAACTGATGTGGATAAACCACTGGTAGATTAATCAGTGTATCATCTTCTCACTGAAGTAGGTCAGTCAAGAAAAGATGGTTGACTGGACTAGGAGTGGTTTTGTATAAAATGGAGACTCAGAGATAAAATGTAAAATCAAGACTCGATGGTAGATTTGGTACTAAGGAAAAGATAAGTTGCAAGGCAGATTCCACGTAAACGGCCAAACAGTATAGCCAACTGAAACAGGAATGCTATTAGAGAATCCAGCTTGGAAGTGGGAGCGTGGAAGAGAGTCTTGGTTTAGACACATGGGGTGTGAGGTGTTGTAAGTGTAGAAAGTCATAAAAGTAAATGGATACATGGGTCCAGAGTACAAAGAAGCAGAAATTTGGAGTGAAAAAGTCACCAACTTGGCCAAGTCCTGGCCAAGGGGTGAGTTTTCTGGCAGTGTTAATACTCACATTTTGACAAGGCTCCCAAAGGATGAAGGACCTCAGAGAAGCACCAGCACTGAGGTAAGACTAGGAGGACAAGTTGAGAATACAGCAGACTCCACTGGCTATGCAGAAGTCTGCGAGGAAGAGTAGTTCAAAACACATGGGTGGTCAGGAAGAGGAGGTAGCCAGCACTTTGGCAATGCAGATAGCAGGGTGAAAGCCAGTTACACCAGTTCCTAGGAGGGAATGAGCCATGGCCTTGCCTCCCTCAGGTGAGGCCTTCTCCCTGATATACCTTGAGCAGTGATGATACTGTGGGAAAAAGGTGGCGAGGCTGAGAAAGGGGCAGTCTTGACACATTTCAAGCTGGGAACTGACGAGAGTTCTGCACCCACCATCTCAGAGAAAAAGTGAAAGCTGAGAAGATACGAAAGGCAATCTAATCGAACACCTTTAGTTGAATCAACCTTTGTTAAGATCAGGCTCCTGGAGTTTGATTTCACAGGTCATGATTCCTGGTGACGTGCGGCCGAAGCCAGCACAGTACTGTAGAGTGACTGTCCTCCAATAATCATGTTTTGTTCTATACTTGTCAGTAGTGTACAGTTATAATCTTTGATAATTATTAGTTATTCAAGTACAGTTCGGAGAAGGCAATGGCAACCCACTCCAGTACTCTTGCCTGGAAAATCCCATGGATGGGAGAGCCTGATAGGCTGCAGTCCACAGGGTCTCGAAGAGTTGGGACACGACTGAGCGATTTCACTTTCATTTTTCACTTTCATGCATTGGAGAAGGCAATGGCAACCCACTCCAGTGTTCTTGCCTGGAGAATCCCAGGGACGGGGGAGCCTGGTGGGCTGCCGGCCGTGGGGTCACACAGAATCGGACACGACTGAAGCGACTTAGCAGCAGCAGCAGTAGCAAGAACAGTTACGTTTTAAGCAAACTGCTCAACTGTCATCAATAGAATATACTTAGATGTGTTCTTTATAGAAAACTTTCTAAGTAGTAAAAATAAATAAAAAATTAGCCAATAAATCCTTAAAAACAAAAAAAAGAGCTCCCAGACCACAAATGTTTCTGATATTCACTTGTCTCTGGCTTTGCCTTACACTGGTGTCCTTATACTGCTGCTGCTGATGCTAAGTCACTTCAGTCGTGTCCGACTCTGTGCGATCCCGTAGACAGCAGCCCACCAGGCTCCTCTGCCCACGGGATTCTCCAGGCAAGAACACTGGAGTGGGTTGCCATTGCCTTCTCCAGTCCTTATACTAGACTTGAAGAACTAGCCCGTGAAATAATAATAGCAATAATAATACTAATACAGTGGGAGCAAATTAAAATAAATGCTTTGCAAGTAATAACCTGTTTATTCCTTCTAACAACCCGGGGACATAGGCCCTATTGCTATTCCCATTTAGTCACCACACAACTGAGACAAAGAGAAGTTAAGTCACCCACGATCAGAGAGAGGGTTAGTGGCAAAGACAGGATCTGAACACAAGCAACTGCCCTGGAATCCAGGTGCTTAACTGTGATGAAACACAGTTCTTTCCTATGTAGGAATCCATTTAAAAATAAAAATTGCTCTAGCAGTCTCACTCACTAATAAGGTTATAATGAGTGTGCTACTATGCTATTTACACATCATTATTTCAAACGTGGAAGCAATCGTGTCCTGGTATAATTCCTCAGCAGGTTCATAGATTTTAGAATATTAACAAGTAACTTTAAGCTATAAAACAACTTATACATAAATGAAGGATGTCCTGTGGTATAATAGTAACCATAGCAACAGAGTAAGATAGGTTTGCAAAGTGAAAAGTATCCTAAGGTATTTGAGGCCCTCAAAAGCTTTCTTTCCATTTACAATAAGGACATGACCAGTGGCAGCAAAATAATAGTACATTTTCATAGTGGATTATATTACTATTTAGATTAGCAATATTATATCTTAGCATTTTTATTTCCAAAAGGAAATAAAAGGACTATACTAAAATCTGTCCAATTTATATCTCAATAATAGGAATGCTTAATTTACTCAAGATTTTATACTAAATCTTGAATAAGGTAACATTTTATATAAACCATGATATGTACAAATGTTCGACTGGAAAAATATGCAATCAGAATAAAGTTTTAATAATGCCATAGCATACTATATTTACAAAGGGTAGATGAATATTTTGTGGAGTATAGTCATAATGTATTCCCTAAGAAACAGATTTTTTTTAAAGAAATTAAAACTTGTAAAGAGTAGGAATCGTTTGGAGAAATAATGAGGTAAATCCCTTTCTAATATCTATCGGTAAAAGAACTATAAGGTTGCTTAAGAAAATAAATATCATTTAAAGACCATTAATACTGTATAGTGGGTTTCCCTGGTAGCTCAGATGGTAAAGAATGGGGAGATTCTTTCTCCTGGGCAATGCGGGAGACCAGGGTTCAATTCCTGGGTTGGGAAGGTCCCCTGGAGAAGGGAACGGCTATCCACTCCAGTATTCTTGCCTGGAGAATTCCATGGACAGAGGAGCCTGGCGGGCTCTACAGTCCATTGGGTTGCAAAGAGTCGGACATGACTGAGAGACGAACGCACACACAAACACAGTATTGTATATACAATTAATAAAAAAAGAAATAAAACACTAAATGAAGGCTCTCCTTCAGCTACAGAGTTGGTGTAACCCTACTCACTTCAGTGTGCACGAGTGACAAATCAAAGCTAGTTACTGCTTTTCCAGCATTTGGGTAACAGCATAAGAATACAAAATTCAGAGTTTGGTGCAGTGTGTTAATATTCTCAAGACAAAGTTAAATGGAAGCTGTGTGAGTTTCAAAAAACAATTCTATATGTCTGAGAACTAAGGAGACTATGTATTAACTGACAACAGCTTTCACATAAATCCAGAGTGAATGATGTGAAAAGGTAAATCTTCTCTTAGGAGAGGAGAACTGTGTAACACAGAATAAGTGAGCGGACAACTGTTCCTGTGCTATCACAGCGCAACTCAGATTCTATGGTGTGCATTTCAAGGACACACAAACTGAAAGTTTTTAGAGAAAAAGGACTAGGCTGATGATCAAGTGTTAAAATCACTTCACATGAGGAATACGTCACAATGAGGAAAATTTCCCAAGCTCAAGGACCAACCTTACCTTACTTTATTACCAATATCCAGTACACAGTAGATGCAGAGTAAGTGTTAGTTGTACAAGTGAACAAACTAATGTATATAAATGTGCAGAAAAGAGTGAGGCAAGATTGAGTATCCTTAAATATCTGAACGTGTATTTAAAGGATATGAGGTATTCTGTTTGGCCTCCAGAGTAGATCCAGGGCTGGAGTTTGGAAGTCACAGGAAAACAAATTACGGCTCAAAAGACCGTTGTGCTATTGGGCTGCCCAGGTTCTTTTCCTGCCTGGAAGGACCAGGCCCGATGCAAGTTCAGATATGTTGACAATGGGGCAAGCAGCGTCCTGATGCGTGCGACTCCCAGAGGAAGGCACAGGACTGCCCCAGAGTCCTGCCTTATGTGATGAAGCTCTGTTTAGTTCCAGGCACTAGTGTCCCTAAATGCTCCTTAAATGGAAGACTATGGATCATTAGTATAAGTTCTTGCAGGGGATGAGCTTCCTGGTGCTCACTGGGAGGGTGGGCAAGGGAACTCCTGGAGATACAAAGATTGCCATACCTGTTCCTGGACACAGGGAAGCCACCATGCTGCACAGACACTTCAGTGTACATGTGTGTGTGTGTGTGTGTGTGTGTGTGTGTGTGGGTGGGTGGGTGGGTGTGCTCAGTTGCTCATCGTGCCCAACTCTTGCAGCCACAAGGCTTCTCTGTCCATGGAATTTTCCAGGCGAGAATACTGGAGCAGGTTGCCATTTCCTCCTCCAGTGAATCTTCCCAACCCAGGGATCAAGCCCACATCTCCTGCATTGGCAGACATATTCTTTCCCACTGAGCCCCCTGGGAAGCCCCAGACACTTTTATGCCACTCGATAATTAAGCTGAGGTGTGCGTATACTCTCCTCCCTCTGAACTATAACCTCCTGAAAGTAAAATGTTTAAGATTCCTTCTGACCCTGAAAATTTATTACTATCAAAATATAGATTATGGAGGCTAGAATCAATACTAAGAAGATTTCATTTACTCCTGGCATTCAGCCTGTAGGGAGGCACTATTATTATAGACTAAGAAAAAGCCATTTGGAAATACAAACTAACTTGCCTAAGATCTGACACTGTGTAGAGTTAAAAGTAAAGCTCATGAATATCTGTCTCCAAAGTCAAGGTCCAAGCATCGGCATTAAATTAAGAGAGATACTGAGAGAGAGAGAGAGGGAATCACTGTAGACTTACTGAAACAAATAAGTAAATCTGCATTTCAGAGAAGACAGGCTAAGACTCAATTATTAATTTAAGGGAATCTGAATATGATCCAATGAGATCAATTTGAGTCCTGTCTCACATTACATTCAATGTGACTTATCTGGTTGATAAACTAGATTTTTTATAGTAATTATGGAAAATCGTTTTTACTATGTTTCAAACTGTCTCCTCATAGTCAGGCACAGGATTAGTAGTCCATCAGTAAAATGGTCTGTCATGTATACACAAGTCTAGGAAACTCTTGTTGCTGTTGACTGGATATTATTGAATCCTGATGAAAATAACTGATTCCTACAACAACTGCTTCTATAATATCTCTACCAACAATTAGAATCCTTGAGCTTTTAAATACACATAAAGAGAACTCCTCTAAGAAAAAAATGAGAAAATGTAATCTTTCCTTAGAAGATATGTCATTGAGAATAAACAAAAGCTAAAGAAAGAGCCAAGACATCAAAATGTGAGATGACCAAGGGTGAAGATTTGATTCAAGAAATGCTACATGTGACAGAACTAAAAATATCATCTAACTCTTAGAGTCATTATCTGAGAAAAAAAAAAAAAAATCACTGTGCATCGTTTAAGCCTGTTCTATTGAAGAGTCACCAACAGAAAGGTCAAGATCTTAAAAAAAAAAAAAAATAGTAACTATTGTGAAGGTTCAGGGGAGCACAGATAATATAAAGAAACAAAGAGAAAAATGTCCTTGGGTTCAGTAGTGTCAGGAAGAGTAAAAAATAAAAATATTCCAAAATTCATATTGTAAGTTTGGTAAAATATTTTTGCATTTCAGTATATATCTATGGAACACTTGAGTGTCAAAAAATCTTGTCGATATTGCTTCTTCATCTTCTCCTATGGTAACATTTTAATCACAGTTTAACACTCCCGAAACACCGAAGATGGGCTTGCCTGGTAGCTCAGCTGGTAAAGAACCCCCTTGCAGGGCAGCAGACCCTGGTTTGATGCCTGGGTCAGGAAGTTCCCCTGGAGAGGGGATAGTCTACCCACTCCAGTATTCTTGGGCTTCCCTGTGGCTCATATGGTAAAGAATCTGTTCACAATGCAAGACCTGGGTTCGGTTCCTGGGTTGGGAGGATCCCCAGGAGGAGGGCATGGCAACCCACTCCAGTGTTCTTGCCTGGAGAATCTCCACTGAGAGAGGAGCCTGGCGGGCTGCAGTCCATAGACTCGCAGAGTCGGACACAACTGAGCAACTAAGCACGCACACATACAAACAGCTAAGATATTCCTGAATTTTATAATTAACTAAGCAGCCTGACAATGTCAGAGGAAGGTGAGCGACCTGAAGGTCTCTAGCCTTCATGGACACTAACGAGACAGTGGTGGCAATGACATGGTTGAAAGTGGAAAGTCATGGAAACGTATCACCCAAAAAGGTAGAAAGAAGACTTATCAGAATCCACATAGAAATAGCTCTTGCATTCCTTTCCAAGTGTATTGAGGGAATTCTAAACTAATGTGATGAGGAAAGCAAAATAGTGACTGCAATTCTTGCTGTCATAGCCTTAAGTGCTAACTCAGGCCAAGTGTCACATTCTATGCTTTACTAACCATTTTTGTTTCTCTTTTAAAAATATTTTAATGGTCTTTGTAAAATGTTTTATATCATACATGATTATATATATGTACTTTAATATATGAGTGTATAAAATTTAAAAATCTCTGGAACCATGAATATATTTAAGTTATGCCTTTAAATTTGTATTTATTCATCAAATATATAAATGTTAAATATGTACATAAATTTTTAAAAAATAAAGGAAAGTTGTTATTCAGTTGCTGTTTTTTCTGACTCTTTGTGACCCCATGAACTGCAGCATGCCAGGCCTCCCTGTCCCTTACCCTCTGCCAGAGTTTGCCCAAGTTCATGCCCACTGAGTCAGTGATATTATCCAACCATCTCACCCTCTGCCTCCCTCTTCTCCTTTTGCCTTTGGTGCTGAAAGGAAGGTTCGACACTAAACTTTATTGGGAGAAAACATGTGTCTGAGCTTTGAATCTACAAAGACAATTCATCCATTTTATATTTGTGAACTCTGACTGATGAAATCTCAAGCCCGTATTCAAAAAAAAACAAAAGATACCTAGCATAAGAGTCATATAGATGTTTTATTTTT